>VZTH01008750.1:6411-194385 GCA_013397815.1 Aleadryas rufinucha
AGCAGCGGCTCGGCGGCCGCCGCGCAGCGCGGCTCAGCCCCCGGCTCTCCCCGCCGCCGCTACGCGGGCACTCGCCCGCACCGTGCCACTGCGTGGAGAGATCTTTTCTAAAGCGCCCTATTGTAAATCTTCAAATTGAAGGCCTTCTTTTTTGATGATGGCCGGAAAAGATAGGAGAAAAAAGCGTCAACCCTCCTACTTTTCACTCCCTTTGTGCTTCGCAAGGCACGGTGTCTATTTTGCCCCGTCTCCTTGTCAATGCCTGCCTGCTCTTTTCTCTAGAGGCTGTATGAGTATTATACAATGCCAAGTACAGCTATTGGCACTTCACAAAGAACCTGGAATAATAAGTAAAAAGAATATGCCCCTAGCCATGCAAAAAGACAATTGCTGCTTCTGGTACAATTTTCATCAATGATTTTAATCTCTCTCTCTCTCTATTTTTTTTTAAAATTCTTTTTATTCTAAATTTTTTTTTACGTTTTATGTTATTCTGCATATTTTCAAGTGAAGGATGCTGGATAACAAATTTGAACTCTTTGGCAACAAGCTTGTCTTTTCTTAGCTTTCTGGGCCCCTGAAAAGCAGTCTCTAGGCTGAAAATCCCTGTTTACATTTTACCACATAGATTGTTTGGATTCAGACAGTTAGTGACTGGGAAATAATTGAAAAGTATTTAAAGAATTCAGCAATAATAAAGGATAATTTTGCTTGAAAGTTTTTATAAAGGTTATTGTCCGAGGAAATGGGTTCAGGGTACTTTTCCATAGAAGAAATAGAAAATATAGAAATGAATGGAATAAAGTAAGGAAGAGAAAACCATGCACAGAATGAACACACTCCTTGCCTTTTTTTCAAAAAGCTCTTTCATTCTGTTCTTTCCTGGAACTCCTCCTTTTTTTATCTGTCACCACTGGCTTTGCCCACATCCTTCAGCATTTGAACACGTGCTTTTCATTCTGAGTTCTTGCAACATCTTCCTTAGCATTAGGTAAAGACAGAGACACTAACATCACTAGCTAAAAAGCTAAAAAAATAGGAGATAACTTTGCTCACACCAGAGAAACTTGCATCAAAAAAAGTAGTACACACACGCTTCTCCAAAATAAAAGCCTTGTTTTAGCTGACTAGTAAAACAGCCCATAGGTTTTCATGTCAGTTTTGTTGGCTGGCTCAAGAGCATATCTCAATCAGACACTTATGAGGTTTTGGTCCTATTGTGGCTCCTTAAGACTAACATTTTTCAAAGATTGTGAGCTATGATGAAAAAAGGCAGTGAATCTATTCTTATGACAAAACTTATGTGTAACAAATTATCCCCTAAGAGCTGGTACTACAGCCAGCTTAGTGTTCCAGAAAACACAAAATAAAGGCATTCAGTGCTCATTAAAGTGTCTGCTTCAGCCTTGTAACATGTAGTTTGTGAACAAAATTTTATTTCCCTCCATTGAACTCAGAGCAGGACACAGTGAAACTGGAAGCATCTGAAGCCTGTAGAATGCTTAATTTTTATAGGCTATTGTAAACTCAAAATGAGCCATTAATAATTCATTTACTCCCAAATGCATCCAGTAGATGCATGTTACTGGAGCACCTCTTTAGGAGCAACAGCACATGTCATAGCTGATTCTACACACAGGAGCCTTCTGAAGGAGGAAAAACTGGAAGAAGACAACACTAAAGCCAATTATTTGTCAAATTAGCCATAGAAAACTTTGGGGTTGCAAGACAATGAATGTGTAGTAAAAATAATGGGAACTCCAAAGTGACATGAATACAGAAAGGGATGTAGTTTGACAAACAGATGAGTAAATATCTTAACAGGGGAATGGCATAAATTTGGTGATTTAATAGGTCTGGTTCAACCCAGACTTCAGTGATCCATTTTGCTGTGTTTGAGAATACACACATACACACACACACAANTCTTTTCTTTTTTATCTCATTTCTTCTTACTACAGGTATTTCCAAATAACTTTTGTTCCTGCAGTAGCACCTTCCAAAACAGAGCATTAATACTCCCATAAAATTTTAGTGCAGTGACTTCCCAGTATAGGTGCAGGTCTCTATTAGGCAACCCTCTAAATGAAGATCTGTAAGTATGAGGCAAACTTTATTATTTGGAAGAAAAATAGAAATAAATAGAAAAGAGCAGGTTTAAAATATGTTTTTCTGACACTGGTTACATCATGGATTCCAGCCAGATGATTCATTGTCTCCATTTTTGCTTCTGTAATTCCCACAACTGCACCAAATATCTGAAAACCACTTCATTCTGGTTTTATATGCATAAAAGGGATTGTCTCTCCAAGGAATGCTTTTCGTTTCAAGAAATCACACTAAAGCTTAATATTAGTAGTTATTGAGTCCAGTTAAATCACAGAGCAAAAGAATTCAATGTCTTATCTATAAGAGATAGCTCTGAACTGTAGCGACTGTAGATATATTCTACAGATGTTGAAAAAAGATCCGACATCCGTCCAAGATCAAATTAGAGATAACATCATATCTGTATTGGGAAATAAAAGAAATACAAATCCTTGAAGGGCAGTTCTAAATTGGATAAGCCAAAATCCTGTAAGACTAAGAGAATGCAAGAGATTTTCTAAGTCAAGACCCAAAAATTAGGGTTTGTATACCAGAAAAGTATTATATTATATATCATAACCACATGTGAGAAAATGTTAGTTGGGAAGGCTTGACTTCAGTGTGTAGCCAAAGAGCTGATATATTTAAAAAAGAAAAACAAGAAGAAATTCATGTGTAACACTAAATCAAACTTACAGTTGTAGGAATATAGAAGTTATGGTTAGGGCAAGGTACTACTATCAATCTTGTACGTGAAAATGAAACCAGGAAATCTGTCTTTTGTGGACAAATCAAAGCCAGTGTTAGTCATCACACATACTATCACAGGTACACATGTAAATTTTAGTCCTATATGTCTACAATAGAGTTGTTTGTGTGTTTAGAAGCAGCAAATTCATCTATAAATTGAAAAAGTAAACTAGAGAAGCCAGTAAAATAGAAGCTTGAAACTCAGAATAAAAAATAAATCAGTTTTCTTATCCTCTAACAGATAGAAATCCTGGAAGGTTAGAAGAAAGGCAGGGGTCCTGCTGTGAGCATGAGGCAGGCTCCATAGATATCTGATGAAGGTAAATGCTAGTATACTAATGAACCATTTGTGCCTGAAGGACTGATTTTGGAAAAGTTAAAGTTGTTTATTATATTTAGCAGAACTCCATAAAGCCTGTAAGGATTCTGATGACACTGAGTAGACGATCTCAGCATCTTTATTCCATTCATGTCTTCATAAATCCACTGTTGATACTGAAACAAATTACCTACCTGAAAAAGACTTCATAAGCGTTTTTTGCAACTGGATGGGAGGATCAGTGGTACCTGTCCGTTGTTTTGTTTATCTGTTCATGAGAACTTACAGTGCTGGCAGCTGCAATACTAATTTTATGAAACTTGGGTTCATAAAAAGTTTCACATTTATCTAGAACATTTCATTTATTAAAACAATTTATTTTAGAACATTTCTATATTGTTCAACTCAGGTCTAATCTATCTTGGATTCTAAACAAGACATCAGTATGCTGGAAGTCCTTCCTCACTTGGTGCCATACCAATATAATAATTTTTCTATACTTCCAGACACGAGTAATAGAAATGTTGAGTGATATTGGACTGAGAAAAAAACCTTGTGGAAGTGTAACACTAATATGGCAATAAGCTATTGGCATTTCCTCAAAAATACCCATCTTATCTAGATCCTGTGAATGCCCTTATCCCTGGAAATAAGTAGAAGGACCACCTAAGAAGTTGAAAAACTGTATTCAGTCTTCTTGGTATGTCCAACAAGTAGCTTTTCTATTATACTCTATAGGAGACTACTTTTTTTTACCTGGTTTGCCTTCAAATACTCACATCTTTAATGAATTCTATCTTCTTACACCTTACATTCTGTCTTCTAAGATAGAATCTTAGAATTGTTTAGGTTGGAAAAGACCTTTAAGATCATCTAGTCAAACCATTAACCCAGCACTGCCAGTTCCACCACCAAATCATGTCCCTAAGTGCTACATCTACCCGTCTTTTAAATACCTCTAGGGATAGTCACTCTACCACTTCCCTGTGCAGCCCGTTCCAGTGCTTGAGAGCCCTTTTAGTGAAGACGTTTTTCCTAATATCCAATCTAAACTTCCCATGGTGCAATTTGAGGCCATTTTGTCTTGTTCTATTGCTTGCTACTTGGGAGTAGAATGGTCCTTATTATGTGCATTTCAGTTTGTTTCCATGCTTTTCTCATTTTTGGCCCAAAATTTCTGCTGCACTTCTATACTTACTTTCTAAGTAAATTCTTCTGTATATTTGATTTGAAATCTCACGTTCAAATTTATATTCCAGTCAAATTTATGCCCTAGTGCCCTTGCTAGCTTTCCTCTGTGCTTGTCCTGTAATATTATGGCTGAAGCATCTGCTGATTCTCCTTGAGCTTCATTCTCTGTACCNGCACACAGAGGTGAAAGTGTCTTCTAAGAAGAAGGGTGTTACAAAAAATTCAAATCTGAATGCAGGTTTATGTATTAGTCCACTTAACAATTTCTATTTCTCCATTTGATTTTGTCCTTAAGTTTTTTTTATGCCAGAGAATATACACATGAATGGTCTGTGATTTTCCCATTGACACTGAGGTCATGATGGTCTTCACTGAAATGACTGTCACATACTATTTTTCTACAAATCACAGCATGATAAACTGTAATGATGTCTTTTAAGATGTCATGGTATGATATGTTAACAAGTATCTTGGGAAATCTAAATGGCAGTGTCGTTGGCAGGATACTTCATAACAGCAACCCTATATTGTCAGAGGATCATATCTTCCTTCCTTCCTTCCTTCCTTCCTTCCTTCCTTCCTTCCTTCCTTCCTTCCTGCCTCCCTTCCTCCACCCCCTACATTTCTCTCCTTACCTTCCACTCAACAGGAAAGTGTTATTCTCTGTATGACAAGATCAGCCTACCACTTGCTCAAATCATATCTTGTATCATATTCTTCTTTCTCAGTTACTCAAAATCTATCACTGAAGTTCAGTTTTGTCATCACACCAACATTCACTGGTGTGCATCTGTTTCATACAAAATTATTACTAAAATTTGATTTTCTAATGTTCTCTCTCTTCTTACATCTCCTGAGCAAAATATTGTGATCTGCATTTTATTTAGCCAGAACCTATGAACTATGTAGTTCAATACAGAGAGATAACAGATAGTTTCCACTGTATCAGTATGAACTACATACACTGTACATTTTTGCACGAGCACACATATATCTCTATATTTTAACGGATTATGGATCGCAGAATGTGAAAAAACCTCACTCTGGAAAGTGAATGATGCCTAGCCTACCAGGAAACACTGAGTTTGCAATGTGTTAAATGCTTAGCCACATACCAAAGGTCATGTTACGTGGTTACTTTTACTATCCAGGACAATAAACTGCTGAAGCAGTTTAAGCATTCCATGCTTAAAACTCAAGCACTTCTTACATATCTAAGAAAAGTATAGTGGAAAAAAAGTCAGTCTTCAGTGTCTGTAATCCAGTGGTTAGCACCAGAAATATAGTGAGGAATATTTGACATGTACTCCCTACTTCTTTCTTGCAATATTTTTCCTCCTCTACGCACATAGATGCACATATGCAAGTAAAAACGTTGGTATACAGCTCATTAAATAAATACAACAGTTCTGTGCAGCCTTCCTGGCCACTGTGAATGGATTTTATGAAAGAGTCACTTTATTTGCAAGCAGAGGGATTTTTTTGAGAGTGGTGAAAGGTGGAAGTGTTTGTATTATACAGATGAATGACTGTATTGGATCAGCCAGGTCAGTATTAACAACAGTAATAATGAACTGACAGATGTGATTATTATTCACATCCTAAGAAGAAACCATGGTAGTTCCAACCCTGTAATGTTCTAAACTACAGGCCAGATACCAACAAGCCAACTGAAATCTCATTGTGGAGCCCCAGTTTTAAATATTCAGGATCATCTTGTATCATCAAAATACTCACAAGGTTTTTATTGTAAAATATCCTCCAACTCATTTACTTCTAGCCAGACCCCACTTGCCAGGTTGTTGTCACAGGTACTTTCCCACTATTTCTCTGAAGGGAGCTCCCAGCTTCCCTTCCAAAACACTGCCCTGGCCAATGAATAAAGTGACTGAAGGTGAGTGGCACAGTTTAACCCCAACTGGCAACTAAGCCTCACAAAGCTGCTCACTCACTCCCCCCCCAATAGGATGGGGGAGAGAATCAGAAGGTTAAAACTGTGAAAACTCATGGGCTAAGACAAAGACAGTTTAACAGGTAAAGCAAAATCTGCATGCAAAAAAGCCAAGAAAAGCACAGAATTCATTTGCCACTTCCCAAGGGCAGGCAGGTGTTCAGCCATCTCCAGAGAGCAGGGCTCTGTCACGTGTAACAGTGACTTGGGAAGACAAACACCATCACTCTGAACCTCTCACCCTTCTTGCTTCCTTCCCCAGCTGTATATGCTGAGCATGATGCCATATGGTATAGAACATCCCTTGGGTCAGTTGGGGTCATCTGTCCCAGCTGGGTCCCCTCCCAACTCATTGTGCACCCCACCCTCCTCTNGTGCTTGAGAGCCCTTTTAGTGAAGACGTTTTTCCTAGTATCCAATCTAAACTTCCCATGGTGCAATTTGAGGCCATTTTGTCTTGTTCTATTGCTTGCTACTTGGGAGTAGAATGGTCCTTATTATGTGCATTTCAGTTTGTTTCCATGCTTTTCTCATTTTTGGCCCAAAATTTCTGCTGCACTTCTATACTTACTTTCTAAGTAAATTCTTCTGTATATTTGATTTGAAATCTCACGTTCAAATTTATATTCCAGTCAAATTTANCACTCTACCACTTCCCTGTGCAGCCCGTTCCAGTGCTTGAGAGCCCTTTTAGTGAAGACGTTTTTCCTAGTATCCAATCTAAACTTCCCATGGTGCAATTTGAGGCCATTTTGTCTTGTTCTATTGCTTGCTACTTGGGAGTAGAATGGTCCTTATTATGTGCATTTCAGTTTGTTTCCATGCTTTTCTCATTTTTGGCCCAAAATTTCTGCTGCACTTCTATACTTACTTTCTAAGTAAATTCTTCTGTATATTTGATTTGAAATCTCACGTTCAAATTTATATTCCAGTCAAATTTATGCCCTAGTGCCCTTGCTAGCTTTCCTCTGTGCTTGTCCTGTAATATTATGGCTGAAGCATCTGCTGATTCTCCTTGAGCTTCATTCTCTGTACCACTAGTACTGCACTAGTGTCTTTTTTGAAGTCTATTGGTTTTATTTGTGCTATCCCATCCTAAGCATTTTAAACTCTACCATTCCATGCTAATGCTTATCTCAGTTCTCTGCTGGTTGAAGCATTTTCAGAAAGTCCATCCCTCCCATTATTTTTATATTTTTCCATGTAGAAAATTTTCTCACAAATGCACTCATGGACTTGTTGGACAGCTTGTGTTCTGACATACCAGTTTTGCAATAGATCATTTGGTAGCTGAATGATCTTTTACTTGCATGTTATGGTATGTTAAAAATGAACCCTCTTGTCTATGGGCCTGTATGAGAAACAGCAATCCCAGTACCTCAGTAGCACATTGTGATGGATTGATCTTGGCTGGATGCCAGGTGCCCACCAAGCCACTCTATCACTCCCCTCCTCAGCAGGGTGGGGTAGGAGAAAGTATCTCCACCTCATGGTGGAGTTTAGTACAACAAAAGCTAAGTCTGTGTGCAGAAGCAAAGGAAAGCAAAGGATTTATTCTCTGCTTCCCATAAGCAAGTAATGTCCAGATACTTCCTGGGAAGCAGGGCTTCAGTACATTTAATGGTGGTCTGGAAGGCAAATGTCATAATAATGAATGCTCCTCTTCCTCCTCCATTCTCTTAGATTTTCTATCTGAGCAAACGCCATTTGTTATGGAATATCCCTTTGGTCCCTGTGGGTCAGCTGGCTACGTCCCCTCTCAAGATCTTGCCCATCCCCAGCCTTCTGCTGAGGAAGGAAAGTTGGAGAGACAGCACTGATGCTGTGGGAGCACTGCTCAGCAGTACCCAAAACACTGGTGTGTTACCTTTCTAGACAACAGTGCACAGCACAGAGCTATGAAGGCTGCTGTGGAGAAAATTAACCCCATCTCAGACAGAACTAGTACGCAAATACAGACATTCAAAAGGAAAAGAAAGGAAAATTACTTCTGATTGATGTAGTAGAGAAAATCAGACCGTATTTCCTTTTATAAAAAATACAGTCTAATAGTATCCACATCCAATTTGGCTCGAATCTGAATTTTTTAACACTGTCTTGAAAATGATCATTACACATTCTGTGTTCTTGGATAGTGATTAAGCTTGCATGCAAAAACATGCTAAATTCTATTTTTGACATTAATTAAAAGCCAAGGATATTACTGAAGTCCTGACATACATGATCCTTCAGTCCTTAAATTGCTAAAAAATCACACTAATAAGATTCATGACTTACACCAGTATTGTAATTATTGCTGCTAATTTTCCTCAGACCTGCTATTGACAAAGTATATGGACCAAATTAACCTCTGCAATCAGTTAGATTCTCTCACTCTGTTTCCCTGAAGGTGGATGTGAACCATGCTGTAATGTATTTCATAAATGGGCATTTGTCAGATAGAATTTGCAATTTAAGCACTGGCTGACAGTTTGAGACTTAGAAAAATTGGAGTAGATCCATGATTCAGTTTAAGTTTTTAAAGTAACAGTAATCGAGGCTCATAATTGTAGTATTGAGTATACAGAGAAAAATAGAAGCGCATGTGCACACAAACAGAACAGTTGTTCTTGAAGTCTTAGATCTACTAAAGCAGTTACCTTGAACAAAAGTTAACAGCTATAGCTAGTAAGGCATTTTACAACCTCTTTCTCCTTCACTTAGTCCTGACTAGAGACCAGGAGAAGATACCAACTGATGTTATAGCTTGGTGGAAGAAAAGATCAGGTAGATAAACAGCAGAAAACCTTCTCTGATTTTTTTCTCAATAGAGAGCATATCCATACAAAGAAAAAATTGATTTGTTTTTTTGTTTTGAGGATTTTTCCCCCAAAGCTAAAATAATACAAGGAAGGATTGCAAGGCATTCCCTCAAAGGAAAACATCTTTTTTAAATCCTACAGACTTCTTCCTACATTATCCTTAAAAAAGCCTATCATCCAAAAGGAGGATGTGCCTGTATATAGGCACTTAAAATCTATTTCTTAATTCTTTCCTAGACATACGCTTTGGTGTTACATTCACTAGTAGCAGAATATATGGCACTCGTCCAGTATTTCTGTTGACTGGGCTAACCCATCATTTTACACTCTTCAGTTATTTCACAATAATTTTTTCCCTCAGAGGTTCTGGTCTCCCAACAAGAAAAAGCTTGCAGGGTTTGATTTCTTTAGATAAGGATTATGTGGGATTCTTTGGTTAGATTTCACCTACATTCATTAAGAAATACTTTTAAAACAAAAACAGAACAAACACTAGGCACAATCTTTTTGCAGAGCTAGCAGCAACGAGCTACTTAACCATAACTTTGATAACTGCTTCTCCTGCAGCTGTGCTTCAATCTGCCTCTAAACTGTTAATGCAAGAATACATACATTCACTTTCGGTGACAGTATGAGAAATGGAATACATAAAGCTGCTTTCAGCAGAGAATTTGCCACAAGGTTCTTAAGCCTTCATTGGTTATTTTGTAAGTTCAAGTAGTTTGTGAATAGTGGCAGAAAAATCCTTTCAAAACCATTTTCCTAACTCCAACCCAATTGTTTAATGCCAAATGTAGTTCTAATCAACTTCATTTTTTTACCCCTTTTTTCATACCTGAAATCTAAAGAAAATTAGGACAACAGTAGAAAGAATTCATTATATACATGTTAGTGCTCTGAAGTCAGGAAACAGGATTAATCATACCCAAAATACCCAGAAGAAAGTGTGTTTATAATCCCTGTACATTCTCATTAGCCACTTGAAACCAGTCTCTGGAAATCTCTAATTGGGGAAGAAATTCTATACAAAATCTTTGCCCCTGAATTGACTGAATCAGGGCTCTAGGGGAAAAACAACATGATTAGCTTTGGCAGATAGACTCAGCTGAAAGTCTGACTAAGAAAACAGATTCCCTCAAAGAATACTGCTGCTTTTGGCCTAACTCAGAGCACACCTCTAACTGTGGTATGGACGTCCCTACAGAAATCATGAATCTTATCCAGTGTGATTTTGAGTCCAAGAAAAAGGGCTCAGAGGCTGATTTTTGCCTTTCTGTTCCTATGAGGGTTACAGTAATCACAGTTACCTATTAACAACATTCTCCTTATTTTAGCACAGACTTCAGATATCTAAATCCCGAGGGGGTTTCTCCCAGTTTTTAAGTAGAAACCTTTCCTTGTTTTTTCCCCTCTAATATGCTAGTCCTCATGGTTGGTTCTCTTGTAGCAATCTCTTCATCTGACCAGACTATAACTAGAAAATTTAAATGGTGAAAACTACAGAAAATTAATTTGATGACATAGATAGACTTGGAAACTCTATCTCCACTCTCCAGGAACTTTCTGGTAAGTTCTGTAGCTTTTGTGCTCAGTACAGGAAACCTGGGATGTCAGCTGAATGTCATTGAACACACACTTTTGTGATGGCTGTGTTGGCCTGACAGAAAATGGAAAAGCTGCTGAAATTATCTAAAGGGAACCAATCTAAGTCCGGGGTCTGCAGCACCAATCTTGTCCTCCTGTTCTGTTCTGGTCTTCTGTTCTGCTTTCACAGTGGTGATCAAACACATAAGAAGCTGTGGGGGAAGAACTGGAGAGGAGATCTAGGATTGTGAACGACAAAGTTGAGTGAGTCTACCACAAGCTCAGTGCAAATTCTTCAAATAGATTAATAATGGTGAAGTAAGATGGTTTTAAAGAATACTACTGGGATGAAAAAGTTGTGTAGAGCGGATAAAGTCAGGGTAAGGACAAAAATTGAAAAAACATCATCTCTGAAGATGGCTGAGCAAAAGCAAAGCTGGGACACGGACAACTTAGAAAGTTTGCGAGTAAAACAGATGCCTGAAAAAGAAAAAAAAGGTAAAGGCACACCAAAGGAACAGAGAATACTTCCATTAGCTCTCTTCTAATGTGAAAATCTGAATAGCTATATTTTCTGGCCAGGCAAATGTATGCAAATATATGTAAATGTCATGCAGATTGTATCTTCAGCTTTTTTGATGCCCAGTGTAGTCAGGTCTATAATATAGTTATCCAGAGGAATCAGTGAATTCTTGCTGGCGAGGCAGAAGCGTTTGGGTATGGATGGAGATCAAGTAGTTTTTCTTCCAATTCTACTTTAATGACTGAAACAGAGTGGATAACTCTCTGAATTAGGCCATGTGCTAACTGGAAATCATCTGTAAAAAGGATCAGAGAAGCCATGTATCTATGCACTGAAATAAAGGGATATATGTCTTCTGCTAGGAATTCCAAACTATGAGACAGTTGCTATAAATCACACTTTAATTTTTGTGATTCATATAAAGAGTCACCAGAGATTTGAGGAAAATCTATCCAGAGTTGAATAACTGTATCTTGTAAAATTATCTAATATATATATTACATTCATTTAAAATATTTTTTTTACAACAGATAGTATATACTGGGCAGTGCAAACCATAATTCTCTACTCTACAGTGGATTTCTATTTAATTATTTTATATTTCTGTTTAAGTATTGTTACCTGAGTTTTTACATTGCATATGGTTTTTTGACAAGTCCTGAAAAGACAACAGAATGCCAGCATTTGTCCTTCAACACACAAAGAGGCTCAGAGACAGCAGAGGGAAGAAGATAAGAGTGGCTACTGTTTGTGGAACATTCCCAAGCATTTTTTGCAAATAGTTGCTCAAATGAATGAGCTATAATTAACTATTCACATCCTTTTTGTGTTTGCTTTCCACAAATATTCCAGCATATTGGTTTATTGGCATGAATGATCAATGCAGTGATGACTTTGCATTTGTAATTATTATTATTTTTACTAGCAGGCAGATTCTGAGAGATATCCTCAACCAATTAGAAAAAAACCACATGATTTTTATGTCCAATAGCAAAAGTCCCTTCTGAATTTCTAATATCAGATACTTTGATTAAACTGCCATCCAATAACCTGCATATGAAAAATATTTATAGAAATTATTTAACAAAAAAAAAATCTGGTAATTGCATGTGAAAATTGCAAATAGAAAATGAAGCAAAAGGCCCCTCATCACAAATGAATTATTAACCACCCATTCTGTTGCTGATATATTACTTTCTCCAGTATTTCAGCTATATTATCACATTTTATAGAAACCTGAACTGCCCAGCAACCAGGTGACTCAAGGTAATTCAATGACTGTATTTCATCATTACATCCAGAAAGTAAAGTGCAACCAACAGTTAAGTTCAGCCTAGATGGTATCAGGGAAGTCTGAGTTAAGCTGCAACATGCTATTTCACCTTGACTGAATCTTCATCATCTTATCTTTATCTTACAGGTCCCCCACCAACTGACAGAAGAAGTTAAGATGCTGGACTGAGAGGCAGTGGTTCCATGTGTGAAACAAGCTTTGCATTGCTGAATTTATAATAACAGAAAATATTCAGTTTTCTGTTCTACTTACAGAGTAATGTCTCAGAGAGGAGGAAATGCAGTGCCTCATTTGGAGTATATGTTTTCCTAGCTAACACCAGCACATTGCAGTTTCCTCTGGAGATGCAGCACATCCCAGGAGCACTTCCCTGTACTAGTCCCATTTCAGACTACTCAATACCACACATAAGGGAGTTTCAGCTGTAAGTGCTGGATTTTACAAAGTTGTGGTTCACCCCTCTCATTATCAAATCTGTAGCTGTCTCAGGATGTTTTGTCATGTCTACCTTCTCTTTATTATGGAACAGCAGTATTCTCCCAATTGTTAAGGTAGCGCCTAGCTTTTAAAGTCCTATATTTGCCCTTCCTTAACTTTGGCTTAGAAATTGGTTTGGCCTTCAAATTTCCATACTTTGAAGGAAAAGAAGAATAATTAATTTTCTTCAAACGGTGTATAATCAAACTATTTTTAATTCAGAGGTCAATTAAAAATTACCCTGATTGAAAATTTACCTATTTAATATTTTGCTACCTCTAACTCAAAAGCTGCTTATTATAACCTCTTAAAACTTTTCTTGCACTTAGATCCTTTTGATACCTCTCAGGCTTCTTAATTAAAAATAAAACCCCCAAATTGCAATTTTGAGAGTGTAGTATATTTTTGCTGCAGATTACCTTTGGCCATACTGTTGTGCCTTTATTTCAGCAGATACTTTTGTTTTCTGTTGGATTCAGTAGGAAAAAAAGTGGTAGTTCATTGGTTCATTCTGCAAGAATAATGTTTCTTGAGAAGAAATAATAAGGTATCTTCGCCATGTGCAACTAGAAAAAAAAGATAAATTGTCTAATTCTTTTATGGTTATTGAAAGGAGAGTGTGGCGGCTTGACCTTCATTGGATGCCACGTGCCCCCCAAGCCACCTTATCGCCTACCCCTTCCCAGCTGGCCAGAGGAGAGAAAATGAGATGGAAAATGACTCATCGTTTGAGATAAGGCAATTTACTAAAGGAAAAGCAAAAGATGAGTGCACACAAGCAAAGAGAAGAAAAAAAAAGTTTTTTTCTCCTTCCCATCAGTGAGCAATGTTGAGCCACTTCCCGGGAAGCAGGGTTTCAGCAGATGTAGCGGTTGCTCTGGAAGGCAAATATTGTAAATAATGAATGCCTCCCTTTCCTCCTCCCTCCTTCAGTTTTTATATATGAGCTGATGTCATATGCTATGGAATATCCCTTTGGTTAATTTGGGTCAGCTGGCCTGGTTTTGTCCCCTCTCAGGATCTTGCCCACCACTAACCTACTGATGGGGGGAGTGCTGAGAGACAGCGCTGATGCTGTGCCTGCTCAGCAGTACCCAAAACACTGGTGTGTTATCAACACCTTTCCAGCTACCAGTGAAAAGCACAGCACTGTGAGGGCTACTATGGGAGAATAAGCTCCATCTCAGCCAGACCCAACACAGAGAGCCAGGCAGATCCTGTAAAAATCAGTAAGGATTTTATTCATTACCAGGTTCTCTGCATTAGTATATCAACCCATGTCAGTAATGTGCTCCTGGAATGAACCTTTTGATGATCCCCATTCACCAAACCTACCTGTGTCCTGTTCTGTCCAGGAGCACTGGCTGGAACCAGTCCTAAGGAAGGACACCTGAGAAATGCAATGTGAATGCCAGATACTCAGTGCCTGCTGCTTCTTCTCATAGGTCTGCTCTAGTTGTATCACTCTACTTGTTTCCCTTGATGTAGCCAGAAGACTACAGAACTCTTTGTGAAAGATGAAAGCAGCTGCCACAAGACCAGCAGCACATGCAGAAGATGGAGAACACAGGGAAGCTCCTCACTGTGGGCCCAAGTTAGCAGTCAGAAAAAGCAGGCAATTAACAAGGAAAGTTAAAAGGCATATAAAAATAATTTATTACTGATGGGATGGAGAAGGAATATTTTAACTAAATCAGAAACAAATGAAATCCTTCAAATGGCACAGATCCAGAACTTGACCAGGATTGCAAAATTGTCAATCACTATGCAGGAAAAACAGAAGTATTCATCATTAGCATGATGTATTCATCTCTTACAGTGATTAATTAAGTACTTTCTATTCTATTAGTAACTGGGGAGGATGTGAAACAAAAACCATTAAGCATTTTAGAATCTACTGTGCCCAATAACTTGCACCCAGCAGTATTAAAGAATTCGTTTAGGAGCTCTCTGAATATTAATGTTGATTTTGAACAAATCTTGATTTCTGGGGAAAAAGTTCCACAGGACTAGTAAAGAGTACTGCTGTTTTAAAAAGAGTGAAATGAGATGATATGAGGAGCTAAAAGCTACTTAGTCTAACATCAGCTTCTCTTAAAACCATGGAAGGGCTTGGATGGGACACAATCAGAAAAAAGTTCAGACTTTAGCACAAATAATGCCAGTTAATGTGGTTTTATGGAAAACAGATCTTTTCAAGAAAATGTGCAAACCTTTTTTCATAAGATCAGCTAAGCCTGGGTGATAAAGTGTCGACATAATATGCTTAGATTTCTGTGAACAATTTCACCACATTTATGTTATATTACAAATTTTAAAAATAGCACTGTATAGATNTGGATTCAGTAGGAAAAAAAGTGGTAGTTCATTGGTTCATTCTGCAAGAATAATGTTTCTTGAGAAGAAATAATAAGGTATCTTCGCCATGTGCAACTAGAAAAAAAAGATAAATTGTCTAATTCTTTTATGGTTATTGAAAGGAGAGTGTGGCGGCTTGACCTTCATTGGATGCCACGTGCCCCCCAAGCCACCTTATCGCCTACCCCTTCCCAGCTGGCCAGAGGAGAGAAAATGAGATGGAAAATGACTCATCGTTTGAGATAAGGCAATTTACTAAAGGAAAAGCAAAAGATGAGTGCACACAAGCAAAGAGAAGAAAAAAAAAGTTTTTTTCTCCTTCCCATCAGTGAGCAATGTTGAGCCACTTCCCGGGAAGCAGGGTTTCAGCAGATGTAGCGGTTGCTCTGGAAGGCAAATATTGTAAATAATGAATGCCTCCCTTTCCTCCTCCCTCCTTCAGTTTTTATATATGAGCTGATGTCATATGCTATGGAATATCCCTTTGGTTAATTTGGGTCAGCTGGCCTGGTTTTGTCCCCTCTCAGGATCTTGCCCACCACTAACCTACTGATGGGGGGAGTGCTGAGAGACAGCGCTGATGCTGTGCCTGCTCAGCAGTACCCAAAACACTGGTGTGTTATCAACACCTTTCCAGCTACCAGTGAAAAGCACAGCACTGTGAGGGCTACTATGGGAGAATAAGCTCCATCTCAGCCAGACCCAACACAGAGAGCCAGGCAGATCCTGTAAAAATCAGTAAGGATTTTATTCATTACCAGGTTCTCTGCATTAGTATATCAACCCATGTCAGTAATGTGCTCCTGGAATGAACCTTTTGATGATCCCCATTCACCAAACCTACCTGTGTCCTGTTCTGTCCAGGAGCACTGGCTGGAACCAGTCCTAAGGAAGGACACCTGAGAAATGCAATGTGAATGCCAGATACTCAGTGCCTGCTGCTTCTTCTCATAGGTCTGCTCTAGTTGTATCACTCTACTTGTTTCCCTTGATGTAGCCAGAAGACTACAGAACTCTTTGTGAAAGATGAAAGCAGCTGCCACAAGACCAGCAGCACATGCAGAAGATGGAGAACACAGGGAAGCTCCTCACTGTGGGCCCAAGTTAGCAGTCAGAAAAAGCAGGCAATTAACAAGGAAAGTTAAAAGGCATATAAAAATAATTTATTACTGATGGGATGGAGAAGGAATATTTTAACTAAATCAGAAACAAATGAAATCCTTCAAATGGCACAGATCCAGAACTTGACCAGGATTGCAAAATTGTCAATCACTATGCAGGAAAAACAGAAGTATTCATCATTAGCATGATGTATTCATCTCTTACAGTGATTAATTAAGTACTTTCTATTCTATTAGTAACTGGGGAGGATGTGAAACAAAAACCATTAAGCATTTTAGAATCTACTGTGCCCAATAACTTGCACCCAGCAGTATTAAAGAATTCGTTTAGGAGCTCTCTGAATATTAATGTTGATTTTGAACAAATCTTGATTTCTGGGGAAAAAGTTCCACAGGACTAGTAAAGAGTACTGCTGTTTTAAAAAGAGTGAAATGAGATGATATGAGGAGCTAAAAGCTACTTAGTCTAACATCAGCTTCTCTTAAAACCATGGAAGGGCTTGGATGGGACACAATCAGAAAAAAGTTCAGACTTTAGCACAAATAATGCCAGTTAATGTGGTTTTATGGAAAACAGATCTTTTCAAGAAAATGTGCAAACCTTTTTTCATAAGATCAGCTAAGCCTGGGTGATAAAGTGTCGACATAATATGCTTAGATTTCTGTGAACAATTTCACCACATTTATGTTATATTACAAATTTTAAAAATAGCACTGTATAGATTCAGTATAAATCAGTGTAAGAAACTAATGAAATAGGTTAAAAATCTCCTAAAGCATAAAGCACAGTTAGGAACTGCAAGTGTGATCCAATATAAAATGAAGGCATTTGTAACTATCGCATAGAACTTTAGGAGTCATCTGGAATCAGTGTTACCTGATACGCTGTATTCTCCAGGACTCTAGGATGATTATGAGGGAGGTGCTCTGAGAAACCTAAGGTAGGGAAGTCTAAAAATTTGTGACACATTAGCCCTCCCTATCTCACTTTGGCTGAAATAAAGGCTGTTTCTATCAGCTGTTNTTTTCTCCTTCCCATCAGTGAGCAATGTTGAGCCACTTCCCGGGAAGCAGGGTTTCAGCAGATGTAGCGGTTGCTCTGGAAGGCAAATATTGTAAATAATGAATGCCTCCCTTTCCTCCTCCCTCCTTCAGTTTTTATATATGAGCTAATGTCATATGCTATGTAATATCCCTTTGGTTAATTTGGGTCAGCTGGCCTGGTTTTGTCCCCTCTCAGGATCTTGCCCACCACTAACCTACTGATGGGGGGAGTGCTGAGAGACAGCGCTGATGCTGTGCCTGCTCAGCAGTACCCAAAACACTGGTGTGTTATCAACACCTTTCCAGCTACCAGTGAAAAGCACAGCACTGTGAGGGCTACTATGGGAGAATAAGCTCCATCTCAGCCAGACCCAACACAGAGAGCCAGGCAGATCCTGTAAAAATCAGTAAGGATTTTATTCATTACCAGGTTCTCTGCATTAGTATATCAACCCATGTCAGTAATGTGCTCCTGGAATGAACCTTTTGATGATCCCCATTCACCAAACCTACCTGTGTCCTGTTCTGTCCAGGAGCACTGGCTGGAACCAGTCCTAAGGAAGGACACCTGAGAAATGCAATGTGAATGCCAGATACTCAGTGCCTGCTGCTTCTTCTCATAGGTCTGCTCTAGTTGTATCACTCTACTTGTTTCCCTTGATGTAGCCAGAAGACTACAGAACTCTTTGTGAAAGATGAAAGCAGCTGCCACAAGACCAGCAGCACATGCAGAAGATGGAGAACACAGGGAAGCTCCTCACTGTGGGCCCAAGTTAGCAGTCAGAAAAAGCAGGCAATTAACAAGGAAAGTTAAAAGGCATATAAAAATAATTTATTACTGATGGGATGGAGAAGGAATATTTTAACTAAATCAGAAACAAATGAAATCCTTCAAATGGCACAGATCCAGAACTTGACCAGGATTGCAAAATTGTCAATCACTATGCAGGAAAAACAGAAGTATTCATCATTAGCATGATGTATTCATCTCTTACAGTGATTAATTAAGTACTTTCTATTCTATTAGTAACTGGGGAGGATGTGAAACAAAAACCATTAAGCATTTTAGAATCTACTGTGCCCAATAACTTGCACCCAGCAGTATTAAAGAATTCGTTTAGGAGCTCTCTGAATATTAATGTTGATTTTGAACAAATCTTGATTTCTGGGGAAAAAGTTCCACAGGACTAGTAAAGAGTACTGCTGTTTTAAAAAGAGTGAAATGAGATGATATGAGGAGCTAAAAGCTACTTAGTCTAACATCAGCTTCTCTTAAAACCATGGAAGGGCTTGGATGGGACACAATCAGAAAAAAGTTCAGACTTTAGCACAAATAATGCCAGTTAATGTGGTTTTATGGAAAACAGATCTTTTCAAGAAAATGTGCAAACCTTTTTTCATAAGATCAGCTAAGCCTGGGTGATAAAGTGTCGACATAATATGCTTAGATTTCTGTGAACAATTTCACCACATTTATGTTATATTACAAATTTTAAAAATAGCACTGTATAGATTCAGTATAAATCAGTGTAAGAAACTAATGAAATAGGTTAAAAATCTCCTAAAGCATAAAGCACAGTTAGGAACTGCAAGTGTGATCCAATATAAAATGAAGGCATTTGTAACTATCGCATAGAACTTTAGGAGTCATCTGGAATCAGTGTTACCTGATACGCTGTATTCTCCAGGACTCTAGGATGATTATGAGGGAGGTGCTCTGAGAAACCTAAGGTAGGGAAGTCTAAAAATTTGTGACACATTAGCCCTCCCTATCTCACTTTGGCTGAAATAAAGGCTGTTTCTATCAGCTGTTACCCCCAAAAATTCTGGGTACCACTATTCCTTTCTAGCACTCTCTTTATGAATCCACTTCAATTCTTATCCCCAAAGATTTCCTCATTTTCAGATTCTTACTGCAAATTATATGAAACCGTGTATCTTTTTTCCATTTTCCTCTTTCTAATTGCTTTGCCTCTCCCTTTGTGTGCATGTTTTATATGACATACATTCACTCCAGCCTTCATTACAGTTTGTAAATTTGACATCCATTTTTTCATGGTCAACAGCCCCAGTGACTTCCATCTTTTTTCATAAGAGCACTTTTTAATGCTCTTGATCATTCCCATTGTCCTTCACTGAACCCTCTCTAAATCAGCATTATTGTTTATAAGATGGAGTCACTGGTACTGCACACAGTATTTCAGATCAGAGTATAGCTTTGGAAGTTTAATCCTTTCTCTATTAGTTCTCATTCTTTATGCATCTTAATATGTTTGCTTATCTTGTACAGCTGCACATTAAGCAGAAGTCTTTACTGAAGTAATTTACAAGGATAACCAGGTCCCTTTCTAAAGTTGGTACGCTAATTTAGAGCTCTGTGAGGTGTTGAGTAATTCATATTTTTTCCACCTGGTATACCTTACTTTGCTTTTGTTGATAATTCATTTGTCAGAGTGAGTAGGTCATACAGTTCTGTTTGTTTCAGAACTTGCACACAAACATCTCTGAACTTACGTTGAACTATTTTTTATCCCTTGCAAATTTTGCTGCCTCACAGCAATTCCCGCTTCCTAGATTATTAATAAATAAGTGGATGAGCAGGAACCTTGGGGCCCACTGCTGTTATCCTTTGACATGATGAAATTGACCATTTAATCCTGCCCTTCACCTCCTTTTCCTCCACCACTTCTTGATCCATCACTACTTAGCTTCCTTCATAGCTTCTTGCAAAGAATTTTGTCAGTGGCCCAGAGAGGTTAGAATAAATTATGCCAGCTGCTTTTCTTTATTAACATATTCAAGGAGTTCTAGGAGATTAGCACAGCAATATTTCCCTCTGCAGGAACTGTGCTGATTGGCCCCTATTTGGCCATGGTGTCCCAAGTGTTTTGCTACTTTGTTTTAAATTATTATTTCAACTAATTCATAGTGTTCACTCATATGACTTCCTGGTCTATTATTCCCCAAAACACCCAGAACCTCTTTGAATATCTAAGGGTTTAAAGACCATTTCCATATTTGTTCTTCTGTGTATTTACCAATTACCTGCAGGTAGTACTTTATCTTTAATGGTGGAATTTCCAAGTAATGGTTTGATGGTAAATCTAAAACTGATAAGGCAAGCTGTAAGCACCTAAGAATGCGGCTTTTGGGTAGATGAGCAGAGTAAAAGCAGCTTGTAGTAGGAAGTGCTATTGTTACTGAATGTATCATTCCTTACTCATCTTGTTTGGTACCTGGGCCCAAACTTCAGAGAGAACAAAGAGGCTGAGACAGAGACTCATACATTAAATAAGGTTTGAAACAAAAAGCACTCAAGGAGCTGAAATACAAAATACTTAGCAGGGCATTAAGGAAGCTTAGTCCATCTTCTATATTCAGACGAACAGGTGACTTAACTGTGTTCAACAAATATGTCAAAGGAGAAGTGTTATTTCTGTTCTTTAGAAGTGGAGCCCAAAATGTCATGCAGAGGTGCTTATTATGACTGGCAGCAAAAAGGGATATTAAGAAGAGTTAGTGCATGCTTTTTTAACCACAAGGCTTATTGGGCTGTGAAATACTTTGCCAATTGGGGGAATTTCACTCACTTGAAGTCTTAAAGCCAAGAGCAAATTTCCTGGTAAAAGACGAGTTGAGAAAGAAGTTCAAGGTTATACAGAATTTACCAAGACAAATTGTTTGCATGTTGATCTATTTGTTATCACAAATATTATTAGTTACTACTTATTGTATATGGCACACAGCTGATCAGTTCTGTCAGTGGGCTACATTCTCACTGGCTTGCTTTTTCTTAGCAGCTCAGCAACTCATTTTGGTTTCTTTAAATAGCTCAGCAAATGGAGCCTGTCTATGAGGCTTAACTTGATCTGTGTCAAGGCATCAGGACTCGGAGGAAGCCCCTGGGTAGGCAGCTGGAAAGAGGAGAGGCTTTCAAGTGCTGAGAGGAGATAGTGAGACCAAGCATCCTGCTCTGAAGGTGTGGCCCTCGCCAAACCTCTGTGGACAGGATCATGAGTAGCTTTAGGTGTGGCTGTGTGTCCTCTGCCTTTGTCTACTCTACCTGACTTGTGTATATCCTCATGCCATCCCCTCATCACCTCTGAAGGAGGAATATATCACAGAGGAGGAAAGAGCTGCTGAGCTCAGCACAGCATGTTCCACTAATAATATGTCATTTCACTATTAAGGTATACATCCCCAGTCATAAATACCTGTATTAGACACTCACAGTGGTCTCCCGGGACTATCAGGTTGACTCAGCTGAGACTGTACAGTACACTTAAATCCCCACACTTACAAGTGTTATGTGGATGTAAAATCTGAGAACTTGCCAAAAATTAAAATGGAAGTGTGTCAAAATGTAGAAAACTGGGTTCTGAATTATGAGGTAGCATTTGGGAAAGTGTTGGTCAGCCTCAACAGCAGCACAGGTATCAGGAAAGACATATCAAATTCTGAAAATTTGCTGACCTTAAAAGGAAAGTTGTCTCAACTCAGCCTCTAGCTTGTTATTTTCACAAATATTCAAATAAAGAAGTTGATTGGCATGAAACAGACAAATTGTATATTCCTACCTTTGCTCTAGTACTGAAGAACTGAAACACGGATTGTGGTTACCTGCTATGCAAGACTACTTGGGTAATTGACGCAAACTGTTAACCTGAGAGCTACAGATTAATAAGCATTCTCAGCTTATAAATGGATTTTGGATTTAGATTTACTGAGAAAAATCTGAATTATTTATCCAAATCTCAGCTGCATGATTCAAAATACTCTGCAGAACTAATGATGACTAATTTTATTCTTTGTTTGCACCTGCCATTTGTTTCTAAAACCATAAGGAAATGAAAAATAAGTTTCAATAAATAATGATATCCTGAGGCCAGCCCACTTATGTTTGGTTTTTCACTTATGCATGTACTTTTTCAGCCACTTTTTATTGATTTAAGATATGCTTAAAATACAGATTTGTTAGCTTCCACCTTGCCCATAAGCAAGTAAAATGCTGCAGCACTTTGACACCATAATTCAAGTACATGTTGATGTTATATTCTTAAAGCGACTAACTGGCGAAGTAGGACTAGACTTAGTTTGTTCTCCCCTCCTCTGCCCTAAGCATTTGCTTAACTCCATCAGAGTCTCCCTGTTTCAAATGAAGAAAGTTTCTTTTTTATGAGAATAGTTCTTTCAGAAAAGGTCCCAAAGTTCAATCTCAGTGAGGGTCTAAGCATCACAAGTTGACAGTACAGGATGATCCTCCTTATAGTATGTCAGTCTGGGAAGACGGCAGGCAGTACTCCAGTGTGATGCTGCTTTCTTTGTCCTGGTCTGCCTCCATTTCAAATAGACATAATGAGAAGAGAAAAAGAGGAAGCAAGTGCTTGTTGTCCATCAGAAATGCGAGACTGATATTTTCAGTCTTTCATGTGAGTGCAGTGTGCTCAGACGATATTTTGGCACAGCTCTCAAGTTCTAGCCAGCTTTAGGACTGCAAATCATCATGCAAAACACCAGGACTCTGAACCTGATCTTTGACCTAGTATTTCCAATGAAGTAGAGCACCAGCATAAACCCCAGATTTTCGGCTAGGTAGTGACTCTAAGTCATATTTTGCATGTGGAGCGTAGGTTAACTTGCCCACTGCTTTAGACAAGTTAGACCCATATCCTTATGTGGATTTAGGTTCCCATTGAGAATCACAGAAATAAAGTGTCTTAATACCTGCATTGCAGCTACACTTTCAAATAACTTGGTTTTCCAGTACACTCCCAAGTCCTGGACCGCTGATCATCAACACTGCTTGTGTGTGTTATTTTGCCCTTGCATTATTCCTTGGGACTAATTAAATATTTTTTCTTCAAGATCTAATTTGGGTGAAATGTAAAAGAGCTTCCCTCAAGTGGCAGTTCAGTGCAGGCCATGTAGACAAGCACTGGGTTTGCCTTATATCTTTTAAAAAAATCTTGCAAATGTATCCATGTAGAATATCCAAGGCAATAAATCTAATGCCTGAGAACAGAAACGCTGGGGGCATGCCAGAAACATCACTCTGGTGAGCTGTGACTCTTCTCAGGTTTAGGCACTTTTAAGTGAAAAACAGAGACAAAAAAAGATGTATGCATTAAGGCCACCACTCGCAACCAAGAGGGTACACGGGATGATTGGCCAATCGGTGTCCCTGTTCTAGAGGGAGCTAAGCCAAAGCAATGTGAAATGTACAGTCTGTCACTTACCCTCTGGACAAGGAATCATTGGCCAAGAGATGACTTTACCAAGGTAGGTGCAGTTTTTGAGATAGTGCAACTTTGCCTTGGATCATTATCGTCGGAACAGGACCATCACACTTTCCAAACTCACAGGAATGTGAGAACAGAAACACTGTGAAGTACCCTTGTAAAAGCAAGTAAATCCATTAGTCAAAAGTGGAGTGAAATATGAAAGATAAGGCCCTTTAGAGACAATCATCTCCAATTTATCGATTGAACTTTCGGAGCCTGTATATATCGCTAGAGTGCAGAAAGCCCTTGGGTCAGGTTGTGCATTTCCTAGCACAGTGTGATATTTGTACTGGCACAGATGGTTCTGTAGCACTGCTGTAGCCTGGGAAGCTGTTCAGGAGCACCTGCCCAAAGAGGAATGGCATACAGTTAGGGACAAGGCATGGCAGCAAGGCAGGAGGGTGCCACAGAAGATGTGCTCTTCTGAACCCTGAGGTTTGTGATTGCCGGAGCTGGCATGGAATGAGAGCTAAGGGCAGCCAGGCTAAGGTGTCAGAGGAGTTCTGCAAATGTAAATGGTAAGTGTGTCACACCTTTTCATAAAAATGCCTGCTGCCTAAATCTCAGCCCATGAAGTGAAGAGTGCTGTTATAGATGAGTTGCCCAGTGGAAACTAAATTAAACTACTCTGGAGATCGTAGGAGTGAAAGGTTTCATTTCCTAGAAAAACTGATTTAAAAATGCTTATCCTACCTCTCTTTCCATCTGTCATAGGCAATTCCAGGTGCCTATCACTGTCACTACCAGTCCTGTATTGGAAATCTCTTTATATCAACTCATCTCACATGATACTATCAAAGGGTTCAACAAAAGCAGATCCTAGGAGCAAAAAAAAAAGCTCTTTCAGCTCTGCAATTACCTCTGATTTTAGCCAGATTAAAATTATAGAGAAGAGTTGAATTTTAATTATCTTGAAATTCTGGCATAAAGGCCTAATTATGATGTTTTTGTTTTGAATGCATTCCATAAGCAGGTGATATAAATAAATTCCTGAACAGAGGGCTCTGTAGAGGAGTAGACAATGGGAGCTTTGGCACTCCAAGCGTACTGATCAAGTGAGGCTTCACAGATGCATGATTTGTATTTTACTGTGGTCTCACTGGACACTTTTTGAATACATATAATATTAAAATATATTCCCTTAAGCAATAAGAAAAAGACAATTCATAAGGGATATACAAAGGAAAACTTCCTTTTTGATCAAAATTCAGTAATTAAAAAAATTTCTAGTAAGACTTACTATTAGGTGTTTTGCTAGCTACTACTATCTTAATGTGGAAGCCAAATGAATATACACCTTGGGTGAGAAACTACTTAGGTTTTTCTTCTGTTTTTCCTTAAATATTTGCATTTAGATTGTACTCCTGTAATATGAGAAATTTTGCAGAAAACTAGAATTTCATACATTGTAAGGAAAAGGAAGATAGAAAAGTTATGTGTCAAAGACAAGCAAAGAAGCAAGGGAGAAAAGAGAAAGATGGACTTATGAAAAAATTAGGAAGCAAAGGGGACACTAATAAGAGGGCACAGATATGGCAAAGGGAAATTTTGAAGAAAATGAGACAAAAAGTCACATATTTTCAATGTCACATATTTTAATACATTGAAATGACATTGAAATACTTTGATTTTTTTTTCTATTCTTAAAAATATTGGAAAGGGGAGAGACATGGAGAGAATGAAAGAGATTATATTTCCTTTAATTCACTCTTTAAAGAAAATGAAATCTCAAACACTGGCATACTGTAGCCAGACTCCTGGCATTGCAATACCTTGTTCATGATGCAAGAATGTTGTGGCTCATCCAGAGAATCATCTGAGTCTCCACCTGCCTGGGATTAGACCCAGGCAAAGGCCTGCAATATGTTCGCTCATCTTTTGGCACTAGGAAACATAGAGCATGAAATACAACTTCTCTAAGCAAGTGTTTTCATTTCACATCACCCTCTGCAAAAGCCTATTTTGCATGGCATCAGCAAATCTGCCAGCATCCCAGTTGCCATCCAGTTCTTTCTATAAAGAGTCTTCTCTAAAGTGCAGCAGTAAATGCCTTAAAGATCAGTTTGGGTTTTGTCTGTACCAAAGAGCTGCACCACTGCACTGGTGGCAGGGAAGCAGTTTAGAAATAAATGGGTCAAGCCTTAGTCAGCTGCTCACTGAAAAAAAAACCCAACAAAAACCAGCAGGATGTTTAAAAAGTCACCTCCTGTTCTTTTATAGCTAGAGGAGAATACAAGCCTCCTAACAGCAACAGCAGGCATTTCTTACATGCTTCAGTGCAAAGTCAACCAACTGGGCTTAAATGTCTTTTTTTTGCAAAGTGCATCAGCAACACGCATAAAGGCCCTTCTCTCTGGTGTGCTGTGAGCAGCAGCCTCTCTGCCAGAGCACCAGGAGCAGGCAGCTGAGGCAAGGTGGCACTGCAGGCAACAAGCTAAAGCCTCCCCGCCTGGTTCCACACCAGGCACCACTGGCCCTCACAGCATGTTCTTGCAAGCTGAGTTGAAGCATAGTACAGGACCTTTCCTGAATTACCTAGCATCAAAACTAGGGATGCTGTTAATCATTTTGCTATCCCCCTCTACCTATTGTACATCTTTTGTCTCAGCCCTCAGCACAGTGGCCTCTGAGGACTGGATGGCTGTAGCTGTTCAGCCCCAGCTATGCCAGTGCAATCAGTGAGGCCACAGCAGCTCACTACTGACCTTTTCCTAGAGATTATTCCTCCTCCTCCCTGCCCCTCAACGCAGCCCCCTGTCACCTGACTCTGTTGCTCATTTAATGACTCCCTCCTGTTTTTCTGTGAAGATGAGCCAGATTGGTTCACACTATTTAAATAGCAAGGCTCGCTCATCTGATTTGCCATAACCAAAATGGGTGAGGGAGAATGCCATAAGAAGCAAATCCAAGGGGAATATTTTCTGGTAGAAGAGTTAAAATGGACAAGATGGGATCACTAAAAGGCTTCCCCTAACAGATATTTAAAAAGTACAGCTCTGCTGACACCTTATAGAGATATCAGGTGCAGGCTGAAGAGCAAGAAACAGAACAAATGTGAAGAATGAGCTAGTCTGCATTCCCTGAACCTGAATTAGAGAGGCTGAACTACATAGCCTGATGATGGACAAGCTATGCCAAAGAGCACTTAGATCCCTATAAACTGCCTGAAACACTTATGTGAAATTGAGCTACTGTACAGTTATTTGAAGGCTAGAGTGCAGGAAGAAGGAGATTTTACATTTCTTTTTAAAACTTAAACATTTGGATTAAGAATATTTTTTGGACACTGTAAGACCTTTTGAGAGGTTCTATCCTCCATTATTAGAAAATCAGTTTTTTGTATTTGTTTAAAAGATTAGTGTTTACGGGTAGGAGAAGGAACTAGAGAAGTCCCAAGGTATAGTCATCCCCTCCCTATTTTTCCTCTAATTCTGAAACAGCAAACTGACTATCATATATTCACCTTTACTAAAGGCAGAGAGCAAAATGCAGCACAGGGAGTAAAAAAAAAAAAAAATAGCACTAAAGCCTAAGGTTAGCCTAAAGTAATTCTAGAACTCTGACTAGCCATGGCACTGTGTGTTTTGATGAGGAGAATGCACACTGGTCAGAACTGGCAGATTGGAGAGTGAGTGTGTATATATTGGGGCCTGCTTGACCTAAAACTTAAATTGGCATCAAATTCTACCCCACACACATAACTTACTACTATTAATTTGCCCCCTATCTATGGCATTTCAGTGCAGACTATCCTAATTTAGTATTGAAATACAGCTGTGGATCAGAGGGATACTCTCATTCCCATTTTTGTATTGGATATGTAGGCAAATATGTCTCAATATAGAAGACATGCAGGTACACGACTGTGATACTCTTAACTCTATCCCAACCCCCCATGAATGAGGACATCTTATTTTCTTCACACCTACCACCCACAAGAATAATAGCAAAAGGCAGTCTGAAAATCTTCTGTCTTCATAAATTTTGTGCTTGGTATTCCAATTCATTGATGCATGGCCATAGTTTGACCATGATCTCTCGCCAAAACAGAAACAGCATTTAAAAATTGCTCAAAGAAAGCAAAAACCATCAAAATGGAACTGTTTAAGAGAGACAAAGTACATCAAAAGTACCTTCTGCCTCCACAGAATCCATTTTTCACCCTGGTTCACAACCACTTAGCTAGTCATCTGCCAAAAGCCTTAGGAGAATTTAAGATGAATGCTCTTTTTTTTTTTTTCCAGAAAATCCATAGACTCAACATTTTTTTGATGTAGTAGTTTTGTCACAAAACCTTTCCATTTGCTGTGATCAATACAAGATCTAGCTTTCACATATGTGTCCATGTCATTTGTGTAGGCAATAAAGTCCAGCAACCAGATTACTAATTCGTTTTTGCAAACATGCGCTTGTTTCTCCTTTAGTTTGGGAAAGACAATGAAATACGTCTGGCAGTGTTTTGGCTTCTCTTTAACCAAGGAGCATCTCTTTTCATGACTCAGTGGGACTTGAGAAGAGGAGGTTTAAGCCAACAATAGTGTCCCTGCTAGTCAAGGATCAAAAAAACTATATGGGGAAACAGTTTCAGACTCTAGCTTGCAAACACACTTCTGTTAAATGAAAGAAGATAGAAATACAGCTCAAATAAGAACGAGAAGCAATCATAGTAATCAAGCCTACTTCAGGCATTATCCCAAATAACACTGCAAGACTGGTAATACCATGTGAGAGTTAGCACAGACCATTTCCCAGTGTTCTGGAATGAATCTCATAAAAAATCACAATGCTTTTGTAAAAAGCATTAACTTTTGAGCCCACATATATTCTCCTGACATTTGTTTTATAACAGCAGGGTATAAACTAGGAATGTTTGCTACCATAATTTTGGATTTTGCAGTTTCTTTGCGTGCAGTTTGAAAGGTAGTGGACACATAGATAATGATGAAACATTTGTTAGACCAGTTCCAAGATGATGCAGAGCCAGGATATAACCCCTAAACATGCCCTTGATGAGCCATCACTCATTCCCATCAAAGGGAATACTCACACAAATGCTAACTTTTCACCAATATCTGTAAGCATCAAATTACTGCTCTATTTGCTTCACGGATGTAAAAGACACTAGATTTTTCTCCTTCCTTTTCCCTTTATTTTTTATAGCAAATGCATCAGAGGGCATCAGGTGAAAATATCCAGGAAAACAGAATGCAGATCAGTTTGGTTTTACAGGTTCCCTTTGGCTCTGCTAGTTCCCTCCAGAGCTGATCTGTGGCTGTCAAGGTTGGAGTGCCACAGTGACAACTTTTTAATGATCTGAGGCATATCGCCAAATAGTTCCTTTTTGATCTCCATCCAACACAAAAAAATAGTATTAAATTTACCAACTCTTGTATCATGCCGCTGACATATGTAGAGGGTGATTAATTGTGCCACCAGAGTCTATGTAGAATTCTATTATTGACAAAATGAGCTTTTAAAATCTCTTTAATAACTATAATTATGACTGAGGACAGAGACCCATAACTATAAATGAGTTCTCTGTGTTTCTTATTTAAGTACCTGCCAACAATTGAAAGATGGAAAGCCAAAGAGCATTTTGTACCAGCAAGCAGAATGCAGCAACTTTTCAGGATAAATTCTATCTTCTGTGAGCAGTTTTGTCTAGTAAGAACCAATGAATCTATTAATCTGTTCTGCAAGACAATGGATAGCAACGACCTGTCAGCTTTATGAGATCCATCAACATCTTTCTGTATCTTTCTGAAGAAGGCCTATATGCCCTCTGCAGGCTCTGTATGACAGAGTAGCACCATTAACACTGTCATTGCTGCTGTCACAGTGCTTCTTTTCTCTGGGTTTCTAACACAATTGTTTCATTAAGTCACATCACATTGGGTTAAAATTTAGCAGACAGATTCTTTTTCTCTCAGTGAGAGACTTTGACTCTGGTTGGTTTTTTTGTTTGTTTGTTTGTTTGGGTTTTTTTTAAAGCAATATTTGAAATTAAACCAGAAAAATAATTCTGAATTTGAATTTATATAGTTACAAAAAATAAACAATATAGAGATATTTGTATTTCTAGCTTTAAAGGGAAAAGCATATAAACCAATAGACAACAGTGGCAGAGCTATTGATATCTTGACAGTGATACATTCCTTGTGTTGCATTTATATTGATTTAAAGAATGAGAAAAGAGAGGTATATATTTATGGGGACATTTTGGATGAAATTTTGCATTCATTTATTAAGTGAAATTTTATAGAGTACTAAACCATTGACCCTATCACTTGGTCTTACAGATTTATGGCTGAATCTCAAGCCTACTGAAGTCAATAAGGGCCTTTTCAACAACAGACTTCAAATGAGGACCTTGTTGCCTGACTCTTCACTCACATTAAGAAATTTTATAGAAATATTACATCAGTGTAAAGCTATGAAGAAAGCACATCTATTCCCAGTCTTCAGGGGGAAAAAAAAAGCACATTTAGGATTTTAAAATGTATATAGCTGTGTGTATTTATGTTCCAGACTTCACTTTGGCTGTAGCAGGAAGAGTTCAGAAAGCAAGTAAGGAAGGGAGGGTTATAGGGCTATAGGAGGAGTAATAAAGAAGCCAGCTAATTGCCCATAGGATTTAACATGGGAAAAGTGCAAGCTAATATACCTCAGGGAAAAAATGATCTGCAGCACAAATATTTAGCTAGAAGGGAAAACTTGGATGTTTTTGGGGTTGAAAAAGTCAGAGTGACTAGAAGCATCAAAGCAGCTCATCTTAAACAGCAAGTTGTCCCACAATAACATATATATTTAAAATTGTTCAATCTTCTTTGAGCACCTATGATCATACAGATACAGAGGTACTATATGAAGTATAAATATTCCACACAGGAATGGAGTTAAGCAATCTCTATGTAAAGTGCATCTACACTTTTTTCTTCACATTATTAGTGAATATATTAGTGAATATAGTGCACACTATTTTTAAATCACAAGACCATCCAAATTATAACAATATAACTTTCAAGTATAGACGTAACCTGTAGATATAAGTCAAGTAAAGAAATCTACAGCATATGTCAGTAATAAGGCAAATGCACCTGTAGCTTTTGTGAATTTTTTAAACTCACAAAATATATTTATTTTTAAGCACTGCATTATAAAAATTATGTCACTAAGTTGCTGGCATTTCAGAGACAAGTAACAAGATACCAGTAATGTGGATGGACTGACCTGTGAAGAAAGAACTAAGTAGTTATGGTCATGGTATTTTTACTCCCTAGCTAATGGGGTTTCCACATTGATGTATTGGTGTGGTAGGTTGAGTGGGAATTGAAACAGAAATTTCTTGTTGTCACTTCTCCAGGAAGAAGGAAAAAAGGCATGCAGTATTGTAACCACAAAGTAAGTATCTTTAGTATACTGAAATACAGAAATGTAGAAAAGATATGTGGACATTATGCCAATTTTTGAAGAACATTGGAAGAAGAAAAGAAGATTTATTTTAGGTGGTAGACTCCATAGTTATGATTGTTCACAAGATAATTCAGGCAAACATTTCATCTCAGTATTAGGCAATAATCCTGACAATAACCCTCCACAAGAAATGATAAAAAACTCCACAATTTGCCTTTAAAACTAAGCCTAAAGTGAGACTTGAATGCAATTGTGTGCTGTAAGGATAAGGAAAAAATGGCAACCACTTTTCCCATCGCGTATCTCAGTCAAGAGTATGGGAGCACTGAGTAACTGATGCTTCCTATCTTCATGTCAGATTTGTTCAATCTATACAGACAAAGAGGCTTTACAAATGGCAATGGGTACTAGCCACAGGAAAGAAATTTTGTTGTGGATTTGATGCACATATTTGCCTATACTGAGACACCAAGTTATGTCGAGTCTGAGTGTAAATTTCCAGGATTTCTGGGTCTTCTGAGGGGTTGAACTAAGTCAAGTCATGTTGCCCATAGGAGCCTACTGGAGAGGCTGATAGCTCCCGCAGTGCTCCATTCCAGTTGGCTTTCTCTATAGACTTCAGGCACTTGGGGTAACTGGGTTCAACCGAATGTCCCAGATATGAGTTGAAAATCAGTGAGGTCAGGACAAAGTGCATCTACTGCTCTGGTGTGGCGTGTCCTTCACTCTCCTTATCCTGCCCTTCGTTGTTACCCTTTGTTGCATATTTTGTTAAATTAAATGTGCAACTGAAATCATAACTTTATGTCCTGTTGACCTCTGGCAAAGACTTATTTGCACAGCACTCAGTATAACAGGAGTTCACCTGATTGGGTCCCACAGGCTTTACCTTCATACAAATAATTATTGGTGCCATTAGGATAAATGAACTTTTAGGCATCTGAGAAAATTATTTCCAAAGAAAGAAAGAAAAATAGAAAACAAGTACCATGTTATTAAGCTTATTTTACAAGGATATGCAAGCTAAAGAAAATTAAAATGGCATTGAGGGTGGGAAAAAGAAAAAACAAAGAGTAAAATAAAAAAATCACTTTCAAAGAGGGAGAGGTATGAGATGAGTTTAAAATTTAGTGGTCACAGAAGAAGGAACACCACAATGTGTCACATTAATAAGCATTGTAAGCAGGAGTGTTGATTAACTCAAGAATGACTTATTATAATATAAATGACAGGACCTAATGGAAGTGAAGTGACAAGGTATGAAATGTGTATTAGAGAAAGCAAAATGAAAGCTAAATTCCTGTGGGACAAGTAAACCTTTAGAAAAAGTGGTACCAGGTTTGTTAAAAACTGGGTTTGGAAATTTGTAACTTAGAGGGGATAAGGAAATGAAACAGAATGTGGGCACAAAGCAAGATGGTTGGTATGTTGAAACTGAGTCTAGGAAAAAAAACAAACCAAAAAAGCGCTATTAAAAGAAAAGGAAAAATAACATGGAAGAACTCATATATAAACTGAAGGAAGAGAGAATCAAAAGTATTTTTTTCTGTACATAACCCCATACTTAGGTCAAACGGCAGTGCACTGTTGTTGTCGATCGCTCAGCCACTCTAGGACCCTGAAGCCTCGGCCAAGGACGCGTGCCTCCAAGCGCCTGGGACTCCTCCGAGGAGTAACCCAAGGAGCGTGCGTGGGTGTCTCACACTCAGGTGAGGCAGCTCCGGTGAGTATCCAGCGGGAAGGGCGGCGGAAGAAGCAAAGAGAGTCGAGAGGGGGCTTCCTCCAAGATCTCCTTTATTGGGGAAAGGAATGGGGATCCGGGCAGGAGAGCAACGGAGGAAAAACTCCCAGGTTCTACCTCTGTGCATCACCTTATAAGGGAGGGGAAAACGAGGAGGGGCCGGGGAGAACAACCAATAGGGTATCCGGATAGGGGAGGGAACAAATCTGAGGGTCCAATCAAAATTTTAGGTGGGAGGGTACAATAACATAGAATCAATGAGCAACCGAACACAGTGGAACTTTCTGGATCCTCATTGCCTAAACAACGAGTCCATTATTAAACATGAGTTAACTGAACCAATACGCAACTCAGGGACCAAGAGGATTCTAGAAGGGTAGGCAGGTCTCAGCCCCTGGGGCCCGCCCCTTCAGACGGCTGTCTCCTCCCCCGGGTCCGCCTCCAGGGTGGAGCTGTCATCTTCGAAGGAGAAGTCTAGGTAAGTGACAGGCGCTATTTCTAGGGGCGGGACTCCCACAGTGCACTGGTAATAATTGCCCCTCCATAAGCCTAAGTCACACCAGCATGATTTAACAGGACTCATCCTCAAGATTAAGAAAATGCACGCCTCTTCCTACCACCAACGAAAAAGCAAATGGGCAATTTTATCCAAATGTGCTTAAGTACATATAATTTGGCAGATGTTTACAAAAAGGTTACTACAAATACTCTCTGTGACACAGAATTCTTTGTGTACCAAAACAATCATGATTGCAAAATATATTCTAATAAAAAATTACTGCCTGTGTTAAGGAAATAAAAGGAGTTTATGTTAGCATGGAAACATATCGCTTGCCTGTTTCTGTAAAATTACTGGTTTCAATTAAATTACAAAATACCCAGAAGTTTTTTATTCCTTAACATTTTAATTTCTGCAAATATAAATTGACCAGATCAGAACTGCAATGATAGCTTTAGACACGATATCAAGAAGCCTTACCAAAACCAGTGCATTTGCATGCTTACCACAAAACAAGACAGAGCAGAGAATATATACTGCATTACAAGATATGCTATGCCTCATGAAATGAGCACAAATGAAGTGGGACAGGGAGAAGAAAATGATGAAATGGTGGAACTGAGGAGATGTATTCAGACAGAAGAGTGACTGCAAATGAAGCTGCAAACCTAGGGCTCAGCAGTGTGAAATGAATGTGTAGGTTAAATTATTTTGTAGGCAGTACCCTGAAAACTAAGAGCAGGCATTTTGAATCTGGCATATTCAAGACTTTTGTTATAAAAGCTGGATATCATTGAGGTGGACTATAAAGAAATGCATAGAGGTCAATAAAGAAGAAAATATGCTATTAATATCAGCTAGAAGGATTAATAACATAATGGGACCAATGAGAAAGTAATTTTATACTAGATATAGTATTATTATTTTCTTTAGCCTTATGCTTTTGGACTATGTATACCAGGTATTTGAAATGCTTTTTTTAATATACCATGTTATGTGAGCAGATGACCCAATGCCTGGACAGACATTTGTGACATATGGCTCACCACTTCTAATCAGTAAGAATCGGAAGACAGTTGTACTGATTCAATTTTGTATGTATTTTTAGTAAAATTAGATACTCTGTTGGAACGCTCTGATACATTCTGGTATGAATAAAATGCTGCCATCACTAACCTGGCAGTCAAGTGAAATTTTTGAGAGCAAGCACACCATTTATACAGTTAATGTAAACCACTCAGAATGTGGTACTAAAATATGGCATCCAAAAGGTGATCAATTTAGTATATTATAAAAGTGTGTTACCTCTACAGCAGAACTTGTCCTGGCTAAGTAATTGGTTTTTTAAGAAACATGATTAGGATAAAAGTGCAAAAAAATTTAAGAACAACGGAGATGATTCAGAAACCAGAGACAGAGAATGTCAGAGAGGAGATTGCAGCTCAAAAGAGAGAACATGAAAATCCTGAGCTATGACTAATGAGGGCAAACATAAAGGCAGCAAAAATAAATTTAAAACCAATTTTTGAAATTGTCAGTACCTGGCAATTCAGAGAAGTCTTTCAGCTGACAATAGAGTCCTCCATAAAGCCTGTAAGAAGTTCATTCAATGCCAAGGGTGTTGAGCGTAAAAAGGACAGAAAAATCTAAAATTAGAGATAGCAAGAGTAGGATTAAAGAGATTAATATGAGGGAAATTGTACAAGCTAGATGAAAAATTATAGGAAAAAATTATCCAAAGTCAAGAATTTTTAAATATTTCACACTGCAAGTGCACAGAAGTTACAGGCATTTAGCCTGTGCTTGAGGAAACTAGAATTCCCACCAAAAACCTCAACAAAGTATTCAAGTGTTATGTTTGGAGGAAGAATTAATTTCAAAAGTACATAGCAGTTCTCAAAGGATTTCAGTTGTTGTTATAAACAAATGTGTGGGATCTAAGCAGAAGGAAAAAAATACCATGTCTTCTTGTTTCTTTTTAGTGTCCCAGGCAGGGGGAACTATTAATTAGTCCATGAAGCTGATGTGATACTGGAAATTAGAAGATGAATGGTAAAAGTTTAATGAAGGTTTAATAAAGGCAAGTAGACTAATGAATGGTGTCTCAGAGTGGAACTATTCTGCAGCTGATACTCAACAATTCATATACCCTACAGACAAAGTGAGGCATTATTCTAAATAAATATTCCTCTGGTTATATAACAAAAGAGAAATTTTAAGGCTTAATTAATTAGAAAGAGTATTCGCCTGGCAATCAGAAGTACTTTTCACAGTGAGTTTAAGTCAGGTCTGAAAGCTGAGAATAAAATCTGAGTGGTTTTCCAAAGGTTCAGATAGCAAACTTCAATTAACATTAACAAGATCTATTTCGTTAGTCCAAAACGCAGTTTTAAGAGGTGAATTTTAAATCCTGACACAGACTTCTGCAATGGACAAACTAGGATTGTAAGGAATAATCAGTTTAAGTGAGTAATTAAGGTGTTAAATTTGGAAGGGATGAGCTCTCATGAGGATTCAGCTCTCATTTTTTTAGGGCCACAGACAACAGGTGAATTACACACACACCACTCTCCCAAAGCAAATTAGCTTCATAGACTTAGAATATGTCCACATAGAAAATAATTGTTGGACAAATACCTATCCCTCTTCATGCTCCCTAGGTCGACATTTTACTGAGACTCCACATCCTTACAGCTGAATTGATTTCCTCGCTGAAGTCAATGGGTAATTTTCTATTCTTCTAAGAGAAGAGAGGCATTTATGTAGTCTGTGATATCTGAAGAAAGACAAGATATATCTGCCCTATCAACATCTTTCTTCACTCACTTATACCTTACCCATTTGCCCTGAAGAATTCCACTCTCAGAAGTCCCGCGTGCATCACTTGCTCTTTTCTGTACAGTCAACATTCTTTCCTTCCTTAGAATTGTCTCTATCTGCTTGTGTCCCCTCTGACCCCCAAACCTTTTAACTCGTCCTTCCTCCTGAAAGCGAGACAATCTTTTCTTCCTGTGCAAATATTTTTGCTTGGTCCTAAAAAGTCATCATGAATCCCAGCTTCACTCATATTATACTCCCTTCCTTCTATCCAATATTTCTGGCTTTTATTTTAATCCTTCTGATGCCTCTGTGTGCCATGTACCCTAAAGTCCTGTGAAATCAACTCTCATCTCTTCCTGTGCCCTCCCACTCAATCACCATCCACCCACTTCTGTAATTTTGTCTGCCAGGACTCTGAAGTTCTTCCTGTCTCCTCTTTGGGAAGTCATTCTCTCTCTTCATGCTTTCTGGTCCCACTGCTTCTCCCTCAGCGGGACTTCCTTGCCTGTAACCTCCTGCTTGCAGCTGTCCTCCAAATGAGGTCTGCCTCACTGACATCTGACACGACGCATCAGCTGCCCCTCTGCTTTCTTCAGTTTCTTCACTGCCAGCAGGTGCTTCACCTGTGCAGTTTATCACTGCCTCTCACACTCACTGGGACTCCCAGCAGCTGTCATGTATCATGGAGAACTAAGAGCTGTTTCTGCATGCTGGCATCTTTCTTCTCCTCAACAACTCCGTACCCTACCTGCTGGCCAGGCTGCTCCCATTCTACACTGTGGTGGGAAAACTATCTATCCTGGGGTAAGAATTAAGGTTTTCACAGTAAAATATCAAACTGTAGAGGGTAAGAGAGTGAATCAGATATGCAGATAATGAAAAATACATGTTTTACTAAACTGTTTTTTCTCTGATACTATATGTTTTGAAAGAACAGAAAAGTTATTGATAATAATACCTCATTGTCTTTAGAATATTTAAAGACCGACATATTTTTGATTACAAGATGGAACATTTTTTTCTAATTTGTAGTAGCATACAGCAAGAGATTTGTTTCTGCTCTGTGCAGTTTTAAAAGTGACCCCAACTCACTGGTTATTCAGTTAAATTAAAAGGTTGAGTTATCCTAGTAACTTCACTATAATGTAAAATGTCTTTTTGAAAGACAGTCCACTGAACCCAACCCCAGTAGGAGGCCTTCAGCCCTGTTACAGCAATGATTTCTGTGTATGTCTCTTCCCAACTAGAGTACTTATGAAACTAAGCTTCCCTCTAAAACAGTTCAGAGGGTAGACCTCTTTTAGTAAGTTGCTTCTGTTCAGCACAGACTTTGCAAATCTTGGCATTTGTTAAGGATTTGTTTTATTGAATGAACTGTTCATATCTTTATTCTACTTCTCTCATAGTTTCTCCAGTCATAGCTTTTATTCTGCTTAATGTGATGCTACAGGGGACTTTGTCTCTCTTCTCAAGACACGTAATACCTCAGCAGCCATGCAGTAAGACTTACACCTTCTTCTGAGTTTTCTTCTGGTTCTTTCTTTCACTGAAAATTTGGGGAATTTTATTGGGAGTCTTACCATAACTGGCTTTCAGCATTTCCTTGGCAACTCCGTCTTTGCCTGCTGCTTTCCTAGGTTTAACTAGAAGACAAAATGTCTAGTTCTGAGCATCAAATTTCTCTGTCAGTGTCAATCATTTCTTGAAGTGAGGATCCATTTAACATTTCTAAAAGTAGTCTGTCCATCTGTGCCTTGACTCTTTTTCCATTTTAAAAACTTTGAATGTTAGTGCTTAAAAAAAAAAGGAATAGTAAGATATATGTCCCCAAGTTGGAATGAATGTTTCTTGATTAAATATTCAAAATCTAAACAGGGAAGTTACCTTTTTTTTTGGTCATGTTCTGAAGTTACATCTACCTCTTCTTTCATCACACTTAAATCCTCCACAGGTTGTTAAAACATTTGTGAAAACTACATGTTGTTCACAAGAAATGATGAAATTTTTGTTTCTGGAACAATCAAGAATCCTACTCCCTATTACTATAAAATAGTAATCACTGTAATTTACTGTGTTGGATACCTAGACATACATGTATAAATGTGGTTCAGATCATGGTCCCTATCTGTATGACACTAAAATTGGACTGAAGTATGAGAAAATTAACTTTGCTTGCCTGTGTACATGAAGAAAGGACAATTTTCAGTGCTGTCAGTGCTATCAGTATGAAACTTATTATGGGTAATAACATTATTGTAAAATAGATCTTTAAAAATAAAGATGATGTAATATTTGTGTATACCACAGAATAAAACATGCTTTAAATGAAATAGGATAATTTTATTGATGGTGTCAAAGAAATGTAAGTCTTTCTTGAAAAAAAATCTAAAAAGAGCCCTGGTAATGGTCAGCAGTACATCCTGTAATTCAGTATGTCATACAAAAATCTGTGCTACTTTTTATAGGAATTTGAATGCATCAACTAGATCCCTTGGTATAGTATATGTATAAATCACAACTATTAAGTTGCTTTTAATAAAATGCAGCCAGTGATCTATGTCAGCATTGTAAAATCTAGAGATAGAGATGTAAATCTAAGACTATGTTTCTAAGTCATGATATCAAGTCTCGTTCTTGTCTGCATGTGTCTACAAAGGACTGCTGCAAGCTTGATTTATACTTTTTTCCTGTTTCTTGGCCTAGAACAGATCCTAAATGTTACTTAAACTCATTTTTGTATTTACTGAATCTAAGCAACCTGGTAAGCATGATCTGAAGGACTGTAACCATGCACACACATTAGCATACAGACTAATGATAAGTCACACCTACTAATGATGATGACTTAAAATACTTTGAAGGTAAAAACTCCTGACACTTGAATAATGCTAGCTCAGGTGAGACTGGACGTTCAGCAGAAAGTGCAAAATCAGTCTATACTAATCTCTTTACCTGTATAATGACAATATACTCTGTTGATCACATACCAGGCTAAAATGCAATTTGTTCTTTACTGGAGACAAAACCCATGAAAGAAAATCATCTTAGGTACACAGGTTGTTCAAAACAAAAACCCACACATCTCACTGGTATAGTACAATTAAAGCATATTTGCCTTTACAAAAACAGTATCTACTGTGTTCTAGTAGAAAAATGAATGTCAGCTAACAATCTAAAAGCAATAAAGAATAAACTTAAATTATAGTAAAAGTCAATTAGTATGTCAATTAGTCTATATTGCAAGGAACTTACATGAAAAACCTTATTTTTCACTGTCATACAAGGTGTTGAGGAATGAACTCTGTCATTTAGAATTCACTAATAATTATAAAAGGGAGTTTGATGGATTATGATGCAACTCCATAAAGTAGTAATGCAAAACAGCTACTCACCAAATGGTAAAAGCTTTTCTACTTCAGCAGCTTTTAAAAGGGCATACATGGTAATAGAAACTCACTTTGCAAAAAGACAAATAAATCTGGGGATGCATATGCTTTGTGTCAGTTTCATGTGGTTCCTAAACAAGATTTCTACTGAAAATGTTCTCAGTGCAAAAGATAATAACATGGAGAAAAACACATTCATCAAGTACAACACTCAAAAACCAAGACCAATACTTTATTCTTTTGGGAATGGCACAAGAAAATTAATAATCTGTTCAAAGACAGAGAGTCCACTATCCAAGAGTGTAAAAGGTACTGTAAAGGCAAAGACTACTTTAAGCAAATACCAAATGCATGAAGAGACCATACAATTCACTTCATAGCAGAGGATAATCAGCTTTTTTGCTTGAGTTTAATTTCAAAGCAAAGCATCTGACTTCTAAAAGAGCTGGACACCCAACGTTCAGCCTACATGTTTGTTTCCATTTGTTTGTTCCAGTCCTTGGCTGGGATTTTGTAAGGCTTGAACACGGGTAAATTGCAATCTACTGCTTATTTTTGGCTGAATTCTTCATTTGGCTTTTGTCCTATAAAAAGCATAAGCAGCCTTTGTGGAAGGATCGTGGAAACATCTAATTATTTATCTCCATGTAATGATAGTATGAATTAATATTACATGCAAACTCTTTTCACTTACGTGAGTAGGAACTCCTATGGTCCTCAATAAGCAGTTTTACCAAATGAGTATCAAGAAAGCCAATTCTGGCCTGGAAATTGGTTTTACTCAAAGTAAACATCAGATCTGACTCTCTATCTTCCTCCAGTCCAGAATGTCATCCAACCTTTCTTCCTACTTTGAGTTTTGGTACAACTACCTTTAGTTTAATCCTTCCATGAATTATACCCTCTTTTTTTTTTCTGTAATAATTTTAGTAATTTTTACAATTTTATTTGTAGTAAATGACTCTTTGATTTTCATCAGGGAAATTGATAAAGGAAAATACCAACAGAGTAGGGAAAATGAAAGCAGAAAGACAGAACTAAGGACATTATCAGTGATGTAGAATTCTAGCCAGCTAAAGAATGCCAGAAAAAAGGTTGAGAGTTCTAGAAAAGGTCCAGCCTTGGAAGAATTGTTTAATGTCTGATGCTTTTGGAAAAATACACCTTTTCTCCATATATTTATTTGAATAATTTCCTTGGAAATAATTGCCACCTAATTCCATTATGTATTCTTGACAATGGAGGATGCAGTGCTTGTGTACGTTTTTAATGTTTTGTTTAAAGTACATGAGCTTTTGAACCGTATTTATGAGAACTGGCTTTCAAAATATGCAAAGTGGCCGAGAGACCTCAAATACAACCCATGGCCCCAGGATCTGCTCCTGTCACAACCGTGTCTGAGCGAGAACAGAAAACCAGTGCGGTGCTTGTTATAACAATCCCTGAGTTTGTGGTATGTTCAATATTTTATAAGGATGAATAGTGGGTTTAAAGTAGACAAACAAGTTACCATGTAAGCTAATGGTCCCTTGTGTTCCTGTCGCGTGTAGTTATGTGGGGGAAAAAAGCCCACACTTCTTACAGTTAATTCAGTGCTTTGGATATTTTTAACTGTAAAGAAGGCATCTTTAAGAAGACATTACATGAATGCTTGTTGCAGTTTTCCCTTCCAAACCTCCCAGAAGTGTTTGGGAAGGGTGCAACTTAAAAAAGAAAAAGAAAAACCACAAACAAACTCCACTTAATAATTCCTTATTCCATGAGAGCATGCTAGTAGGGTAGCCCTCATATTTTGCCTTCAGCACTTGCCCACTGCTGGTACAGGAGTGTTTTCTTCAGATATTCCAATATAAATTTGAATTTACCCTCAAGATCACCTGATTTACGTGAACACTTCAAAAACTGCCTCATACTCACTATATACAAGAACTCAGGGAAGAATTTGGGAAGGGTATCTTCAAGAAAAGATGCCTCAGAACGATAGTACTGACTTTGGTAGTCAAATATAAGCTAGTAGTACTGCCAGGATATATGAATTATAGTCATGATTAGAGATTGAACACATGTTTCAAGACCTGCAACAGAAGAAGGCTCTGATAAGGAATGTGTTACTATATTGCCAGTGTTTAGTTGCATGAAGATAGCATTTGCTGCCAAATGTTCTTGAATTCTCTTCCTGGTGAACATTTTCCAATGCATTTCTAATGTGATCACTTATTATTTAGTTCTCTCTCTATTTGATGAAAGCATAAATTAAGATAAAGTGCATCAAGGTTACTGATGCTTTCTGATAATAAACTAAAACTGTTGATTAAGCAGATGATGAGTTTAAGTCAACATTCTTTGTATTAAAATGCTTGATGTAGATTTATGAACCAACCTCACAAAAATTTCACAAGTATAAAATAAATTTAAATTATGAAAAATAATATTTTACTTTAGCATAATTTAATATCTAGAGTTTTAATATAGAAAGTAATTTAAGTAAGAAAGGACATAATTAAGCCCTATCAACATACTGAACTGTTTATTTTTCAGATTAAAACATCAGAAGTATTCTTGGTCTTTCATCTTGGTTAGGCAGTGCATTTGTTTTGGATTTCCATGCGTATTTAATATACATTATCTGTTTGAATGAATCTTCATTTTTTTTTTTCATTTTTAAAGAACAATCTAAGAAATAAGTTTTGCCATTTCTATGACATTTACAGGTACAAAAAATTCTCCTATTCTTCCCTTCTTGGGACATGAAATAAGAGATTTTGGTTGGTTGGTTGGTTGGTTTTGTTGTTGTTGTTGTTTGTTTGTTTTTTAATAATGAAGCAGTTATTTTATTCTTCTTTTGCTGCTTCCTATCTTCCTTCACCAAAGTCTTTCTACCACCTTTTTTTCCAGGCTGCTTTTTAGGCCAGGTGAGATAGTTGTCTATGCTGCTCACTTAAAAACCTGCCTTTGGGGCCAGTTTCAGAAAGATTTATGTGATTTTTCTGGGACTCTTTCAAGTGAATCTTCTTCCTTATGGATCATCTCCATTTCAGAGCAGAGAATGTTTGTGGATAGCCACAGGTACAGGCTGCCATCATGCTTCAGCTTGCCACTTCCTCTTCTGGTGACAAGGCCTTTCTAGATTATCCTTCATGTGGCTTGATAAAAAATGCCTCATTCCTCTTTTCTGAACCCAGACTGAATTCTGGTGATCATATGGGACGATGTGGATGAGAAATGTTGTCCTTGGGTTTCACTATAGAGCTTTTTCAGGATGGGCTTATCAAATACTTCTTCACAAGGCAGTATCCCCGCTGATCTGGGTTCATTTTAATTTTGGTTTCTTTCTGAGAAACATATTCAATTTAACATTATTTAAAAGGTACTTTCAAGTTATGGATTTCATGCAACTCCAAGTTAGCAAACATCAACAATGAATATTATTTCTTTTCTTTCTGCAAACCTTCCTCCTCATACTTTGCATTCAGCCCATAATGTACGGAGATTAGCTCATTACAGCCAAGGGAAAGAGCAAAGGAAAAGGAAAGGTTTGAATGTATCCCAGAACTGTTCAATATTCTCAGCAGTCACCAAAATGACATTAAAAAGAATAACATGCTTTCCATCATAACAAAATCTAAGGTTATTCAGTGTTGTTTGAAATAAAAATAATACAGAATTATTTTAGTATTAAACTGAAAAGCTTGCGGCTGACTACAGTTCATTTTTTTGGAGTTATTGTGCTAAGATCCTGCAAATCTACTTGTAATGCTAAGTAAGAATGATCCATGGATTAAAAATCAGTGAGGAGCTTTACAGAACACAGTAAATAAAGTACAATAGGAACCTTACACTTCAGATACAGGATGAGTATAATCTCCACAACAGACAAGATGGGCAAGATCTACACAGGCTAAGAGAAATTAATCAAACTGTACTGAAATGCTTGGCCTGAAATCTGGAAAAGCTTTGAAAAGTCAATAAAGGAAGCCTTATCCCCAGCAGGAGTAAATCCATCAAATATGTCCACTTACATCAGTTGAAGATCTGCCCCAATGTGTGTAAAATTAATGGACTACACTATATTGCTTTCATTTTTCTGCTGGTACGCTGGAAAGGTAATTAGTATACAGCTGCATCCCCAAAAGTATTGTCTAATAGAACTGGGTTTTTCCTATAGCCATGTGTGAAAACATACAAAAACAAGCTAAGAGCCAGAGGGATGGATTATCCACCAGGACCAAATAAGTTCAAACTACTGCTTTCCCAGTTTGGGGAAAAAATCAACACACTGTTGAGTTAAACAACCCAGGAAACTAAAATGAAAGCAAACTTGGGAGGTGGAAGAGGAAAGACCTAGTTCTCTTTTATACAAGAACGGACATTTCTTAAAATTTTTAACTAATGCAACAATTTCTACTTTATAAATCAGAAAAGTAAAGGATTTGAATATAAAAATACAGCAAAAGCTACACTAAATAAATAAATAGGTTTCAGGTATAGAAATAATTTGGACTTGTACGTAACACTGAGGATTTTTGGTTTTGGTTTAGTACAGTATAGCTCTTTTTAGTTAATTTTATTTTTTCTCAATGCACTGAAATGCACTAAACCAAGGAATTCATAAAGGAAGCCTATTAATGTGAAAATAGAGAATAACACAGTTAACTCTAACTTAGTTCAGAGGTGAGCAATTCCTATCAAAGCAGGAAACAGTAAGGCCTTATCTCATAATTAAAGTGATTGAGTAGGAAACATCAGGGGAATAGTCTAAATACAGCTAGTTAACAAAAGCAAAGTAAAAAATAGTGTGGCTATTCACTGGATAAATCAGTACAGAAAGTAACCCGACCCTTCGAGTCAAATTTTGACTCACTGACCAGCTGGATTTGGTATGTTTACAATGCTGAAAATCATACTTTTTGAAATTAAAAGTGTGGAAAATAGTCTGGTGTCTTCTTAATGAAACCGATATTACGTAGAATCAGTGTTCTAACTTAAAATGAAAATACAAATGAGATTTTCAAAGGAGCCAAAGGGAATTAAGGTCTCCAACTCCTGTTAAATTTGATTAGGATTTAGGGCTCTAATTCCCTCATGCTTTGACAATCTGAAACTAAATATTTACCTCCTCTCTGCATCTTGTGCCTTTTCTGCATTATTTACCACATTCAGAGATACCATTGCTCTCTAGAGCATACTGTGATTGTGTAGTACGTTCTCAACCATTTTATCTGCTTATGCCAAGAAGAGTTAGCCAAAATGTGAAGGTACATGAACTGATTGTTGTATAAGCAATGAAACTGAGTTGAAGAATCAGGGCTTTAAAATATTGATCCTGTTATTTACAACTAATGTATGTTCCACCTGATGTTGGACGTTTGCCTCTTTACAAATGATACTGACAGCTCTTTGAATTTATCCTGCATAACTAGTGTCTTCTACACTCTAAAGTTTGGTAGAATCTACCCAACAAACAGCAAAGCAATGCAATCTTCACCTATGATCTGTTCTCCAGATAACATTTTTCACTGAGTACTTTAGCATCTCTTTCCAGAGAACTGAGTTGCATTTTGACCAAATGATTTATTATTCCCCCAAATGTACCTTCCTATTAACTGATCAAACATTTTGTATCTTGTCCTGTTTCTTAGGTTTTTACTCCACAGGATTTTTTGGCTCCAGTAATTACACTCAGCAAAACCATGGATAATGAAATGCTATGATGCTATGGGTTCACATCCTCTGCACACTATGGATGCAAGTGGGAGGCTTAATCTAAGTGATCTAGGATCTACTCTACAAACTGCATAAAGAAAGCAAAATGGGCTGAATATATTTGGCCCTGGGTATTGGAACACATGGTGTCAGTAATAATACCAGATTTTCTACAAGATTCCAGGTGCCTATTTTTAAAACAGTTTAAGGAGATGTGGTCTTAAAATACCACTGGAACATGGTTACTTACCTTCCGTACACTTTTTTGCAAATGAAAGTTCCTTTCCTATGTGTTGCTATCCAAACATGCAGCTGTCATAGTCACAAAAAGTAGTAATGCATACTAATAGTAAAACCTTAAATTAGTGGAATTACTCTTTTCCCATGTAGCAAGTGATAGTTTGAGAGGGAATAGCCTCAAGTTGCAGCAGGGGAGGTTTAGACTGGGTATTATGAAAAATTTCTTAATTGAAAGAGTTGTCAAGCATTGGAACAGGCTGCCCAGGAGAGTGGCTGAGTGACCATCGTTGGAGGTATTTAAAAGATGTGTAGATGAGGTGCATAGGGATGCAGCTCAGTGGTGGATTTGGCAATATTAGGTTTACAGTTGGACTTGATGATCTTGAAGTTTTTTTACAACCTAAATGATTCTATTATTTTATGACTGCCTATAGCATCCCCAGATAATTTCTAAACTCTTTGACCTCAATTTATAAGAAAACAAGCACAGTGAGTACATGGGCATTTTAAATTCTGTATTATAGCACATCTCTGCCTGTTGGGTCTCCTATTGGCTATCAACATATATCAGAATAAAACTACAAATGTGAAGTTGAGTTAAATCAGCTTTTTAGAATATCCCATTAAAATGCCAAATAATCCTTTTCTTTATTTCTTTCCTTAATAATCCCTTTTACTATATGGCATAGAATTGATATCAACAGCTGATATCTACAACCTTAACAGGTTTCTATCTTGTTAATTCCCTTTGGACAGAGGTCATCTTTTCCATGGCAATGTCTTCTTCCATGGAACATCTGGGAATTAATATCAAATGATTTATCTTGTTCTTGTTGTCAGTCTTGTGGTAAAGACCTAAAACTCTGGTCATTTTACGACCAACCAAAACCCACATTTGTTTCAGTGGGCCCTAGATGAAACCTGATTTGAATCTCCTCCCTTAAAGAGACATCATACACTTAGCTAACTGCTATAGTTCACAAAATTTAATGTTGCGTGTTTTGTATCTGATACACTAGAGGCAACTTTTCAAGTTCCTGCAGCTGCACAGCCTAAATCTTGGCACAATCTACTAATATATCTGAGACAGAAATATGACCCCATAAAAGTAGAGTATTATGAGCACTAAAGCTCTGCTATGTCTCAGTCAAAATATCAGGGTTTTTTACTGTAGTATTCCACTCAGTATTCATGGAATAGAGTGTGATTAAAGAACCCCTCTTACTCTTGGTGTGCCGATTCAATAATTATTGTCTTTGTTTCTTTAATATATGCGCAAAGTCTCATCCCACACAAAACATGATATCATAAAGCTAAGATAATAGTAGAGTGAGACATCTTTCACAATGGCAGTAACAAACTCTTGGTGGTTTTTTAAATGTTTATGAACATCAGCGTTGTATTCATAAACTTATTTCAACCTTGCAGAAATTTACACTTCTACAATAAAAGAGAAAAAAAAAATCCCTTGGAATGACTAAGGTAGAGCAGTATAAAGAAAGGTAAATGTGATTTTTAATTACTTTTATGCATGCAGACCTCAAGGGATAGAAGAACAAAATATTTTCTGCAATTTTGGAAGACAAAGGGGTGCTTCTGAACTGTTTTAGTGCTGTCTGGGCTCCTTCCAGAGCATCCACAGCTGCCTAATTGCTCAGGCTCTTTTACTATTTCATCTCTTACTTGTTTTTGTCATCCACAGCCCGTATATGTTCCTTGTCCTGGATGTTTCTAGTACTTACATTGGACAGCTTATACAGGGCAGATTACAAGGCTCCTCCCAGTCAGTGGGATTGTTCTCCCTCTGTGTCACAAATCCCAGCTGCAGATGCTTCATCAGAGGGACACTCTTACCTCCATCCTGCCTTGGGCTATGTTACAGCCATGGCAGCATTCTGAAATAATGCTCTACTGTAGTGATGGAGATTGATGCTAAAAAGACTTTAAAAGTGATTAAAATGTTTAGCTATTTTATTTAATTTTTAAAAGGCTAATTTAAAAACATAAAACTCCATGACATTTTATGAGAAGAAATACTTTGTCTAACACTACTTCATATAAAGGAAATTTAAAATCTAATGTTATGAGTATCTTCTTGGTTGAATACCAGCAGCTTTTTGGCTAAAATGATTGATCACAGTGCATAAGAAAAAGTGCCCTCTCACTCCTGTGCTCTGAGGTTCTGATCCAGGAAACCCAACAGAGTCTAAATGGATGGTCCCTCCAGCTGCTTACCTTTTCTTTCTTCTTACTCAGTGTGTACTATATGAGTTTGGGAGATGACTGCAATGATCTGACTCTACTGGGATCTTTTATTAATTGCTATTCTCAGTACAGACTCTTTTCTGCTCCAGATGTTCAGGAAGTCCAATGCACACTAGGACTATCTTGTTAAAATTAAATTATACTAGTCAGTACACACATCAGTTCTTGGTATGGAAGCTCCACATTATCTAAGTATAGAAAAGGTAAAGAAAGCCTTTTATTTTTTTTTTTTTCTGTACATCCTGTCAGGCTAAGGTTTCATGAGACACTATGAAAAATTTCCATAACATGTATTTGTCACACATTCTGCATTCTCTTTCATTACTAATTTTCTTTTATTAAAAATGCAATTGACTGTGTCTGGCAAGACTATTTGTATTGATTTACAGCTTATAATGAAATACAAATTACAGCAGTTTCTGAGTTAATTGCACCTTTGGCCTTGTTTTTGACTGCAGTAAGGTTTTTCCAATCAGTCTCAGACACCTGGCCATCAACCTTCTGGGACCAGCACTCTTGTCCTAGACATCTCTGGTCCCCTCTCTGCAGACTCGTGACAAAAATTGCTAAGTACTTGGGATCTTTCTATTCAGTTTGACACCTCAGCAAGTCCAGTGTCAGGTAAGCACCTAGCCTCTTTCTTCCAGGAAATGACAGCATAAAGTAATCATCTCCAAAATGGTCTGATTTAGAACAAAAACCTTGCATAGAAAACAGATATTAAGAGAATAAACAGACCTGAACATGTCCTCTTTGTCTGGGAGCTGACAAAAACTAAGAAGCAAAACTTGACAAGGTTAAGGTCAAATCCATAAAAGGATTTATGTGTCTGGATCCTCTTCAGTAGACTCCAGTACACGGGGGAGAGAATCAGCTCTTGACACAAAAACTTGCTTAAAGCCACAGAGAATCACGTTCCCCCACTGGGAGCCAAATCCTGGTGCTCTTTCTTGAGTAAAAATACAGGGAAGAATTGGTGTTGACAGAGAAAGATTCTCCCATTACCTTTCTACTTATAAAACACCTCTCCACATTTATAAAATATCAAGTAGATCAAAATAAAGGGGGGTGAAGAGTGGGGATGGGGGTGGAAAGAAGAAAATAGGATCTACAGGTTTAAATCTCTCTTGTAGTCACCAGCTCAGTAATTTTTTTCTTTGTTTCTGTTCCACTGAAGTTGCAAAATTGTTACTAAGATGTCCTAAGAAGGCCTTAGTCCCTCTAATGTATACAATATGATGCAATGCCATTTAAAACCATTGTATTTGCATCTGTTTAGTACCTAGCCAATATACCCATCAGTACTTGTAAAGTTCCTTGTCTCCCAAAACTAGGAAAATTAGGAGTGTCTGCCATTTGCTGCAATTCTGTTTGAAGGCCCAACCTCATCCAAAACCCCACTCCAGGAGCTCCTACACACATGGCTACACTGCTTCACACTGCAGCTTTTCTCATCTCTGAGAATACCTGTATCCAAGAAGAAGGATATCTTTATCCAAGAAACTTTTTGCCAGTCACCAAGCAGAGGCTGTACAAAATGATGACTACACCTATAAATCCTAACCAAAACCAAAAAGAGAAAGAGGGTAGGATATGCAGGATGGTAGCACAGCTAAAACCACTTCAGTTCTTGACTGATACCTTTCTTTCCTCTTTTCTGTTTCTCTCTGCATCCCCGCTTGGAGAGTGCAGGAGGATCCTTGCTGGAGCACTGACAGTAACATTTCCCTCATGAAAAAATACTCACAACAGAAGCCAGTCCTGTTCAGCTGCTTAGAGAAAGTATGGCTGAAAACACCTTTCAACAGAATATATCAATAACAGGGGTATCCTTATGAGGACTTGAGAGGCTGCCTGATATCAATCAGAAAGAGGTTTCCTCTCACTTGGAGGGTTTGGAGCGCTGGAGGTTATAATAGAGATGGACATTAGCTAATAACCCTTCTGTGAACTATGACACCTTTCATCTCCTGGGCTAGGAAGCAAATAATCAAGGGTTTTGCTTGAAAGATTTGCCTTTGTGCCAAAAAGAAAGTAAAAAATCTGTGGAGTGAGATGCTGTCAGTAATGCCTCGAGTTAGGATCTGGTGTGTGAAAAGTACAGTTGAGATGGTAACAGTGTGGGGTCTGACAGAGCTTGTAGTTTCTTCTGCCTTCCTCTTATTTATTGCATAGCTCTGATGAAAGCTGCTGACTGCCAAATCAGGTAACAGCATCTAACCAGTTACTAGTAAACAAAGCTAGTTACTTTTTCTAGGATTATCATTAAACATTTGATTTAAAAAAAAATTAGAAACAGTCAGCCACTGACATTAGCTTACTGTTACCATTATTTATTACCGAAATGTTTCATGAAAGCATTCTGGGAGACAAGGCCTACTAGAGCTCGTTATCTGTGTTTATACTTAAAAGTTTGTTTATGCTGCTATTACTACCAAGAAGAATAAAATAGCCTGGTTCTGGTAACAAAAAGAATATTCCAAAGAGATGCTTTTTTAAGTTTACCTTTTTGTTCTATCTTATTTGCTTTAGACACTCATTTTTTTCTCAAGCAATTCTGAGTTGGTTAACTTTAGAATTTCTAATTTCTATTACTTACAAAAAACATCCATTAAATATACATCAGCTATATCACCATTTGTCATCTACACTGATGACAGCACAATTAAATTCTAACCTTGTAGAAGACTTCTTAAACACTGGTAATATTCTTATGCAACCCTTTTCATAATTCTGTTTTCCTTTCTGTCCAGTGGATAATGCCATTAGCTTTTTTAAATATCAGGGTCATTCCTGTACATGTCCATAATTCAGTCATGTACTGAAGGAATTTACACCTGTATTTTCCATTTTTAGCTTTTTAAAAATTAGACTAAGGCCAGAAAGCAAGGCAATTTCTTGAGCTCTATAAACACTAAAACAGGATTGCTTGATGGTATTAATTTCCTACTCTTAAGAGAATAAGCCATTTGAAGAATTTGGCACTGGATGGAGAAGAAAATTCCAGATGGACTTTCCAGCTAAGAATATGAGCCTTTTGTGTTCCAACAGCTCTTAGAAAGACCTTGAGGTTTCAAAGACACAATCTATTTCCACGTATCTTGTAGTACTGCCAGATAGCAAGGAAAGAGATGGACGACCATTGCACCATGACTGACAGCTTTTTCCTTTAGAAGTATGTCTTCCCTCGCCATATCCTTCCCACCTCTGGCTGAAGTGCACTGGATGTGCAGTGAGCATGCAAACCCCAAAACCCATTCCAATGCTTCACTGTCACATGTAAGGGAGAGAATTTATGACATCGTGCTGATTCAAAAGATGTGGCATGAGAAGTAAATATAGAAGTGGACTGACAAATCAGTGCAAAAGGCATAACTGCAGGCTTTATTGTCTCTGTCCTGTTTGATTTACTTTGAAACTTTTAGTATTAGTGGTATGCAGCAAGCTCCCAAATTGCTCTGAATTAAGCCATTCCTATAAACAAATCTGTGTCATTTCTTCTCTCTGTTGTTTACAAGCAAGCCCAAGGATGGAGAATCTCTCTTCTGATGAATGATTCAAGGACTGAATAAGCTTTTAAGGGACACTAGAGAGAATTTCAAAATTATATTGGGGGCAGAAATCTCTCCTGTCCCAACAGAATATTGTCATCACTGACCTACAGAAACAGGTTGTCTCTTATGTTTAATCTTAGTTCCCGAATCATTGACTAAACTGGCTTGAAAAAGAGGCACAGAAAGTGGCAGTCCTGACAGTAGCCTGAAGATTGTTCCTTTCTCCTAAGAAATTGTAGAAATTATCTCAAAATTCCTCCAGCTGCGCAGGATCCCAAACGCTGGACTATGAAATTAAGGATGCCACGTATAACATCTATACTGCATCTAGAAGGGGGAAGACTAGTAATTTACAAAATAAGCTTTGAATATTTCCATAGGAAAATCAGACTAGGTTTGGACACCAAGACTCTTCCATAGAGGAGCAGCAGTAGAAAAAATAAGTTAGGACTATTTTCCTTTACACTTTTTATCAGGACTTGGTGCTGTAGTACAGGTAGGATACATGTACAAACAGGCTGTAAAAGCTTCAAAAATCAGGATACAAATGTGAGCAGGCAAGAAACTCCACAGACTGCAAGGATCCTAAAATTGGAACTGGTTGAAGGGTAAGTGGTGTATTAGAAAGGTAAGACTCTGGCTGGATCATTCAGTTTAATTTTCAACAAGTTTTTGAAAGAAGTGAATAGAATGGCTTCTCCAGATCTCAGAACTGCTGTTCAGTGTCATTAAATATGCCCATCAATCAGTTGGTACACATGATTGCATCTTGCCCTCAGTTATGTGACAACAACTTCCCCTTTAATTAAATGGGATTGCACCTGTGTAGGTAATGATACAATTGGGCCCATAATATATAATAAATACTCAATATCTTTACCAAAAAATCATTTAGTTGCATAATTTAGTGAATGTTAAATAATTATTAGGAACATATTTACTGAAATTCAGTTGTTCAACATCTATCTTCATGCAAATTATTGTTACACTTCGATAAATATTCATAGTAATCAGCGTGTATTTAATTAACATACAATAACTTTCTCATTAAGTCTGAGTTAAATCCCTTTAAGGGGGGAGCATTTCATTTAAAGTGTTACTGGAAATTTCTCTTTGGAAGATTACATAATTAATCTTATTTTTGGTTTCTGACCAAAAGAAAAGGCAACTGATGGCTGTGAGGGATTCTCTATTCATAGTATATGATCCTGTGCTTTGATAAAAATTAAGACAAAGCATCTGAGCACAAAACAAGAATGAACTAATAAATGTTTTATTTAACTTGCCTGTGATTTAAATTAATTCAAAATAATTTATTTGGAAATCATAAAAGCTTTGGAATTAAATGACAGAACAGTAAGATTTACAGTAGTACAGTTTTGTTACTAAGTAACAAAAAAATTCAAATTACATCAGATAGCAAATCAGGCTGAAGATAAAGTTTGATGGCATCTTTAGAAAACATGTAATTCAGTCACTGTCCAGTTTTCATTTAATTTTCACCTTGTTTTACTGTTTAATGCTTTTCTTGATTAGACCTAATAGTGAAATGGGTTATTTTCTTTCGGTTTATGTACAATGTCAACCTTCAATTATTAGAAATTGTTTAGCTTTCACCTCTTAATCAAATTATGTAGTATTTCAACTTTCTGTTTTCCTTATTGTTATTTTGTTTTATGCAGAACTCTAAATTCTTTTATGGAGTAAGCCTAAGGTTTTAATACATATGTGAAACTAATAGTTTTCATTTATACCAATAATTTGAGATGTACCAGACATATCTTTTTCCCTAAAAAAAAAGCAGAGGGAATTAGAAGAATAGTCAATTTCTGCATTCAGATAGAACAAAGATATTTCAAATACATTTCAAAATGTCAAATACATACAACTTCTCAGTTCGAGGTGATTCTCCAGTACTCCTGATGTAATTTACCACTGTCTCAGTGTTGTACACTCAAGCCTAGAGTTAGTTCTTCCTTCACAGTGAAAACTCAATAATTCATATCAAGTAGAACAGCACCAGCTGGGAAAAGCTAAAAATGCCAATATCAGAAGAATTACCAGCTTTGTGGTTAAGGTATTTTCCTGGATATAGTAATGCAGAGGTTCCAACTCACCCTGCAATTAATACAGAAGAGTTAATGATGTCTCTAGTAAGTAATGGCCTATTCTAGGACACATTGCTTCACACCAGCAATAGTGTCTGAGGAAATCCTTCACAAAGAACACTTCACTGAAACCAATACATTCATGTGAAAGTTGAACTACACTTTTCTAACAGAAAATATTAACCAGAAAATTCACCAAAAGGTGATAAAGGCACTTTTCGAAATTGCTTCTCCTGTTCTGCTTTCTCTACCTTGGGAAACAGTCACTGTGTGAGCTGAAGTGGAGGTTGAGAGCTGTGTCTGGGGGAAGCAGATCTGCTGAGATGAGCTGAAGATTTAAGGATGAGGATCTTGCTCCTGTGATCATATCTGTATTTTGTGGCAACTCAGGTTTCGAACTGGCAGGAAAGACTCCACCTGCCCTTGCAGCCTGGGACTCTCAACCACCCTCTCCCTGCTCTCTCACAACACAAAACCGAATCTCAAAGTTTCTGTGTGCAGTAGAGAAGAAAGCCCTGTGAGTTCTCCTACCCTAAATATCTTACTGTCTGCATCTAAGAAGGTGTCCTCAGGGAAGAACGAGATGAATTCGATACCTATCATGTAGCAGGGGCCACTGAGATTTCAGATTTCCTTGGTAGATGTTGAAAGCAATCAATCTACATAAAAGAGCACCAAAATCTTGTTCAATTAATGAAAAAGAAAAAAAAAAGAAAAAACCACAGTGAATCCAGATCAACTTGAACACCCTTCATAAAAATGAATTTGGGCAAACATAGGCATACAATGACATTTAAGGTGGTTTCTAAATGTCAGTCTGGAAAAGTCTGCTGTGAGTCCAGGGTCACATCTGCCACCTCCACAAAGACACTGTCAATAACCCAGGATGATACTAGATACCTCTGTTAAAGCAGCTGAATCACTTCCAAATGCTGTATGTTTGGAACACAGCATCAAAGAACAAATAGGTACTCTGCATTGTATTTGTGTTTAGGAGAATTTTGTCAGATCTTTTCTCAAATGAACATATGCTCTCTGAGGTACCAAAATTTTGAAGGACTCTGATGAAAGGAAAAGGAGAGAAAAATTATTCCCCCCTTTTCCTATTAACAAGATAGGAAAACCTGCCCAGCCTTGGCACTGATGAAACCAGTCACACAACTAAGGAGCAATGAGTGCTTCCACAGAGATTTTGTTGCCAATTCACATTCTACTTTAATGCAGATTAATTTTTCCATTTATATAACTCTTCTGCTTCATATATATGATTATTTAAGTACTACAACCCAATGCATAAACCTTACTCAGGGCTCTTGCTTGGCTTTTTATTCGTTTCACTACTCACCATTCTTCCTTTCAAAGAGACTGTCTTTGGGGACTTAGCACTCAAATAGGCCTCCTTGTTTAATTTCAGTCCCCAGATTACCTGTACTCCACAACTACATGATATCCTGCCTTTTTAATAGGAGGGATTTAAATTGGCAATAAGTACTCATGCATGTGAGGTTATAGACTTATTTACACTAAAATAAGGCATCTCAAAGCAGTTTAAATTTTCCACATGAAGAATTTTTGTGGCTCTCAGATGAATAGTGTAACACATTGCTTCTCGTGTTTTAAGTTTGGCAAAACCAAGAGTCCTGTTCAAGCAGTTGAATGTAGATCTTTGGATTTTCTTTTCTTTATTGCTCACTTTCTTGATCCTGTTGCATGTGATTTTGAAATCAAGGTGAACAGGACAAAGCTTTTAAAATGCAGCACACCATAGTCTTGAATTTCTTAATAAATTTCTCTCCCAGACCTCATCCCATGTATTATACAGAGCAAATAGGCTGTGTGGATTACACTGTATTTTACAGATGAAAAAACTGAAGAAAATTCAATAAGAACATAAAACAATAGCAATTTAAGTTGTATATCAAATATAAATTTAATCTTCAAAATGTCTTTGATACTTAGGAAATGAGCTTCGTAACTCGTTAGAGACTCTTCTGCCTTTGAGTTACTTTCCTTCCTTATTATTTAGCAACTGATTATGGTTTCTTGTCTCTATTCACTATACTTGCTTTGTGTGGGAGAATCTGTATATACATGAAAGGACACACACTTGTATGTGTGTTTTTGTATTTTCTTATGAAAATAGCAAACATATACTACCACTTCTTCCTCCTTCTTGAATCAGTATCTTATTGCTTCACCAGACTAGCAAATTAAAAATAATTTCCAATTTCTTTCACAAATACCTACTGGCTAAAGATTATTAATGCATTTGTCGGACTGGCATAAATTCAAAAATTGCTCAGTTAGGGAAGAAGAATATAAAGCATTGATTGTTTACAATCAGATTTTGTATTCTATATTTTCCTCATGGAGGTGAAAGTTTATCGCATTATAAAACAGTAGTTATAATTTCACTACAACTATTCATCAAAACTGCTATTTTGGAGCTGCAAAACATCACTTTCTGAGGCTACAAAGTAAGCAAGCTGCTGGCCCTTCCCTTAAAAACCTCCTTTAAAAATAATAGCTGCTAGCAAGTTATAGTTTTATCTCACATATGTGAGAGCACTCCAATAAATCACTTCTGCTTGCAGCAATCATAGATTATGAGGCTTTTATAATCATGAAATAAGCCCAATAGTTCACTGCTGCCCTCAGAAGACTGAGAATCACTGTGTACTATTCTCTTCGTGTGGATGTATGAGCCTCTTGTTTCTCAGGGGCTAGTGTTACATTTAGCCATGATGCTGGTATGTACCCTGTATACCAGAAATGTTTCCTACAAGCTGGGAAACATTAGGGCGTTTTGTCAATTTCTGACATATTTTCCTATGAAAGAATCAAGTGCACTTCAGGTGTTTTAAATCCCTAATATAATTCTTTTTCTTCTTCTTTCTTTTTCTCTGGGTACAAGATAATCTTCTACAGAATAGTGTTTTGAAATGCTCTGGCACTGCAAGCAGTACATAAAAGCCATTGGAATGAAGTCTATGAAGGAGGTTTATCATAATTCTTTCTTGGAACAATTATGGCAATTAGATACACTGATACTTTTGTATCTTCAGAACCACAATATTTGGAGAGAAATGATTAGAAGGAGTTTCTTACTGGAAATAGATCTAAACCTAAGGTTTTGATGACATTCTTAGCAAAACATTTGTGCTAAAAGCAAGATAATGATGACAGATATCAAGGTCAGGGTAATTACTTTCTATATTTGGATTAGTATTACCCTGGGTGTTATATACAAACATCAATCTATTGCTGTCCTTCCTCAGAACAGACTTTTCTCTTTTATATTATGACTTTAATGCATGTGCCAAAATAAGAATTTTTTAAAAAGTTGTATTTTTTTTAGCCCAGAAGGTTCACTATAAAAAAAAAACCAAAGAAAAATAAAAAAGCAGAGCAAAATTGGCTTTAAAGTTGCAAATACACAAACTCAGAAATGCAGATTGTAAAAGAGTATTTTATCCAACAGAGTGTTGGGTTGTGGAAACCAGCTAGCATTCAAAAAGGAATTGGTGAGTCAGGTTCTTATTTACATTTCTGATACTCCTGAAATTAATAGATAGCTATTTGCTTTAATCTTTTCATATCAGCCACAAACTGCTTGTATATGTTTTATCATAATAATTTTGATAGGAATTGAATTTTATTTCAGTGGCATTCAGTTTCTAATTTTCAAGCCCAAGTTGTTGGATGGTAGCTGTGCTTTAGGGTGATATAAGAGCCTTACATAAACAGTGCTTCAGAACTATACATACATCTTGACTGGACTAAATCAACAGAGATAGTAGTGTGCTGATTCAAAGGCACACATAAATGAAAAATGTTTCAAAGCCAAACTAATGTGATCTTCTGAGCTGTGAGTTAAATTTAATGTTATAACAAAAGACAAGGTCAGTAAAGTAAGCCTTATTCCTTCAGATTCTTTGTTTTAATGCTATTAAATGTCTGGACACAGTAAACTCAGTGCCCCCACCCCCAACAGATCTCCTTCTGAATTATTTGTCTTTGAAATTACTCATTTTTTCCTCCAGCTGTGTTGCAATGTTCAGCTGAGGCTATAAATAAACAGCTCTTTCAAATGTCATTGGCTAACATCATCTTATGCATTGATCATGGAGTAACACTTCTAAGTTTCTCTTGCATTGTGAACTGTATGCTCCTGGCCTAAAATGTGTGTAGCTTGTGGCAATTTGGTATGAACACTCTTAATTTCATCAAGTTTTACAGCTTCTGCATCATCAGTCACAAATTTAAATTTTCTGCCATTTTCATACAGCAAAGTCATGATAAAATGATCCTTAAGCTACAAAGTGAAGGGAAAAAATACTCTTTATCTCAGTGGTGACAACTTGTCTCTCTCTATTTTTCATCCAAATAAGTAGAATGCTGTAAATCCTGTCCAGAAGACATAGACTAGAAGAATTAATCAAAGGTTTGTTTATGAGCTATTTGGAGCAGATTAAATGTTGTGTTGACAACACAATTTACAAATATCTATCAGCATCAACTGAAGCATAGCACCTGATCCTGATGTCAAGGAGAGCAGATCTGAGCCCCAACTGAAGAGCTTTAGCCAGTATGGCAACCTCCTAAACAGAACCTCTGAGGATAGTCCTAGAAAACTAGTACTGGCACCCAAGCATGTGCACTGTCACCCAAACATTTCACCAAGGATGAGGAACATTCACTGTGCAACTACTGAGCATGAATGTTCAAGTGGGTCAGTTTGCTCAGCAGGAGAGTTTATCACTACATAAAAAAACCCCATATGACCTGAGACCCTCTAGCTTCTTTTGTGTAGTAGTTGGTGCTAGTGAATAGTTCTTACAGATAAACATTTTAGTACACCATTTATGTTCCCAATTTTTCATGTATTCTCTTGGATGTCTTAAAGAAAAAAACCCAAACAACCAAACAAGACCATCCAACAAAAAAACACTCCATAAACTTGAGCCAGCAGTGTGCCACTGGGGCAAAGGGGGCCAACAACCACCAAATATATGAAAAAAAAATTACTGTGCTGGTTATCAACAGATTGTCCAGACTCTTTGTCCTTGGGGACATTTAAAAGCTCAATTTTCTTTATAAGAAATGAAACTAAAGGCTTTGAAAAGTTTTAAATGCACATCCATCTTACCATATTTGCTGACATATTGTATATGTACACAGACATGCATATGTTTCTATGGAAATCCTTAAGATATTTATAGATTTTGAGGTACACGGAATTCTTTTTCTGGCAATGTACATGACTTATACATAAGATTTTACTCCATCAGATAAGATTAAGACAGGACTTAATTTTTTCCAAAATCAAGGCCTGTACTTGAAGTGGCTGGTGATGACTTGCTAGTTGATGAATACGAATAGAGGCTAGCTTTGCACTGAGTAACAGTGAGATCCAATGGAAAGAAGCAATAACATTCTTAAGGGTCTTGGTCTATAAAAGAAGCAGCAAAACTATGACTGTGTGATTCTCAGGCAGACATCATTAACTGCTGAATAATGGGATCCAGGAACTGCCTTTCTGGAATAAACCCAAGGAAATGTGGCTTGTAAGAAATATGGAGTCAGCCTCTTTAATAAGGACCGGTAGTGATAGGACAAGGGATAATGGTTTTAAACCAAAAGAGGATAGATTCCAATTTGATATGAGGAAGAAATTTTTTAAATGGGGGTGTGAAAGTTTGAATTGTGAGAACTATGGACTGATTATGGAAAGAAGACAGGACTACAGACAGCAAGTCAGCATTAGATACAACAGATTTCTGAGAGTGAAAGCACATTTCTCAGACAGCTTTAAAGATGACAGACTGGATTTTCGTCATCTGAAGTTTAGTTGACAATAAGTACTGGGTATCTATTAAAGGGTGAGAAAAAAAGGTAAGGGATGCCATGAGGATTGGTTTGCTTCATCTTGAAGATATTCCTATACAAACAGCATGAGACTCATTAAAAATAAAAGTCCTTGAGAATTTTGCAGTATTCTGCAAATTGATTCATTCAAGAAGTGGTGTATTTCTTACTGTTTGAACCAATTCATTTGCAGAAGGTGCAGTATTTCTCATTGTTTAAGGTAATTGATTTGCATGGGCTGAATACTCCCATGCTACAAGATGCTTAAATTGTGAAAAATAAGCCCTTTTTTCATGTTACTGGCAATGTACTGCAAGCAACAGCATACAAAATAAGCCATGATGCAAAAGATTTCATTAGATTATTAGATTCTTAGAGATTAATATTAAAACCTCACAGCACCCTTTGTAACAATAGGAGCTTTTCTTTGCAACAGCTAGTTTTAAAATGGAGTGTTGTTGTTCTTCTTATCATTTAGTACCAGATGAGAGTTATAAGAAAAGCACATCCTCTATCCAACAGCTGGGAACCCCAGCTTCATAGATAAGAGAGGTTTTGTTAGTTCTGACAAAAACTGAAATGTCCTGAAAAATTTTCTAGGAATAATGGGATCTATATAGAAATGCAAAGGACAATTTAAGAGATTTGTACAGCCATTAATCTTATGTTTTAAGCTCAACTTCGAAAATGTGTACCTAATTCAGGCTTGCTGTAACTTATGCTTTCTTTTAGATTTCTGAATAATTGTACATAGATATTCTTTGGCATTAGGAAAAAATTAAATTCGGTGATCAAAAAACCAAAAATAATTGGTTTGAGCTGAAGTTTTCAGGCTGGTATGTTGGCATTTTGGATGTTAAATTGAATGTGTGAAACTTAAAAGCAAATCTTTTTAGTAGCACTGAGTGGAAAAGGGCATCTAGTGTACATTTTAAGACCTATTTTCAGCTTATTTTCGGAAGAGAACAACTTACTCTTCCTTTACTGTAATTCTTAAAGTTTTAGAGAATAATTGCCAAGCACTGCAACCTGAAGTCCTTGAAAATATAACTACCTAGACTGGGAATGAATATATCCTTAGCTGCCACCACCACTTTCCTGTCCTGGCTGAAGGACTCTAAACAATGCCATACAACGTCTTAGCCCCCAGGCCTCTTTGGCCCAGCTTTAGCAATGTGTTTTGGCTCTCTCGAAAGGTCGTGAAGAAACACTGATTACAGCTTGGAAACAAGAAGCCTCTGTAAATTTAGATAGTAAATCCTTCACAGATTGTTTCTGAAATTGATCTAATACAGCCCAAGAAAACAAATCATTCCACTTACATACATTTCCTTAATCCTTCTCACTAATTATTAGTACAAAAATAAATGCAGATAAATACAGTTGACAGTGTGGTTCCGAGAGATGATTGCTGAAAATGTGTTTACTCTGAATTTACGAAACAACAGTTGTTCTGCACACTACCTACTGCAAGGTAGTACATTATTTACTGAATTACTCTGAGTGCAATGATGGAGCAGCCTTTTGTGATCAATAGCCAGTGTGAATTCACCTTTTTTTCTTCAGCCATTGTCATATATAAACATCATGGCTAATCTTTTGCATAATTATTTTGCCCTACCTGTGACGAGGATTAAGTTCATATGTTATGTTAATCACATGTTTGTTAATTGTTGGTTATTAATTGCACAGTTATTAATTGGTTAAAGTATAGTTAAAGTTGTTAAGGTTATTCCTAAAGCCACAGTCGACCCCAGACATTCCCAGAGGAATAACCATTTCTTCCCAAAGTTTTCATGTTTTACAATTAAAAAGTTATTAAAGTTAGTTGCTTCTTACAAAACCAAGCGAGACACAGACATCCCCTAGACGCAGCCAATCTCCCCAATTTATGTTGATTTATATTGTTCTTTGTATTGCTATCACTATTTTGTATTTTAAAAGTTTATTTTGTGTATTTAACTTAAGTTTTCTTATAAATCTAAGTTCTCTAAAGTTGATTTCTAAGCTCCCCATACCAGACTTCCAAACTGCCAGTTTCTAAAATTAGCCCCTCTCTGCTGCCCTGTAACCTAGCTCTATGGTAACCGGGAATATTAATGAGGAGCCTTCCCGCCTTTTTCAGCCGACATTCTGCTGTCCCCTAGCAGCACGAGCCCATTGGTGAGAAGGCGTCCTCTCAATCAGACACCTGGACAAATCCACAGGTACCATGGGGGCAGGACAGGGGCAGGCAGGGGTGGAGACCAAACCTTATAAAAAGGGCTGCGCAAGGCAGTTCTGAGTCTTTCTCCTCCAATCAGTGGCGGTGAAGAACTGGTGCTGGGAGCGGGCCTCTTCTCTCTCTAAGAGAGACTTTTATAATTACTTTGAGCCTCGGACTAGCCGGAGTTCACCCCAGCACCATACAGCTCCCTGTCCTAGGGCAGCCGTGCGGTGGCCCGGGGTCTGATCGCCGCGGACCCGGTTTCTTTTTTGCCTTCCTTTTTTTTTTTTTTTCTCTCGGCTTTTCTTTTGGACTTTCCTCGGACGCTTGCTGCTACCAATAAACATCTTCTACCTCGCAGCAAGAGAGTTGTGCTCGTTTTTCACAGCCATTAACTTGAAAATATTGAATAACTCCCATCTGAGGTCTTGTAGCAATCAAAATTTTCCAGGGGAACAAAATATACAATGTGAAAGGGCAAGGCACTTTTCAAAAGAAATATTTATCATCTTATTTTAATCTGAAACAGAAATGGAAGCTGAAACATGGCTGCTATCTTCTGACAACACTGTGGTGTGAGGATTACTTTGTGCAGCTGTGAGTAAGGAGAACATGATGTGCACTAAAAAGTGGGAAACTAAAATGTGCATCAGGAAAGTAGAACATTCTCACCCATACAGGTCCCCATTAACGGGATCTGTAGAGGAAGGTTATTATGTCACTTTATATTTTGGAAAAAAATGAGGCGTAGAGAAAAGCAGCTAGAGAAAGCCCTGAATTATGACTGCAGTTGCAAATAAACTCAACTGGTTTTCTATTACTGCATAAATCAGTGAGTTTCTAGAATTCACGTGTTAGTAGACGGATGCCGTGAATATGTTGTAAAACACAAAACTAAAGTTTAAGTATTTTCAGATAGCTAAGAAACGTGTGAATTGCCTAGATTTTAAAAAATCCTTATGTGACGGCTTATTAAGATTACCACAAAACCTCTATATTGAGAAAAGTGTTCCTTGGGTTTTTTTAAGGTCCAGTATGTCTGAAAGGCAGTAGTAACTCATATTTATATTCCTCAACATTTTTATTATAAAAGATTTTTGCTAACTAAAAGAAGCTTTCCTAAAAAAGCTATCACCAGTGTTGTTTGTAGCAAGTATTTGGAATACAGCAATAAAAAAGTTGTCAAGCTGTGGAATTGCCTTTTCCTTGTCTCTTAAAATTCCATTTGTGTGGCCCAAGTATCAACATCCATTTTTTCACTGCTACTCCTTCAAGGCAAAATTTAGCATTTCGCAAAGGTTCTTTTTGACAGTGAATATTTTAAAGGCTTAAACCCAGCCTGTCACCAACATAACAGTAGGTAAAATAATGGGTGTGGTACTTAAAATGCTTAAGAATAAGCAGAATGCACAGGAAATTTTGCTAAGTGACACCATGTGCTACAAGTCACTTCCCATGGCAGCTGATTGACTTAACAGCAGTATAATGTCTCCTATGCTTTACATCTGTATTGCAATGGTTAAGGAGCTGTGGGAAAAACACTGGAGTTGTACCTAATGAGAATTTTTTAAAGTCTTTTGAAGTTAGAAAGCCGTTATTTGTTTATAGAAGTCAAGCCCTAGAAGGGTTTAATAACGCCAAATTTATGGTTGCAAGGTGTCCTTGATGCAGACTTTATTCATGTGTTATGATATGCAAATCTATATGCAGAGAACTGCCTCTCTCAGCTCTGTGAGGTGGAGCAGACTCAAGATTATGTGATTGATTACTTGTCTGGCTGCTTCATTTTGCACCACAGATAACTTATTTTTAAATACAGGCTTTCTATGGTAATTATAATAATTGGAATTAGGTAGTTGCATTTTTATGCATTTATCAAATATTTGAAGATATTTATCATGTCTCACATTTCATAATTTAGGGATGAACTGTAGAGGATAACTGAATTATAAAATCTTTCCTATTTATATTCCTTGTTTCCTCAGCCTTCTTCATTAAAAAAGAAAAAGAACTTAGAAGAAAAAAGGTCCTGCAGAGATGGTTCCTTGTCCCTGGGATGTGTTTCGAAAGAGCTCCAGTCAGGGACAAAGGTCCTCCTATGAAGAGCAACTTGCAGGATAGATGCTTTTGATTGTGCATTTTATAGAGAGGTTATTTCCTCCACAGCACTTCCATAATGGCCTGGCACACTTCAAATGCAATGGCAATATAAATGAGGAAAATAAATCAAAGACATTTTGGGAAACTAAATTCTTTGGGTATAAATTTTGCCTTTGGATATTACAAACACATGAATCTAAAATGGATGCCAAAAGAAGTGTGGAGCGAGTATCCACAAGAAGTATTCAGCCTTTAAATTACTCATTGCACACAGCAATTACGCAACAAACATTTTTAGCCATTATTCACAGTGTAAAATAACCTTTAATAAACTCAAAGGAAGTACAGACTATCCAGTGTGATACATAACTTTTTAGGCATGTTCTCCAGAAACAGTCACCGAGGGCACTACAACTCATTACAACTCACTCAAGAAAAGCAGGTGCTTCGTACACTTAGGGCTTTGTTCAGTCTATGTGTAACATAACTTTGCAGATATATTGTGAGGAAAATAAAGACGATTTATTAATTATTTCAAAATTCAATTCCAATTAAAAAATCCCCTCTCCATTTTAGTAATACCCATCACTAAGGTTTTTCCCTTCTGCCACTAAACCTATTGAGCTTCATGCACAGCAGTTAGAAAGAGAAAACTTCTGCTCTTCATGTGAGGATACACATTATGCATTTGGAGACAGGGTATTTTTGTTTCCTGCGGGATATTTGATATTCCTCAGAATAAGGCTGTGTTAGTGTGCTATGTATAACATATTAAACTTCTGACTACTCATGGAAGCTTCAGCTGGAAAGAATGGCTTGCTTATGGTCCACTCAAAGCAGAGTAGGTGCTTAAAGATGTGGGGAAGATATCTGCTTGTCCGAAGGGCTACCCCAGGGCTGGCTCTCCCTGCTGCCCTCTCACACAGCCTAAAGCAGTCAGCCATCCAGGGAAATGCTTTGCCTTCAGAAGCTCTGCATCATTTTTACATCATTTGTCAAGTGATTGTTTAAGATTAGATCACCATTTCTAATGAAAAGTAATTTTACTCAAGCTATTAACAAGAAGCAGCATATAAGTTACACATTTATATAAAGTGAAGCAAATCACCTACAGCACCTGCAAAAAAATTATTTCCTAATTATTTTTATACAAGGGAAGAATGGGAATGGTTAGGAAGAGAGGCTGTTTTTCAAAGGAATCCGAAGTAAATTCATTGCACAATTCAGAATTGTATTAATATTTCTTCCATCTATCTTCTTTGACATCTTGATATCTTTGATAAAGGACGCAAGAGTTGCAAATATGCCAATACAAATCAAATTCATGTTTAGTTCCCTAAAGCACTAACTAGAAGAGAACTAAAAGAGCCCATTTTACTTTTTTTTTCAGTCCTGGGTCTTTCTATTCCTGCTTGCTTTTTGTTTTTTCCTCTTCTGTTTAAAGCCTTAGCTCTGTCTAACCACTACTAACGATACAGACCATGTCCTGAAGGATTTATATTCTAATTTAAGATAAATTCCAACAAGATTGTAACAGAAAGCATGAGGGAAGCAAAGGCTAAGGCAAAACCCTGTCTAAGCATGTCTATTACTATTTCTGTGCACAGTTTGATGGATACTTTCCCCTCCCCTTTTAAAGAATAAATGAGACCAAAATTGAGATATCTTTATGCAATTTGGGGAATGCAAGAATAAATCAGCCAGTAGCACAAGAAAAAGAACAGACCCTTTCACTCTTCACTCTTTTTCTCATTCTTGTGTTTGAAAATGAAGTTGCAGTCAAATTTCATTTTTTCTGCTGTTCAAATTCGGGGTGAGTCAGTGTTCAAGAACTCACAACTCATACAAACCACACCAAATTTCTCTACAGGCCATAAGTTCTTCCTAACAGAGAGAATAGGTTCTCTCTCTGCTGCATTTGCTCTATTAATTGCAGAAATGTTTTCTCTGGGAAAATACCCTCAGCCCCATTTTCTGCAGACAGTTTGTGAATCACAAACCTATAACCCACGGTGTTAAAGTCTCCTACTTAAAAAGGCTCAGATTTCCCATGCTTTTCTAGAAGATAAACTTAGAAAGGTACTTCAGTTTTCAGTTACTGAACTGTTAAACTGCATTTCTTTCTACCATGCATTGTATTATCTCTGGTCCTTGAACAAGACGCTGGTATTTACAAGCACATAGTATGGTTTTGCTTATGAAGGTCAATCATTCTGAGATATTCAATGATTTTACTATGTAGGGATCTTATTGATTGTATCTTGGGATAATATTTGCATTTTTTGCTTTTTATCTATTTTTTCACTGCATTACAGATGCTTTAAAGCCAATTAGAATTAATACCAAAAATGTGAGCAATCTCACTGCTTACTTTCTGTATATAGGTTTTCTTTCACTTTTACCAATAATGATTTATGCAAAGTCACCAAGATAGCTATTGCTTCCATTGTGGAGTTTATTATCTCCAAGATGAGCAGACAAGTCATTAAGCTCCCACAGAAGGATTAGCACACAGAAAGATCACTGCATTTTGATTTTCTGGTTACATGGTTCAATACAATGATGGTTTAAGGAAGGAAAAGCCAATCGTAGTATTGTCATTATAGAACACCATATGTTGTCAATAGGCAGTTATAAATACTATCTCCTGTAAGAGCTACTTGTCCTCAAAGAGGTCTTTCTATCATGTACCAATAGGATCAGTAATACATGAAAATGACTTGTGAAGAAAGGATTTAACTTTCATATTACTTGGGGGTGCTGGTGGATGAGAGGCTGGACATGAGCCAGTAACATGTGCTCACAGCCCAGAAAGCCAAACATGTCCTGGGCTGTACCAAAAGCAGTGTGGGCAGCAGGGCAAGGGAGAGGATTCTGCCCCTCTGCTCTGGTGAGACCCACCTGCAGTGCTGCATTCAATTTTGGGGTCCTCAGCATAAGAAGGATGTGGACTTCAGTGTGGGTTGTGAGGCACTCCAACAGGTTGCCCAGAGAAGCTGTGGATGCTCCATTCTTGGGTGTTCACAGGTAGGTTGGATGGGGCCCTGAGCAAACAGGTCTAGCAGTAGGTGTTCCTGCCCATGGCACAAGATTTGGAACTACATGATCTTGAAGGTCCTTTCCAACCATTCTGCAATTCGTTGAGTATCTAAAAAATTTTTCCAACTGTACTTTTTACTCTTAAAGCAAACCTTCTCTTGAAGGTTCTTTTCATGCCTGTGTACATTTTCTCATAACAAACTAATTTTCAAATAACCAGCCAAATTAATTTCTTCTTAAGGATCAAATTCTGGGTACTTTGCTCCAGCATTAATTCAAAATACATCTTACACCTTGCATTGAATATGCCCTGTTCGGCATATCGCGTGACATTTTTGTATCTATTGCAAACCAGAAATAGGATTTTTAGAATTTTCCCACTTGATAATGAGGGTAAAAAGGAGGAAAGAAAACATCTTCAATCAGGTTTTATGCCTCACTTGGTATAAAAGAATTAAAAACTGCTTTTGTTCTGCAAAACATTTAAGGTAGGGAGCTCATTTGAGTATAGGTTTTCACAATCAGGAAAATCTTTATTATTCGATGAAGAATTATTTTTTCCCAAGTTTTCACTAAGTCCAGCAGTGTCCACTACACCCTGGCAGCCAGACCATATCCAAGACAACCCAATGAGGCATAAAAAGCACGTGGGTGGAGAATTACAGCCTTTTGCAAGGGATGGGATCAGGGTATCACCATTCTCAACTACACCATTATACCATACTGTCACATTTAAAAAGTTGCAAGTGTTTCCAAGAAAATGAGACAAATACTGCTTTTTATTATAGTTCATATTTTAAAAGATCCATGCTTCTGTTACAGGGCACATAGCTCATGTGATGCTGTCCTTACAGACCAACATGTTATATGATAGTTCAATGACTCTGAAACATGGGATTCACATAAATTCAAGGGAAGGGATAAAATGAATACAGTACACTTATTCCTGAGGTCAAGATAAAATGGGAAAAGAATGTCAGAGACTGGAAATGGAGTCTGTTTCAAGACATCTTAGGGCTTGGAATGTGTGGTAGGGGGTGGTCAGGCCTTGCTCTGGCAAGGTAGTTCTCTGCCCCCCACACCGCAGGCCTGAGTTGGAAGGGCCCTTCAAAATCATCTAGTTCTAACTCCAGTGGCTACAGAAATACATCCTTACACATCATTTAGGTTCTTGGATGAGAGAAGTCAAGTCAATCTGTTCTAGACCTGAACGAAGAAGCTAGACATCCTGCTGGTTTGTGAAAGAAGTCTTTGATGAGACATTTCTGACCCATGGTAAATTGACTGACTTCCAGAAGGGTGGGCCACAGCTAATTTAGTCTGCAGAAAGTAATTTATCAGTTGCCAGCTCATCAGTATCCAGTGGCCTAGAATGATGAAGTTCTATTGAAATATTAAAAATTAACAAAGAAAAGTTTTATTTAATAAAGATTTCCTCTGCACTAGGTCAAGATACATGAATTAATAGTTTCTAAGCCCATAAGTGGCTGTTACGATACCTTTGTAGTTAACATGGGCTAGAGCATCAAAATTCTTCCAGGTACTCAGCAACTGTTTTGACTACAGGACTCCTTTAAAAAAGATAACTTATACTGATTTACAGGCCTACAGACTGGAGAATCTGCTCTATCTTTTAGTAACTTTCTACAGCGGCTAAGTGTTTTCGCTCCTAAAAAAGTGGGCCAGACTTATTTTTGTCAAAATTCAGCTTGCAACTGCTGGACAATTTTAGGGCCTTTGTCTCCTAGATTAGTGTTGTCTGCTATCAAAAGGTCTGCCTCCTGTAGGTACTTCCTAAAGTTACGTCTTAAACAGCTGAAGAGATGAGCTTGAGACAGTCATTTTGAAGTGAATGAGTGATAAACTGGAAGTTTTATGCAAATTTTTGCTCTTGATATTTTTATGTTTTTCAAACTGAAAAAGTTAAACATCAAATACAGCTGTACTTGGAATCACCAATATTAATTCAAAAGTAAACTGAACTTTGTTGTAACTTTTTCTATTTAATATCGTCTTTTCTTTCCTTCTTCTATATCAAGCCTGTAACTGTTTTGGAAAAAAAAAATCAAATTTTATATAGCAATGAATAAGTACTTATTGTCTTAAGTTCATTTCTGTATGCTCATTTAAAACTTTTTACTTTTTCTATTTTCAATAAAATGATGTTTTTATGAGTCATAACTTTATGACCATATTATTACAAAGAATAAATTTTATAGGAATATAGGCTGCATTAGATCTTTCAAGTGTTCAACATTGTGTTTTCCATGAAAAGATACTGATTTTAAAAATGGGGTTCATTATGATGTTGGAAATATTTGGAAGGCTTGAGAAAAGGGTATTTTTGTAAAATCTTGTCAGTGGAAAGATGACTAGTATGTGCTAAAAATTAACAGAGGGTTATTTAAGGCCTAATTAATTCTTCTGGGCTTTTAAGATATACTGAGCTTTTTAAGTGTTCACCACTAAATATTCTGCAGCAGTGCTTACAGTGTATAATGAGTAACACTCAGCAGTGATAGCACAGCATCATCCTTATTCCTTCAGAGCAAGTTTTTCTCAATTCATTCATCATGTCTTTCAGCTTCTTACAGTTACTCCATAAAATCAGCCACACTCTCTATTCAACAAAAAGGTTATCAAAAATAGAAATGCCTTGAATGTTAAATTTGTTTAGTAAGTATTACAGGTCTATGAATATGGAGTACATGAGTTTATCATATAGAGTAGAGAAATATCCAAAAGGGACCAAGATCTGACAAGTCAAATGGAAATCCAAAATATCTGTCCCCAAGCTAACAAATTCCTTCAGAAATATAGGTTCTTGTCTGGGTTTTCCACTTCCAGCATTGAAATAGCCTATGTTCTCCAACATTAGTGCTTTAGTTTTGGGAAAGTATTAGGTTTTTAATAAAGCTGTTTAACAAGAATTCTGAAGTCAGTTTTCAGCACCATCATTAATCTGTTTCTGTTTTTTTATTATGGACAGCTTGGCTGTCTGAATGTTGTCTAAATTTCTAAAAGAACTGGAAACTAACAGAATCATGCATTATGTCCCTTAGATATCTATATTTGCAAATGGCTTTTAAACCTTTCTCAAATCAAGGGGAATTCTAAGGTAAATGAGACAAACTTCCTCTCTTAGGCATAGAAGATAAAAACAAAAATAATGGAGAAGATTTCTTACTGAAAGCATATAGCAATGATGTTGAGAAACAATAAAAAATATGAAATTAGTTATATTCTAGAAGAGCAGAGAGTGAATTAAGATAAAGTGAAATCATTTAACTGTTCAAAGACCAAGAAACAGAAGTTAATATAGTTTGTCTCGCAGCTGTAGAGCAGCCCAGTAGTCACTGAAAAAGCTCATTAATTTCCATGCAATTAACTATAATTAATAAGATACCCCAGGAGTGTGTACTCCTGAGAGATAATGTCAGCCCTTGGGTGTGACCTACCGTGTGATGTTATCTCAGCATGGCTCAAATTCTGTGCTCCTCCTGAACTAATAAAATTAAGGTTCCTTCAAAAGGCCACTGATAACTTTGGTTATTGACTTTCATTCCCATGGTCCAGAAAATCAGTAACACAACAAGTACAAATACGAAAAAAACATATATAACAAACTGATCATAAATTGATTTAACAGCAGAGGGAGAAGACAGAGCAGTCAAACCATGAACAACATATGTCATGCACTAGCAGAGCCCTGAAGAAACATCTGGAAACAAAACAAAACAAAACAGAGGCTTTAAAGCCAGTTAGCAAAACTATGTGATCTATCACAGTTAATCAAAGACTGAAGCAAGTATCACCTGAAACCACTGCTGTCTTAACGATACGTAATTGTACGCTAACAAAATTCAAGTCCTTGCTGAGAACTTAAGGCTTGGAGATAGCATGCTGCTGAAAATGTCCTTCAGTGCCTTCTGCAGACAAGGTTCATTTATGTTGTACCTTACAGATACAAAGGAAATACAGAAATGGCTGGAGATTGCAAGGGATGAGCTGGATGTTGGTTGGAGTACTACAAATAGGGTGAAGGAAAGGGGAGATTGATGCTCAGAACTGCTAAGATGACAAAGGAAAGTCCTCTAGGTGTACTTGCTGCAGCACAGCAGGGAATGTGGAAGTTGGCAAAGGAAGCAAAGTATCATGGAAACCATTGCTGTTTCACTGGCAAGTTGCAAACTGGTGTTGGTCCCCCTGGAGCAACAAACCTGTCAAGAAACAGTAAGTGGGGGTCATTCATGAAGTTCAGTAACACTTATAGTTGACTGAATCTGAATTAAGACAGAACCTCAGAAGGAATAAAGTTTGGGCCTCAGATCAAACACTATGGAGCTCAGTAACCGGTTCTGCTACGCAGTGATGAAGCTGTGAAACAATGTTTTGTGAACCACCCCCTGGTAGTCAAGTATTTGGTGATGCAAGGATGGGAGATTACATTATTTCTGATATCACAGTGAAAATGCTTTGAAATTACCTAAACATGGAATCTTTCCCACCAGTTATAAAACTGACTCAAAACAACATGGTTTTAATGACAAATTGCTTTCTCTAAATACTCATTCAGAATCCTCTAATTTTAAGAATGTAAAAGAAACGCCTCTTTCTGTACATCATAATTTAGAAAGAGTTCAGATTCCAGCTTTAACTTTCAAGCATCTTTAATACTTGTGAATCTTGTTCACTGATATATTTGATTGTAATGACATTCTCCTTCAGAGTTTACATGGTTATGTTTCATGTTCTCATCGTTAACATATCTCTGCCTTATTATGTATGGCCCATGCAAAGGATTTCCTCTCTGCCTATAAAACACTCCATTCCAGCAGACTATAAAATAAACCTCTTACGGAGGTTTTTTTTAACAGGTTTGAAGAAGGTATATAGCTGGGAATCACATCATGTTAATGTTGGAGGGACTCGGTGTATCTGGATTTCTGATGATGTTAATTACATAAATGGCTGTTCAGTTTTCGACATAGGAATCTCTTTTTACTGTAAATTTAATAAGTAAAATAATTATTTCTTGTTTAAAAATTCAAAATTGCTACCTACAGAAGGAATTTAGATCAACTTTTTACTAACATAGTCTCTGTTTTCCTCTCACTGTAAAGAAATCAAATCCCTGTATCTAGAAATATCATTCTCTGAAGATATTCTTTTTGGTAACAAATGAGATGACCAGATGTCCCAGTTTTTCTGGCAGAAATGTAGTGTCCCTATTTTCTTTCTTCCTATATGGGTCACTCTATCCCAGGTTTCAAGTCCCTGTCAAACATCAAAGAAATGGCAACTCTGCAAGGAAAATCAGAAAGAAATTTTCCTGAAAGCAGCCGGTTTGGGTTTCCAGTATTTATAACAGCTTTTCAGTTTCATAGAAATTAAATCATTTGGAATAAAAACAGCAACCCAAAAATACAAAGGAAAGTTCTAAAAAGCAAATTAGAGCTCTACTACAGCCTCCACTTATACAGTCTACCAAGAGTGTTGTGATGTAATAGCCATTAATTCACAGACCTGCAGCTGGTATATGGAATTACATAATGCTTCTAATGACTCTGTTTGTTACTTACCTAATCCCTGCAGATTGTGATGGTGAAAAGAAGGTGTCCCCTATTGATATCTGGAATTGAACAAGAAGATTGGTCCAAAGCTGCTTTGAAACTCCAGATAAGCAAAGGTGAGGAAGATTTCTGACAGTCCAAAAATCAAACAGGGGATCATATTAAAGGGGATAATGAGAAAAGACCAACTTGGTCAGGTCTTGTTTGCATTTCTAATATTTGAAAAATTTTCCTTCCCATTAAAAGTTAAGCTTGTAGTTAAACAACTGTTGTCTCTGGCAATGTGTTCTGGTTTTGGTTGGGGTAGAGTTAATTTTGTTCACTGTGGCTGGTATGGGGCTATGTTTTGGATCTATGCTGAATACAGGGTTGATAGCATAGAAATGTTTTTGTTAGCGCTGAGCAGTGTTTACAGAGCTAAGGACTTTCCTGCTTTTCATACTGCCCCATTGGCAAAGAAAGCTGGGAGGAGACACAGCCAGGACAGGGATCCCAACTAACCAAAGGGATATTCCAGACTGTAAGACCCCAATATTTAAATGTAAGGGGCTTACCGAGGTCGCGGTACTCTGGGTTAGATGCACTAAAGAAATACTGACCAGATAGTCTCAAGAGGTCAAAATTACTTTACTGGCAAAATATAGAAAACCAAGAAACTTTGGCAAAAGATTTAGTACAACATCCAATCAACATAAAACACTTTCACAGTATTAATGTGGCCCATTCAACTTAGCAAACTTTAAGCCCATTTGATGTTAACTTACCCAAAATGTTCCAAATAAGGGAAATTAGAAGGAGAAGAAAGAGAGAAGGAGAGAAAGACAGAAAACATATAGAAACACACACATATAGGTACCAACTCCTAGGTTCCAGCATGGATCAGATGCAAACGCCAACACAAGGTAGAGTCAAGACAGCGCCTCACCTCATGCTCAGCCTTAAATACCCAATGGCCCTGTGGGCCCACCCTCTAGGTGGGACTTCTGGTCACTTGGCCACTCAGGAACTGGGTTAGCACTGCCTCTGGTGTGCCAATGATTGACAGCTCTGCCAGGCTGGGATACAACCTCCAGGGGTGTGTGCGGGGGGGCAATTCACTGCCTTGGCAGGGCAAGGCCTGACGTGGCCCCCTGCCACGCCCCACAGGTATCCCAAAATGTCTTGAGAGGTCAACCTTTCAAGTCTCTGGCACAGACCATGTGACATCATGCTCCATATACAAAATGAGAGGAAGAAGGAGGAAGGAGGGGGCATTTGGAGTGATAGCCTTTGTCTTCCCAAGTCACCATTACATGTTTAGGGGCTCTGCTGTTCCAGACATGGCTGAACACTTGTCTGCCCATGGAAGTGGTGAATGAATTCATTGTTTTGCTTTGTTTGCATGTGTGGCTTTTGCTTTCCCTATTAAATTGTCTTTATCTCAACCCATGAGTTTTTTACCTTTTACCCTTCCAGTTCTCTTCCTGATCCTGCTGGCTGGGGAGTATTATGACCTGCCCCTGAAGGTAGGTTAAGTGAGGCTCTTGTTAATAATAGATCCTTCGGGACAGACTAGAGTGAAATGACACTAAATGACCGGAGTGTATAAATATATATGTGGAAGGCTTATTTCAGAACAGTTTGGTTGCAATGGAAAGGAAGTATGTAGTTGGTCTGGTAATTATCTGTAGAAATACAGCAATACAAAAACATAAAAATAACACTTAAGAAAATGTACAAGGAAAAGAAAGAAAGAGAAAGAAAGGATAAGAGTAGGAAGATATCCTACTTGGATATGTCCATGTCTCATTGCATGGATCGATCCAGCGATGAGACTTGATTGTTGCAATTTCGGTGTCTGTTGATTGAAATGTTGACCAGTCTTGATCCACTGCGACTGGGGGAAGCCTGCAAAACACAAATTTCAGTGGGTTAATATACGCTCGGGGTCAGGTGGGAAGGCCCAGGTTTCTCCCCTGGTTGGGGTGTAGTTTTGTCTGATGTAACACTGTGGATCACCTGCAGTCCTCTGGTGGAAGGCCCCAGAAATGAGTGTGGGGATGCTTCAGGGGTCTTTGATGGTTTATGACATCTAACACACAACAGCTGCCTCTCATGTCAGTGTAGTTGAACCAGTTATGCCCCATCAGAAAGGCCTACCTTTAGGCCTATGTGTGAATGTCCCAATACCTTCCCCGAGGGGAGTTTTACACTTGAACCAGTTGTGTAAAGGAAGCCACTGGCATAATAAAAAGCACTACCCCACCTTGAAAGATCTTCTTCTTACTGGCCTCTTCCCTTATCTGGCTCAAAACTCAGCTCGTTGCTAGCAAAGGTCAGTTTGACGTGGTCAACCTCCGGTGGTGGGTGCGCACCCCCTCTGCACCTGGGCTGTTCTTATGCAGATCAGAAGTGTCACCACATCCAGAAACCCTCCTCCTTCCCTTCAGCTGGGGGGGGGTGTGTGCAAACCTGGCCTCAGCAAAGCACCTGCTGTTTTTGCAAATGGGTGATTGTTTGAGTCATTAATCTTTAACATTTCAGTCTCTCACAGGGAGTGAGCCAGCAGCTGCATGGGACTTCTGGCTAGGGTTAAACTGCAACACCAATAAAAAACAACTGCAGCTGACATGTTTGCAGGGAAAGTGGCTGATTGGAAGCCAGTAAATGTCACTAGAAGGTGAGTAGGAAGTGGCCTATGTAGTAAAAGTTTGTTGGAAATCTACTTCCAAAACACACCACGGTTGGGAGACTAATATACGTCCATGAGGTGATCACTCACTCATTATTTCTTTCCTGAGTATAACCTATATCATCTCCTCTGACATCCATCCTGATTTTTCAAATTTATTTGGAGTAAGGGCAGATTATAAACTTTTGGAGGTCAAGGGGATGAGGAGAATATACTCGTTGTGACGGGGAGCGTTACTTACATGGATACACACAGTTTTATTTCAATTCTATGGGGATTAAAAGAAGAGCTCAAGACAATGTTTGTAAAACATTTATCTCTAGCCTTTCTAACTCCATTCTTTTAAGGGTTAAATTTATATATTCCAGCCCTTGTCCTCAGACTACAGTGTACTGCTCAAGGAGCACTTCTAGAAGCAAAAGCTGATGTCCTATTTCAATTATTAACACAGTTTTAGGAATATTAGGGCCTCCTTTTGATTTTTCTAGTGCTAAATAAAATTTGAATGTAGAGACATTGATTTGATATTAGCATGTTTTTATATCATGGCCGCAGAAAGCCTTTTTGCTGAATCAATGGGTCATAGCAAAAATCAGTATCTGATTTGTTTGTTTGCTTGTTGTAAGAGCCTAATAATAAAAGAAAAGCTCCAAAAGGTGCTTCGTCATTATGACTGCTCAAAACCTGAAAAGCTCCAAAAATGCCTCGTCATTTTGTCTGCTTATCACAATACGGGCGGTTTGGACCATGGGTAGCCCGCCTTCAGGCCCATAAAAAGGACGGCAAAACTGGTGCAAGTTGGAGGGGAAAGCGAGGGTCAGAGTCCCTGACCTTTGTCTTTCCCCCCCATTGCCTGCTGTGAGACACTCTGAGGCCTCCTGGAGCCGCCGCTGCCCACCTGAGGAGAACCCCGTGAACCTGCACCCCTGGGCCGGAGTCACGAGTGAGTTGTGGAGCCCCTGCCCTGCTCCTGCGTCCCGTGCTGAGAGCACCGCGAGTGGGCCGAGGTTCGGCTGCAGCGGCCGGGGCACCGCACCTGCAACTCGCAGGATGGGCCGCCGCATTCCAGGCTCACTGCTCCGGAGATCGGAGAAGGCAGGTAAGACGCTTCAAACCACAGAAGAAAAAAAAAGGCCAAAAACTGCTTCATTCCCCCCCACACCCCGTCTTGACTAGGTAATACAGTGTGGTCCTATGCTTTTCTTTTTAAGTAACCTTGGCTTTTCCTAACTTTTCTCTACTTTTCTCTTTCCTTCTCTTTGCCTTTATTACTATTAAATAAAATAGATCAATTTTTTGCCACCGACATCTAACCTCGTTTGGTTTTAATCTTGTTTTTGGGAATATTTAGAACCTTCTAAGTTCTTTCTGGTTTATGCACCAAGACTTAGCTTTCTTTGCTTTTCTGGGTTTAAATCGGATCGCAACACTTGTCTCTTCAACACAGTTCATTCATCTTCTATAAAATAAAATAACCATTTCATGAAGTAGTATGCTGATAAAAAAGAAATCTTCGAAAGGTAAGATTGATGTATGTTATATCTGAGAGATAAACACTCAAAGAGGATTCAAACACAAGGCTGTCTGACTGCATCTTGACTGCCCACCAGCTGTCACGGATGAAGAATATCAGCCTCTACCACTGAAGAGGAGGTGGCACGTCGCATCCTCTCCCCACTTCCCAAATAACCAGGTATAGCCTTATGGCTGAATGGCTCTGTAATGCTCTGGGGCTGGGCGAACTGGGAAGAAAGGATTAAATTTGCCCTTTTGGTTTTGAGTGTCATTGTTTTCCCTCAGGGATATGTACAAAAATGATGAGAGAGATCCTTTGTTCCTTCCCATAGGGATTCCTCTATTCCAAAGTGAATGCTAGTGGCTGGTAAACGCTTTTATCTCTGTCTGTCAGGGAAGTTGTTTATTTTTAAGGTTTTCAGAATTACGGATTGTAGCCCAATCAAGGAACCATTTTTCCCTAAAAACAAAAGATGTTTCAGAAAGTAATAATTTTGACTGAATCTGTCTCTCACGTCCATAACACACTAGAGTGACTCCTTTTGCATAAATGGGTGACTTTAAGCTTTGTCCAGGACCAAGCACCCATTTGTGCTTACACTTATTTATAATACTAAATGGATCCCTTCTTTAAGTTGTCTCTAGGACAGCACAATATTTTCAGAAAGAAAAGAGTGCCAGGTTCTTGTTCTACCTCCTGAAAACTAATCAAAGTCTCTTTCTCTGTTGCCACAGCCCCTGGCACTCACAATATGCTTCCACAGTTGGGCAGTTGTTGAGACACAACCACTGTCTGGTGAGCGAACCGTGGATGTCTCACAATTTACCTGCCCTTCTCCATCTGTCTCCACTCACCAGCTGTGCTTGAGCCCTTCAGGCAGGCACAGAAGAATTGGATGCACATAAAGTATCTCTTCAGTGTGACCAATGTAAATAATTGCGTTTGGGTTCTCTAGGAGACAGAGAAGGAAGGCAGATGCACTATTAAATTAACCCCTATCAAGAGGGAGAGAACATGGAAAGAGCAGAAATGATCCTTGTATCCAGAAGAAGTTAGAGAGCCCAAACTCTGTGTCCCTCCTTGGCTCCCACAAAACTGTATCAGGAGCCAAAGGGGTCTGACAACTGCAATTCCCTCTTAATGGTTTCTGTCAAGCTCTGTAGAACTGTATTTCTGTGTCTTTGGCACTGACAGACTGACAAACACTACGACTGTTATTTATTACATCAGCTACCAAATGGGTTTGAATGCACATTTCCTTCAGCATGTCTTCCTCCTAACCTCAAATACGGAGCTGCTGCAAAGTTCAGTACATTTAAGATGACTGTGGATGGTGAGGAAGGGTAGGATTTGTCACAGATGATCACATATGTTTTGCAAAAATAAGTTTATTGTACTTGGCATGGCAATAAGAAAGCTAGGCTAGCTGGCCAGTCAGCCCTAAGAAATAGTGAACAGCATCTGTTTAAGTCTCTGAAGTAACACAATTCATGCATGGCATTAGGTTATGTTGCATCATTTAACACAGCATAAACCTCACTTACCTTTTCCTCCCTCTGCCACTTTCTTCCAGTTTATTCTCACTCCAACTGGCTGCAAAAATGCATAACTGTCTTTGCTGCTTTAAAATTCCTGGGTTTTCCCCTCTAACTTCTTCAGCTAATGTAATTTTTCTTCGTATACTGCTTTTCTGGGAACCACTGAACCCACATCCAAGAAGTGTTACCTCTCCTTTGTGCATCTCATCATAAGACTTTGTGGGGTTTTTTTGACTGAAGTCCTATACAAAACTAAATTGTATTGTTATGTCTGAGACATTCTCATACAGGAAAAGGCACAAATCATACTCAACCAAATTTAATGAAAGATTGCCATCAGGTGTCTAAATGTCTCACTTGCCTGTTTAGTTGAGTTATGGCAAACAATAGTACCCAGAAACCTAACATATGTAACAATTCAACAGTTTTTTTATTATCTGGACCTGTTTTGTGCAAGCTCTGTTGAACTAATTTACAATAATGGGATTGAAAACATCCCAATTCAAATATAAAATAGATAGAAATATTTCTTATTTTTCTTGTTTCAGAATGATTGCTTCATTTAGAAATATTAATAATCTGATAACTGAGTCTCTTCATTATAACATAATGCTCAGTTGCATAGGGAGCTATTCTTTATTCAGTGGGTTACACTGCAGAGTATCATAGGGAGAGAAGATGTATTAGCCTGTATTCAGAGTTTATATAAAAAAATAAAACTGCAGAATAATAGAATTGCATCTTTTATACTAGTGCTGCTATTTGAAAACAGAAGGACAAGTTTTAAATGGGAAATTATAATCAGTATCTGCTAGAAAAGTCACATGTGCATTTACCCCTGTGCCTTTCTGCCTGGCCACAGGGTTGGGGTATGTCAGCTAAGCAGTTCTTAATAACATTCATTCAAAACAGAAGGGCCATTAGAAATTGTTCTTGCCTGTGCAATTTTATGGCTTCTGTCATATGTTTCTCATACTCCAAATATTTTTCATTTATTTTAGAGGAAGACCTGTACTGCTAAACAGCTTTCAGTATTAGAGTATGCATGACAACCAAAGGCAGAGATAAAATGATGAAAGGGATGAACCAAAAAAGGACCAACCACAAATTTACTGGAGTTAAGCACATCCACATAGTACATTTTCAGAGCATAGGGATGGTCTGCACTGAGGAATGCTTCATCCAGAGATCTACACAGTAGACTCAGAGCTACACAGGTACTGCAGATGCGAACGGAAGAAATAGTAGCTGCATGTAAGAAGCAGCCGCTCGCTGCTCTTCCAGAGTTAATTAGCTCTTCTCTTCAAATGAGCTAATTAGCCTGGGCACAGCCCTGCACCGACATAACCATACCAGTCCTGGAGCTGACTCATTATCTGGCTTGATATCCTCCTCATTCATTTATGTGACTACTTGCACAGCTCTGAAGAAAAGTATGCCCTGGTAGTTAGGTACCAGCTTCTGCACTAATTAGCGTCTGAACAGTTTATGAAATGTGGAACAATTTCAAGAGGAAAAAAAAATCAATGTCTCAAAGCTTAGTAGTTAGAGCACTCTCACTAAGGAGGGAGGAAAGCAGATCAAATTCTTGTTTTCAGAAGCAGATGTAGGTAACACTCTTCTAAGTTCATTTTTTCATAGTTATCAAAAATGCTCTCAAAAGATTCAGAATCATAGAACCTAAAACAAAGGGAGTTATGGAGGGGTTTGGGGGTTTTCTTGTTGTTCTTTGAAATGCTTGGTTCTTCCACTAAACCAAAATTCAATTACTAGCAGAGCCCTAATAGCAAATATAGATTATTGACTGCACTTGAGGCCAACCACAATGAACTACTGCCTGAGGGTTAAAGCTATTCCTGGGATTAGGTAATAGTGCCTGAAGCCAATTGTAAAGAGTGCTTTAATACCTTTGAGCAATAGTTTGCTGCAATTTCCCTCAGACCCAGTCAGTGATTAATTAACCTTTTAGAATCTTCTGGGTTAATGGAAAGTTTGCTCTGGAAAGCTCCACAGATTGAAACATGAACCAAGATCATCATCCACAATACCAGAATATACATGATCTTGGAAGATGAACCACAGTTTTCAATGCTTGTTAGGCTCTTGCTGCAGCCTGAGGGCAGTAATATCCCCTATTTGTAGTCAAATGAGTTTATGTGAAGTTATCTCAAATACTAAGAAAGGTTTTTGCATGTTTAAAATAACCACTGTTTATCTTATAATAGGTAATTATCTAAAACATGCCAGCTCAAATTCTACACATTTTTAATCAACATGGGTATAAGAGGGTCAGGAAACAGCTTCATGAGAGATACACAGAGTGGCAACAAGAAGCCCAAATGAAGGAGTGATCGTCCATATTTCTACGCACCTCAAATCTTGTGGATGTTTGGATGTGGATGTATGCTGTGTCCAAGACAAGGGAAGATGTTTGTGAGTTGTATTTGATCAATTGCATGCCTTCCAAATCCTAAGTTTATCTGGGTAAATAAGGTTTTGAGGTAAAACCAAACTCCAAGCATGTATTGGGAAAATAATTGCACTACTTAATAAAAGCATCTTTGAAAGATTATCAGCTCAACAAATGTCAAGAATAAGTAAAACAACACAATCCTACCAGATGCCTACTGACTGTCAGTAGCATGCTTATTGAAGATTTCAGCATTCCTGAGTTCTGAAATGGCTGCAAGTCAAGAGACTGTATTAAATGCAGATAGTTTCCAAATCCCTAACTCCAGCACTGCAGCAAGACATTTAAATGATGACACAATGAGTTACAGTCTGCCAGCTTGGCACAGATTCAAAGTGGCAGCAGCTGAGGTGTGCTTTAAAAAATAGGGATATTTTAAATTGGATTCAAAATCAATTAAAATCCCATTACAAATGTAATTGTAGTGATACAAATAATGAAATAATATCTTTTACAATAAACTATAAAACTGAGGAAGCTTGCATAATTAATACTATCTATTGCACAGATAGACCCATACCTTTCAATTACATACAACCTACATGTCAAGAGAGTGCCTTTGGAAAGTAGAGAGTCCATTTTCAACAGGAGGTCAGCATGTATTTCATAGGATCCTGAGTGGGTGTATCTCTAAGTAGATTTTGATTTCCCTCCCCTCCTCAAAGTCCCATATTATACATTGCTTTTGGAGATTAAATGCCAGCATATCTGTATTGTAAAACAAGGAGACATGCAACATGATGGTCAGTCAACTCAGTAAAGCAGCTAGTGGCCATCCATCACATTTTTGATCCCTGTATGAGAAAATAATCAGTCAATTTTCTGCCGGTGCAAAGTCAATGCATGTCTTAGACAATGAAATCACGTCCTTTTATATTGTGAAAGAATGTGCTTTAATTACTTTCTGAGGGGAAAATAAGGGAGCAGGTAAAGGAATAAAAAGCCAGCATCTCTTACGCCAAATAGCAAGATCAAATTTTTTACTTTATGTCGTCATTAACTCCAGTTTTTCTGAGCTGTTAGACTTGCTTGGCCTCTTCTAGTAAAGCCACCCCGATAGTTTCAAGTGCTGGCATTCAGTTTTTACACAGCATGCTCTAGGCAAAGTTGGATTATTTGTTTATTTTTGTGGTCTTGCAGATCTTTATGCTTGTGTTTGTGAAAATTGGCAAGGAAAATTAATGACTCAACTAATTTCCAGAGAGGTAAAATGAGAAAGACACCTTTAAAAACAACTCTTCAAATTTATAGTAAACTTAGCTTTTCAGTTTCTTCCTCACTAATCTTGTTTTATACAGCGTTTTTTAAAACAATATTGCATTAATAAAAGCTGCCAGTCACAATAAATTATCAATTTTTCTTTTTTTCATTATTTTGTGATGATACTTTAAATACATATTCCTGTAAAGATTAGGCATGTAATTGAATTGTCCTTGTATCAGATTAAAAAAACCATGATTCCCCACACAGCCTATTGACTCCTTCAACCTTGCCTCTTGAAACCTTACTGAACACAGAAGCTGATACTGCAGGTTTTATATTTATAATGATTAATTAATTCTGCACTAAGCAATGTTCCTGACTGCAAGAACAAAATCCACTTTAGAAAACATAAATGACAGCTTGCCTAAAATAATTAACACCAGTGCTGATAGAATTGGAATGTTCTCCCTCTGCTTTACACTAGCATATTTGAGAGAATTTAATTACTAATATTTCTGACTAGCAGAAGAATTGCATTAAAAAAGCACTTGATGTGGCAGGATTGAAAGCTCATTCAAAATATGCTACAGAAATATAATGGGGATGGGATAAACCCTGGTTAAAAATGGAGATATAATTAACCCCCAGTTAAACATACTAGACTATTTCTATTTTCTCAAGGAAAGCAGATCACATTAAAAATAACCTGCATGGAAGTATCACCTCATTTCTCTGCCAGTCAAACTGCCAGGTAGGGTTTGGCTATGCAGCACAGCAACCTTGGACCCTTCCACCTCTGTGCAGAACAAGTCAGATAAGGTCTGTCCTGGTAACAGGATGGTTCCACCAGTGAGCAAAGCATGCGTGGCTTCCCAGCCTGGGAAGGACCATCCTTCCTCCATAGCTGCAGCAGGAGCTCGCTGCTTGCTTTTCATTAGGTTGCCTTTAGCATGCTGAAGAATGTTAACCTACATGTTATTTTACATGAGGCCTTGAAACAGGACAGCTCTTTCCTGGAAGGGGACAATGGGTGCTTTCTGTGGGTGAAATGGCCTTATCCACCAGTTTTTAGCATTGTGAAACTGCTTACAGAATTTATTAACTTCAAGTTATAAGCTTAAGTGACTGGTTCCTGTGATTTAAGTAAATGTGGCAGGAACACATGAGATTGCTGTATTGCCCTTTGAATTTATGGAAAGATTACATAAAATTATGGCAAAAATGCAGTCTCTCAGCCAGAGAAATTAACATGGAGTTATTGTCACAGTCTCACTCAAAGTTAGGACTTCTGTGGGTAAAAGGATGTGATCGTACCATTATGGCTTCCTCCTTTTTAATCTTTACCACACTACAACCTCCCTATTCCACATGTTTATGGTTTAAAAATCTGAGGACAGGGAATGAAATTCCTGTGAGTCCATCACTATTCATTTGTGCAAACCCATATGGGTGATTGTTAATCAGGACTGACATACTTTTCCACATTACCACGTTAGTACCAAGGGGCACTAGATGCTCCCTGGCTGGAGCTCAGGGACTTCAACATCACTCAGAGGTACAAGTTTATGAACATTAATACCTACAGCCCAGCCAATTCTTTTTATTTTAGATATTTTTCTTCCACAGTAGATGGAGGACCTGAGAGCTGAAGAAGTCAAGTATTTTAGTGTGTCCTTCCTGCCACTGGTAGATTTTTACCCCAAAATGTCATCCTTTCCTCTTTTATCGGTTAGGGCTATCAGCCCTAACTGCAAATCTCAGCATTACCAAGGGCGCAATTGTGGAAGGGAGAAAGTCCATAAAGAGTAAGTGGTCAGCCAGCTGGCCTATTTTCCAACATGTTCCATCTCCTCTAGTGGCTTGTAGGCATATGTTTTGCCTACACACAGCCTTGCTTAAAGGTGCAATTTTGTATTGCCTGCAAACTGATCCCTCTCACTTGTGAGTAGAAAAAGGGGGAACCAGAATGCTTGATTTACTGAAATGAATGCAGGCAGACGTAAATTGTCTTCCTAAGGCAGGACATTCTCTACATCCTGGGTGGGATTCCTCCTAATAAGCAGTAGGGATTGGAAATGGCATAAGAAAGCAATCTGTAACCTCTCTTTAGCTATTCCGGCTTAATACTAATTATTACTTAATAATGCAAAGCATTTATATTTCCTTTTAAATGTTAAAAGTGCTGTAAAAGCATTAACTGGTTAATTCTCAGGACACCCTTAAGAGGTGGGCATATGAGTATTATCTCCATTCCATACTTCTTTCCATAATAAGGGAATAATTAAAATGAAATTGATCAGCTAACTTATAGAGACCCTAATTCCTACAAATAGGAAATAATAGGCCTAAATGAGTATACTTCTGCATGTTTAAAAGCAGTATTCATCAGATGGATTACAGCTGATTTTTCAATGTAATTAACTTTGTATCCAAAAATCAACTTTATTGGTTCACTTCTAGTATATTAAGCACAATAGGAGGGATGCCCCATTTTCTCTGGCAATAATCAGGTTCCCTTCAGCCTTGTAATTGATTCAAGCAGGAACCATATTATTGTCTAGTAAAACAGAGCATCCCTCCTATTATCCCTTAAGTAGCAGTGAGTCTGGGAAGAAAACAGTTACAATGATACATGAAGTTAAGACAGATGCCAACTAAATAGATATCTGAGTAAGCTAAAAAGAAAGAAATAAATAGTTTGAAGAATCAATAAAAGGTACTACTTCAGCTAACCACTGTGCATCTCATCAACTAAACTCTCATAATTGTTCATATCCTGACTGTCCCATTAACATTATATCCTGCACAAACAGCAAGCCCAATGGCCTCACAATCTAATTTGTCAGCTTTCACTTCTTTCTCACAGTTTTTGTATTCTCTCTCCTGTATTCTCTCTCCATTTCCCTCTATTTTGAAGTCTCCATATCATTATGCTAGTGCACTCTACTGCCAAAGGATCCGAAGACTGAAAAGAACTGATTCCACTGCACCCTCTGTTACAGAGGCTCAGGTACAGAGTCCTGGCAAAACCAGTTTGGTCAGTATAATTTGCATCTTTTTGGGTTTTATTAAATTATAAGTGCATGATGATGGTGAAAAAAAATACTGTAGTTCTGCTGGGAAATAAGCATAAGGAAAATATTACATTTCTGCCAGGCGAATGGATCTCTGAAGGAAGATGGGTGTTATGGGTAGCCAATGAAGCTTGGACACAGAAAGAGGAATGAGGAAAATATGTCTCTCCTGGACACGAATCTGGTTAGTGGCTCATTTTCAATATCTGCAGTGGAGTCTGTGAGAATTGAATCCATAGCAGTGAGTGACTCCTTCAAGAACTGCCAGGACTACTCTAGGCTAGTATTGACAAAGGAAAGCAGGAATCTGACAAATACTGTTTTAGCCACAACATAAGGATGCCTGTTTCTTAATAATGGAATGAACTTTTCTGAAATAAAAAGAGGAAGTGCATGTTTCCAATTTTGGGTTCCTTCCTGATCAGGTTTGGACAACAGACTCAGAGGAGAGGAGAGATAGGTGACCTGCCTGAGTTGCTCTGGTCAGCAGAGAAATCTGTGCTGCATATTCTGGGGCTGAGCTTGTGCTTGAAATTGTCACTTCTTCACACAAGGGAAGTCATAAGCCTAAGTTATGTTTCAACATATGTATTGTCTAATTAGACCCTGGTGGCTTACAGGTTAAAAAAATTTGATCTTTCTGGAGAACCTAGAAGCTCAGGTCTTTATTGGTGAACAGCTCTCTATGGGATATAGCTAAAACACACCACATCCCAAGTGAGATAGTGCTGTCTGCACATGTAGTTCTCTTATGCTGTGTTCTAGTGAGAAATAAGGCACATCAACCCTCCCCTCCCAACCCTTCAGACAACTCACACCACTGCATGTGAACAGAGGGCATCCCCCTGAGAGCACTCTGCTTGCATGACTGGACAGGAGCTGGGGAAAGTAACCCTGTAACACCAGCCACTGCCAGACGTGAAACTGAGATTCTCCTCCTCCCTTCCTATGTGAAGACAAGCAAATTAGGATGAGCCATCTGCAAGATCAGTTGTCCCATTTCACTGTTTTGGAAAGCAGAGGAAAACCCAGGGTTAGACATTTGGCTGGGAAACACCAGCTTTCTTCCCTCTCTGAGCTAGGGATGTGACTGTCTCTGTCCTGAAGCACACAGTGCCAAAGCCCATGGCTCAGACCTTGTCCTGCACAAGGTGTACATATACTTACTGGAACTTCTAGTGGAGAGGAGGAAGAAAACTGCTCCCTTTTCAGCAGATTTGGCAACATTGCAGTTACTCTGATCTGTCCCTGAGTAGCTTTTATGCCTTTCTTTCTTCTTTGCCCCTTACAATCCCCTCACTGAAAGAAAAATCTATCATCTGTTCATTCTCAAAACAGACTTAAGAGCCATTATTTGTGGGAACCAGATGCTAATGATTCCAGGACAGTTATTTTACTTTGCCAAATCTTAAGTAAGAGCATGACAAGTAAAGTGGGAAGGAGGGAGGCCTATTATTTTCTTGCAGCTTGATGTGATGCACTCGACTTTTGTAGCTGCCATCACTATTTGACAGAACTGCACATTTAGGAAGACATTTGAAATGTGAAATTTCCCTTTCACTCTCCCCAAGTCATCAGTTTAGTAGCAAATAATCAAAGGGATGAGTTAAAAAACAATTGAATCATGCCAGTCCAGTTCAATACTGATCTGCAGCTTGCATAATTCAAATTTAACTACTAAATTTGCTTGACTCAGTACCTACTGTCTTCTTCTTTAGACATGGTGTGATAGCTGCAGTCATGCAGCCTTCCCATTTCTCTCAGTTATCCATGAGAGCTGGAATATCAAGTCCATTCCATTTGTCAAAAAGCTTTATTTAGGATAATTTGGCCCAAAAAGTTCAGATCAAGCAGATGCAGACAGCAGGGGGATTGCAAGCCTGAAGCCAAAAGAGTATTCTTGAAGGAACACAAGACATTATAATGGTTAATACAGCTAAAATTATAAAAAGGGTAAGAAGGAGGATCCTGGTAACTACAGGCCAGTTAGCCTGACCTCAGTACCAGGTAAGGTTATGGAACAGTTTATAATGAGTGCCATCATGCAGCACCTGCAGGATGGCCAGGGCATCAGACCCAGCCAGCATGGGTTTAGGAGGGGTAGGTCATGTTTGACCAACCTGGTATCCTTTTATGACCAGGTGACCCGCCTGGTGGATGTGGGAAAGGCTGTGGATGTTGTCTATCTAGACTTATCAAGGCCTTTGACACTGTCTCCCACAACATCCTCCTGGAAAAGCTGGCAACCCATGGCTTGGACAGGAGCACTCTTTGCTGGGTCAGGAACTGGCTGGATGGCCAGGCCCAAAGAGTGCTGGTGAACGGTGCTGCATCCAGCTGGAAACCAGTCACTAGTGGTGTCCCCCAGGGGTCTGTGCTGGGACCAGTTCAGTTTAATATTTTTATTGGTGACATGGATGAGGGCATTGAGTCTTTCATCAGTAAATTTGCAGATGACACTAAGCTGTGTCGATCTGTTGGAGGGTAGGAGGACTCTGCAAAGGGACCTGGACAGGCTGGATAGATGGGCAGAGTCCAATAAGATGAAGTTTAATAAGTCCAAGTGCCGAGTCCTGCATTTTGGCTACAATAACCCCCTGCAACACTATAAGCTGGGGACGGAGTGGCTGGACAGTGCCCAGGCAGAAAGAGACCTGGGGGTACTGGTCGACAGCCGACTCAACATGAGCCAGCAGTGCTCCTTGGTGGCCAAAAAGGCCAATGGCATCCTGGCCTGTATTAGGAATAGTGTGGCCAGCAGGACCAGGGAAGTCATTCTTCCCCTGTACTCAGCACTGGTGAGGCCTCACCTTGAGTGCTGTGTCCAGTTCTGGGCCCCTCAGTTCAGGAAGGACGTGGAGACACTTGAGCGTGTCCAGAGGAGGGCAACAAGGCTGGTGAAGAGCTTGGAACACAAGCCCTATGAGGAACGACTGAGGGAACTGGGGTTGTTTAGCCTGGAGAAAAGGAGACTCAGAGGTGACCTTATCACCCTCTACAACTTCCTGAAAGGTGGCTGTAGTCAAGTGGGGGTTGGCCTCTTTTTGCAGGCAACAACTGACAGAACAAGAGGACACAGTCTTAAGCTGCGCCAGGGAAAATATAGGTTAGATATTAGGAAGAAATTTTTTACAGAAAGAGTGATAAAATATTGGAATGGTCTACCCAGGGAGGTGGTGGAATCACCATCCCTGGATGTGTTTAAAAAGAGATTGGATGTGGCACTCGGTGCAATGGTTTAGTTTAGTTGAGGTGTTGGGGCATGGGTTGGACTCGATGATCTTGAAGGTTTCTTCCAACCTGGTGATTCTGTGATTCTGTAAAATTTCCTTTTTGCTTTACAATATTAAACATAACAAATACTCCCCAGGAAGGGTATTGACCAGAGCAGAACACCAAGAACAGTATCTCAGTCTTGTACCACAATTTAAGAATAGTGAATGATATTTTATTTTACCTTTCATCATCTCTGTGAAACAGAAGGCCAACTTTTTTCCCATTTAATTTCAGAAGAAGGAAGTCCTTTCCACCCTTTATCTGAGAAGCTTCTTAAAACCTTGATTATTATTCTAAGCCAGTTAGAATAATATTCATACTAGTTTTAAGGCATTATCTTACTGATTCAACCAAATCCTTTCGTGGATTCTGCTTTTGAAAGGTTTGAGGTGGTGGTGTTACTCCTAATAAAGCTGGATGTAAATATAAAGAAAAAATATAAATAATCCCTCAATATTTTGGTTTTACTATTAAAAAGTTACATTTTATGCATTTCTTTCTTTGGTTCTACACTGTCCAATTTTTTCCAAATTAGTGATGAATGTTAATTCAAACGTGGAGAAGTTATTATTTCCATATACAAGTGAACAGGTACTTGGTTAACATAATTTTCCTAGACAGGTCTGTGAAGAGTCTAACTCTGTGTAAAGTGTTACAAGGAGCATAAGAACTGTGTTGTTTCTTCATTTCATCTGTGCAAAAGGTTCAGTCAAGAAATCAGACCAAAAAGGCAGTCAATATCAACGAGACACCTTCTTTCCAAAAAACTGATGGTTTTCTTTGTCAATGAGATTTAGGCAGGCATTAATTGAATATCATTATCTGCATCTCCCAAAGCATTTTGGTGGAGAAATACAGAAAGCTTTCCTGTACTTAGTTTCCCACATTTTCAGAATCCCACTTTAATTTTCAGTGTCTAAATGATTTAGGAGCTGGTTTTTTAGTGTTCAAAAGTGGCTGTTGCCTGTTACCATGTTTATAGCTTACTACAGCAGCATTTAAAAGACAAGCTAATCATTTCAGGTATTCAGATAATGTTTATGTCTGAAGGACCTGGAGACACCTGATCAGGTGGGATCATCTACTGAATATGACTGAAAGATTGCATGTGATTTCTTTTTTTTTTTTCCTGCCAGACTTAGGATTTTCTTCTGGAAGTGAGTTACTGTAATTCTTTTTAATTTTTATTTTAATGTGTATTTTTGAGCTTCAATGAATACCAGATAGGATGCTACTTTGTCCCTAAGTAACAATAAATCAAAACACCTTTTCCCCAGATAGTTCATCTTTGCTAATTTTAATTGTGACTTCATCAGTGACTATCCTCTTACCCATGGTGGAAGCAATTAACCTGCTTTATGAATAAAGTCATTGGCTTAGCAACTGAGAGAAGTGGGCATCCAAGTAGTTCAAACAAAGCTGCAAGGTTCTGTCCTGGAAGCAAAGGAAGTGACCTGGAATCTAAGCTTAGCCTACTGCAAGTAAAAACCTAAGGCAAAAAGGTTGTGAGTTAGAAGAAAAGAGACTGAGTTCATTTGATACAAAGTGATGTGAAGCTTCAAGGATTAAGGAAGCTGCGTGTAGTTTCTCTCCTTTCCATTCTTGGAGAACAGGTGAGATGTGCACGGGGCTAAATAAAACAGACTATGCAAAGAACATATTTGAGTTTTAGCACTGATTTCTTAGCTCAGCAAAACTAAATCAGAAAACCACAAATCCGTAAGACCTTGGAAATGGGTAAAAGGGAGCAAAATTATTGTAACCTATAATACTGTCTGCCCTCTTTTCACTGATGCAGCCAGAACCTAGCAAGCGTCAGACTCCATTTTACTAAAAGCCTCAACAGAGATGTAGAATTGCAAAAATATATGGAATGCAGACTAAAATATAGTAAAGCAAGGCCACAGTAGTTTGCTTGCCTTTGGTACATAATAATCTTAGTATAAAAGACTGAAGTTTTGTGAGATTTGATGGAATAAATAGATTTGTATCAGAGGATACCTCTCCTTTCCTCTGAACCTCAGAATTAATGGCAAAGGTAGTTAAATGTACAGGAGCTCATTAATCTGTCTGTGTCTGGAGTGTCTTACACAGATACCATGCTAATCAATGCCTGCGAGGTAGTTAGCATTGTGCTTATGTAAGCAGCACTATACAGGCACAAAATCTACTGTTCTTTATTTGCACAGTGTTTGAACTAATATTTATTTAATTTTGTTTAATAGTGTCAGTAGGCAGTCAGAAACTATCAGCCTTTTTTTGTAGGAGGTGAGTGAATTGAAATCATAGAACAACACAATTAGTTGAAGATCATTTTTCTCTGAACATTCCTCACTCTGAGTGGAGTCTAAATGCTGAAGAACATTTATGGAGACAAAAAATACTGCACTTTACCCGTATTTCTCTGGTGCTGTGAGAAACCTATGTGAAGGAGACAAACTCTGACTGTGTCCCTTAATGTGGTTAAATGTTTTTTACCCTTACAGTGTATAAGGCAGAAAATTGTCAGTGCACTTTTCAAGGCATCAAATAAATGCTGTACATCTTTAATTAGCAGTGTCTATCAGTGATGAGGCAAATGCAGACATAAATAAAGGTTACAAATGCTGCTACGCATTCAGTATAAAGCAGAGCATAGATGTAAAGATTAATAACTAAAGGAAATCAAAAAGTTTCTGTTGAGTGCCATAAACAGCTGCACTGAGAACAGCTACTCTTTCACTGAGGCATTAAGCTCAAAGCATTACAAACATGACAAAAAATGAAAGATTTTTACACAGAACTAAATATTGTTCCGTGATAAAAATAGCTTTCTTCATTCTTGGTTAAACAGAAGGGAAGCACCCTAACAGTAGTAAAAGTCCTTATCAGCAGAGAACAATAAAAATCTGATGGAGGGAAGTAATCTTTCTCATCTCAGAGGACTACTGCAGTTGTTATATTACGTTTGTTTCTGATTATCTATATGCAAGACTCTACAGTATCTTTCAGATTAATTTAGCATCTTAGGAATCCATTATACTTTTTGGAGAAGTGACTCAATCTGGAGGTTCCTAGTGAGTGTAAATAAAGGCAGTAGCTTTCATCTCAGTACAGCCTGCATGCTGTAAACATTTGAATGATGTGATGCAGTTGTGAGTTTTCTACAAATATTTGACAGCAGCAGTTATATAAGTCTCCAATATGATTTTGATACAAAAAATCAATAACATAAATGGGTTGAATTTCATATTTGGGGAAGTGAAGGATTGAGAATCTTTCTGTCTGCTGCAGGCTGTTTACAGGGTTCCCATTGCCACAGACCCAGGCACAGGGACCCCACTTTGCACCTCAGATGGGTTTCTGTCCCATTGCCTTTGAAGTCCGGTGGCACAAGCTGCACTGATTGTGTCACATCGGGGGGAGGCAGCAGCTCCTGAGAGAGTGAAAAGCAAGGCTTTCCTGCTCCAAACAGAACTGGGCCCCTCTGTGTCAGAGCCCTTGGCAAATTTGTGAACACAGTCATATGAGTTCATCTTACAAGTGGCTGCCATTGCTTCCACTATCCGACCCAGAAAAGTGCTTTTAAGGCATCGTGTGCTGCTTTGAGTTGCTTGCAAAACTCCACAGTTCAGCTGAAGCATAGAAGTCCAGCTGTTTATACCTCTCTCTTTTATATTAACTTTACCATATTTGCTCTTAGCCCAAGACTTGATGTCCCCAAAAATTTAAATAAAGTCCATTGATCAGGCTGGAGGTCAGGAATGGTGAGAATAATGGATTTATTGTGCTGCGTGCAGATTTTTGGACACAGCTTTGCCATATATATTCCAAAAGGAAAGGTGTATGACATTTATAAATGTAATCTCTCCCAATAGACAGATCTAGACTAAATGTGATATGATGATTATTAAGATAAATAATCAGAATGATTATAAAATGGAGGGCTGGTTTGCGTATGTGGAGGATGAATTTTCTGTCAAATTAACGTAGAAGTAACTATCTAAGGAGACAACGCAAATACTTTAATTGCATAGTGCGTGGTGTTTTGCCTGTTGTTTAGCCCTACAGTCATCTATTAGACTGATTAGTGAATTTTAAATGCAGGAACCAGATACTACTATAGCTTGTGAGAAATAATTCCCTAAATAAAGGAAGAGAGGCATTCAGGGAGCCAAAGCTATCAGTCATAAACAGGCAGCCAAATTATGGCACTTCCCCAGTACTAATGAAAGCACTTCTGTTTCAACTACATGGAGTTCTCTTTGCTCTGGACCTATACATACTTCGCAGGAGAAGATAAATTGGTGTGTAATGTATCACTGGTTTTCAATTTCATTGTGATGAAGCCATAGGGTGAATTACATAGTCCATCCTGTGTTTTACAGAAAAGCTAAATTACAATGTGCTCTCTATGTGGTCCAGGGGATATTGATTAAACTGCTTCAGAGTTTGAAGAAGAGGAAAAAAATAATGTACTGATTTTCTTCATCTTTTCTTCTCATCTTCCCATTTTGTGGCAATAATTAGTTTGCAGAGGTCAACAAGACTTATTTTCTTGATTGAAATACCACACTTGTAATTTTGTAAGAGACTTCAGGAGATCTGGGAGTGTATTCTTCACATAGAAACTTAACAGAATGTCTTTGGGAACTCTTGTTCCTCATTCTTTTCTTAGCTTGAATAGCAGACATCATCTTAATGCCTGTTTGCTTCCAACTTGTAAGCACACAGATATGTGAAAAAGCCCACAGAGACACTCCAATATTGCAGGGTAAGCTGAAGTGAGAAATACTTAATGCCAATCCAGAGATTCACTGGCAAAAAACTGCAAATGAAAATTATTACAATGAGTATAAAATTATTATAAAACTGTCACATTTCTAATATTTCATATCACTTCTGACCATAAGCTCCACAGCTATAAAAGCAATATCTTTTGCTCTTCCATGTGCACAGATGATGGTTTGCATTCTTCAGGGCTTATCATGTTAAAATGCCTTTAATTATGTCCCAGACAGCTGTTCAGAATGTACTCTTAAACCTTTTCAAGGTCAAAACCTTACTTCTTGCTGATGCTCAGATCATCATTCTGTGATTTCTGTTTCACTCATGTAACATCTCTACTGTTCTTGGGAATCACTGTGCAGTCCCATAGGCCATGCCAGCATATGACTTCATCAACTGCCCCTAAAGGTTCAGATGCTGATGTGCTGAGGATCCTTTGCTAATCCTTAAAGGTCAGATAGATTGAAAATTTATGTATGTTCTTATTGAATATTTGAAAAAGGTAGTAATATTGTTAAGGTACCCTTTCTCTTCCCCCCTGCCTTCCCTGTGCCTGGGGACACGAATATCAAACATATGGTAAACAGAAGAAGCATCTTACAAACTTGTGTTCCTGATGACATATTGTAATGGCAATGGGAAAGATGGTTCCGATCACACCCAAAACCAGGCACCTTCCAAACCCCAGCCTGTGCATGGTTTGTGTTGAATTTAAAGGATTGCTCGCTATGTGGCACACACTAATAGACTCGACTCCCAAACCATTCATTTAAACTCAGACACAAAAACTCAAGAATCTTCTTCATGGATCACTGCACTTGTTAACAGGTATCAAATAGGATAAATTGTATATTATAGCACTGTCCACTAGCTCTGCTATATTTAAATCTGTCAGTGTTTCTATTATTAGAACATCCCTTTGATCCACCAGTTAGTTAAAAGAAAAGTGATACAAACTGATATTTTCCCTTTTAGTACATATTCTCCTTATGAAATATTCTGTTGCCTGCGTTCTTCGGCTGCCCTTTAGCCAGGGACGCCGGCTCCTGAGGCCTGTGGATCTGCACTAGGGGTGGCGCTGCTAGGGCCAGCGCGTGGCTGTCTCACACGGAGGTGAGTCGGCTCCAGGGGAAGAGGCGAGCACGGCGCGATGAAAAGTGGCGAAGGAGGCAAAGGGCTGCGGGAGGGGGTCTCCCCCATGGTCTCCGTTTATTGGAGAACAGGGCGAGGGCATCCAGGAAGGAAAGAGTCGGAGGGAGAACTCCAGGGATCTGAGGGTGCGCAGGGTGTTTTAAGGGAAGGGAAAACTGAGAGGAGTCAAGGGGTACAACCAGTGGGGAAACAGGTAAGGGGAGGGTACAGAGGTCCAGGGTCCAATAAAATTTCTTAAGGGGAGGGTAAAATGATACAGAACCAATGGGGTGTCGAACTTGGTAGAACTTTCTTGAGGGGTGGGCAGGCCTCAAACCTCAGTCCTGCCCTCAGGATCCTCCTCCCAGGAGGAGTCTCCTTCATCCAAGGCGGATCCTGGATGATTGACTGCTGCGGCAACTGGGTATGAGCCTGCCAGAATACTCTGACCAGTGTATATGCTGGGAACTTCAAGGAAGAAAACTTCTACAATCTGAAGCAATTCCAAACTTCCCTAATCTTCATAACCTCTCTTGCAGTGTCCTCAGATAGACACAGAAGCCCATTGTGAATAAATTACTGCAAATATGCTTCCGTTCATTAATTGAATCCATAACAAAATGAGCTTCTTTAAAAGTGCAAGCTACTATACACAGTAAGATAAACAAATATATTGACTCTGTTAAATATAAAATTAACGGCTATCTTTAAAACCAAACAGAATAAATGTCTCTATTTCATTCACATAACTATGAGTCATAAAAAGGAACAGTCCCTTTGAAATGAATAAAAATTAGCATAACAATGAAATAAAATGCAGTCATTGGAAAAAAATGACCTTAACTTTCATTTAAGACAATAGCTATGTATAACAACCTTTCCAGTCCCAACAAACTTTCTGGTATGGATGTCATATTCAAACAAATAACAAGTCATATTTTATCAAATCCATCTTATACAGCCTTTATACCATTATTCAAAAAGAAAATTACTATTTTATTCTTCTGGTCACTTAAAGGACAGTTTTCCTCATCAGAAATTTAAACAGGGCTGTAATTTTTAGTTAGATTCTAGGAGGAAATAATAACATATATTCTAGTACTCTTTAGAAAATGGAATTTTAAAATTTCCTTTCTTGGTAATAGAATTCATACTTAACTTCTCTGTCCATTCTACTAAAAATCGAATGCAATGTCAGTTTAAGTGTTACCTTCAGAAGATAGATCTAGTCCAAAAAGAAAAATATAAACAGTGTGCAAGATGCAATGTCAATAAGAAAACATAATGAGTCACAATGGATAGGATAATAAATCATTGTGTAACTTACTTATCAATGACTTGGATGAAGGTCCAGATGCCTCCTCAGCAAGTTCACTGATGACACAAAGCTGGGAGGAGCTTTGGACTGATCCTCCTGAGTGCCATGCAGCCCTTCAGAAGGACTTTGACAGATTCGAGAGATGGGCAGAAAGGAACCATCTGAAATTCAACAAAAGCAGGTGCAGGGTCCTGCATATATGGAAGAGTAACCTCATGCAGCAGCACAGGCTGGGGGCTGACCTGCTGGAAAGCCCAGCTCTGTGGAAAAAGACCTGGGGGTCCTGGTGGACACCAAGTGTCCATGAGACAGCAGAGTGTCCTTGTGGCCAAGAGGGACAATGGTATCCTGGACTGCATTAGGAAGAGCATTGCCAGCAGGTTGAGGGAGGTGACTCTGCCCCTCTACTCAGCCCTAGTGAGGTGCATCTGGAGTGCTGTGTCCAGTTCTGGGCTCCTCAGTACAAGAGAGACATGGAGCTCCTGGAGCAGGTCCAGTGGAGGGCTACAAACATGGTTAAGGAACAGGAACATCTCTGTTACGAGGACAGGCTGAGGGAGCTGGGCCTGTTCAGCATTGAGAAGAGATGACTGAGATGACTCATCAACACCTATACGAAGGGAGGGTGTAAGGAGGATGGAGCCAGGCTCTGCTCAATGGTGCCAAGCAATAGGACAAGAGGCAGTGGGCAGAAACCAATGACCAGGAAGTTCCACCTGAACATGAGGAAGAATTTCTTTACTATGCAGGTGACCACACATGGAAGAGGTTGCCCAGAGAGGTTGTGGAGTCTCCCACACTGGAGATACTCAAGAACAACCCGGACACAATCCTGTGCCATGTGCTCTAGGATGACCCTTCTTGAGCAGGTAAGTTGGACCAGAAAACCAACCCATTGTAGTCCCTTCCAACCTGACCCATTCTGGGATTACTGAACTGGTGCATGGATGGATGGATGGACATGCACACCAGCTAGATATACTTGTGAACTCTTCCTGAGTTGACTATAACTTACTTTTGTATTTTTGTATATATTTTCTTTTGAAACCTTCATGGTCAGGGTGAGTGAATCACTAGTCCCCATCTATTAAACAATTCTAGAGATAAATCTACAAAAGCAATGAGTAAGATCTGTTAAAACTCTGATTATATAGGATTTGTACATTCACATTTTTGTGCTGTGAAGTTGAAAGGGATGGATTTTTACATAGAAATTATGCAGCTGATTACTTAAAAGTCAGTAGTCTGTTTTTACAAGAATTCCCCCTTCTCTTCCTGACCTGCAGTAATATTAAATAATTAGATTTTAAATGTCCTTTGTGATATATTTTTCTAAATGATACGATGCCCTTTAAAACCGAACATTATTTATAGCATAAAAAGCACAAAGATTCCTGACCCAGAACTATATCATTAGAGGAGACTGAAAGAAGCTAGTCCATCAAAGTGTAGGGTATTAAACAGCTTTGTTTGTCTAGAAAGTGCATAATCAGCCTTTCAAACTTTTGTTGTGTTACCTGTAATTAATACTAATTAAGGCTGAGGCTCTCAAATATGAAATGGTTGAGAAAATCTGCAGGGTTTGGTTTCCTATTTGTCAACTTTTATTTGAAAACAGCAGGTTAAATTCCGATCTGAGGAACGTTTAGCCTCAAACTATCACGCAGATTGTTTTGTATCTATGTAATTGCCAAAGACTGCTTTGGTCAAAACTCCTTAACACTTTTTATTGCTAATTTTGGCAATAAACCTGTTAATTAGTTAATTGTAAAGCATTAGTGAATCAAGTAAAAAGGATCCATCTGTTTATAAAATAAGATTTCTTCTAGGCATAACATTTACAAACCACAGTGGTAGACACCATACCATCTATTTATTGATAGTCTCTCACTCCTTTTAGAGCTAAAATGTGACTTTGAAGGAGATTTTTAATATATCACACACAGTTAATACCATCACAATCTTCATATCATCAGGGGGACTTGACAAGAGCTATAGTCCCCCTCTTCTTTATGTCACTGATGTGAACCTGGCGTAGACTGATAGCGGCCATAGAGGTGGCCATATGAAGGGCACTCAGTTCTCAGAGCAAACTCACAGTATCTCCAGTTGGAGAAGAATTTTAAGAATACAGCAGATCTACCATTGTCATAAGGATTATTTTCATGGGCAGACTTAGAAGCCAAATGAAGTATCAGGTTTGAGGGAATTTTACTGACTTGAATGGGAGCAGGATCATAGATTTTTTCAGGTGAATGCGTAAGCAGTCTAGGAATCTTACACTGCCGCTATTTATCTCTTCCATGGCCAATTAAATAGGCTTCTTTTCTCAGAACTGTCAATGTGGCAGCTTTCATGAGCACTAAATTAATCCTTTAAAAGAAAAATGTGTAAAAAAAAAGGTGATATCTTCTCTGATTTAAAGATACTGTAAAAAAAAGACCTCTTTTCAATGCAGAAAACAAATCTCTTGTATATTCATGTGGATTACAGAGTAGTTTTCATACCAAAATATTACATTTCTTTTATCAGAGCAAAGTAAAGATGATACAATATTCTTGTTTGAGATTAAAATATGTAAGAATGGAATATTGATAGCAACATATAATATAAAGTAAAGGAGGATTGGATGATGTACTATGGGAGTTGATAAGAATTATATGGCTTCTAGCAGAGAAGTAAAATCACATAAAAAGATACAGACTGATGACAATAGGAAATGCATCTATAAGGGGATCACAGGAGTAAACAGAATAGTTTGGATAACAGCAGACAAGCATTTAAGGGATAATGCTAATTGAATTACATGCATTGTAGCCAGGTAGAATAGACTGATGCTTCTAAATGCTCAAAAGAGAGCTGAGGCATCTGTGCCGGTTCTGGCTAAATTCAGGGAAACTTCCAAAAGGAACGTCTCCTCGAAGGCAGGCCAAAGCCACCCCTCCCCCACCAGGTTCGGGAAAGAAATATTCCTCGGAGGAATGTGAAAGAGGAAAAAAAGCTTATTTATTTAACAAAACACACAGGAAAAGAATAATAATGCTAAATAATAAAATCTCTCGCTGTGGAGAGAAAACTTGAAAGTTTTAGAGTCCTTCTGTGAGTGTGGTCTCTCTCCTCCTCCTTGGAGCTGGGTTGGCGCAGGGGCCCCCCTCCAGGCCAGTGGAAGGTTCCCCAGTGGGATTCTGATGTTCTGGTGTTCTGAACAAGTCCAGGAAAGAAGGAAACAAAACCAAAGTCCCAGAAAAAAACAAGGTTTAACTCTCCATCTCTCTCCAAAGAAAAAGGGCAGGAAAAAAACTGTCTGAAAAAAACCCAAGAAGGGTGCTTCCTCCGCTCCTCTCCCCACAGCAGAGCAAATGCAGAGGAGATGTGACCTTGAAGCACAGACTGCTTTAAAAAGTTCATCTGGCCTTTTTTTTCTTTCTCTCTCCTCTCTTGGCGCTCAGTTTAAAGGCACAGAAAGGCACAGGAATCATGTCTGGGCATAGAGCGATGATAGGGGATACACCTGATAAAGTCACCCCAAGACAGCATCTCAGCCTGGAGTGGTAGCCTCCATTGCCCCAGGTCTTTCCCCAAGAGTTTTAAAATCTGTCTGAAATGGATTACTAACAGCTGTTTTATTGGTGGCCATTGGGGCCTGCTTATTCCAATTTGGATGCAAGGAAGATACAAATGAGTCCTTAAAAAGATGGGTAAATAGACCAAGTTAAGAGGGGGAAATCATGTGAGACCCACTCCAGAAGCTGTGGAGAAAATGACTACACATTTCTCATGGAGAGAGAAAATGTTGCCTTAGTGTGTGACTCATCTAAACCTCATCATCTAAAATCAGACACTTAATCAAAGCTATTCAGCTAGTCACCCTCTAAGGTTAAAGGAGAGATCTGAGGACACTTTTAAAGCATGATTTAGACTTTCCATCTTTCATTTCTGTCTTGGGATGGATACAGTTGTCAGGCTGTTGTTAATGTTGAGGGAGAAACCAAGCAGCACATCAGTGAAGGAACCTGGGACCACGCTTAAGAAATGACTGACATGATTTGAAATTAAGAGCCAGGTGCTGCTATCTGGGCAGTTCAGGCCTCTCACAGGCAGCTCACGCATGCTGGCTGCAGCCCTGTCAGGGAGACTGGCTGGAGTGGGTTAGATGATACAGCCTGGGAGCCACTTCCATCTGCCTTGCCTCCAATGTGAAGCTGGCCATACCACTGACTGAAGAGCTTAATAATAATTTAAGTACATACAATTGGGAGGCCTGCTTGCTTTCCAGATACCTCACAACTGCAGCAGCATTTGGAGCCTGGAGAAAGAAATCTGACTTACCCTGCACATCACCTACAAAGAGAGGGGGATCTGCAAGAGGGGATGTCATTTGGGGATAGATGCCACTGATAGCCCAAAACAGGAAGTCAGAGAGCTCAAAGCATGCCTCCACCTGTGGTTCCTCAGATCCTATTGCAGGAATTAGGACACTCCAGGTGTATGAGGGGCATACTTTCTGTTGTGGTTTGGGAATGCTATTTTCCGGTTTAGTACTCCTCTTAAAACCATGCTGCTGCTCACTCTCCCTTCCCCTCCAATTGAAAGCACAAAGGTCAAAGATCATGGGTTACAATAAGAACGGTTTACTGGAAACAGCAATGAGATAAGAAAATGAATGGTGACAGCAACAATATTAACAACAAGAGGTATAAGACAAAGAAGCACTTTACACGGAAAGCCTGTGACGATACCAATTCGGCTCTTCGTTGCCACATTTTCTCCCAGTCAGAAAGAATGCCCTTCTCCTCAGACATTCATTCTGCCCACCCAGTCCCCAGCAATGATGTGAGGTAGTATAGAATAACACCTGGGTCCTGGCCACACCCCCTCAGCACCTCCCTCTCCTGGTCAATGCAAAAAAATTAACCCTATCTTGGCTTAAAGCACTTCTCACTTGCCTGGTGAGAAGCAGGGTCGGTGGTATGTTACTGCATGAAGGAGGCGGGGGTGATGGAAACAGCCAGCAGCACACCAAGCTGTGCACAGTTCTGAAGCAGGAACTGCAGCTAGAAGATCTTGAGACCACAAGATACAGCAAGACCAGGCTGGCATAAAACAAATCCACAGACTAAGGGATGAACACCTTCCTGGCAGAAATTTCTTTACAAGCATTCAATCATTGAGACTACTTGTCAGGTATGACCAGTCTTTGTCTGAACTTGGACATGAGACCCACTGCCATGAGGTATCTGATGAGGAGCAAAATGAATTATTTGTGAAAAGGGGTAAGGAACAACTCACAGCACTAATTTAAGTCCTTTTCACAGTATCAGAATTTTAAATGGGGAATTATTAAATTGACCTTAAACCACTGATGTGCTTTTGAAACCACCTGCAGAAGGCTGCAGTCAACCAGTTAGGCCACAACTGCTACGGGTGATTTGGGGAGTGGGGGCACAGACAAATCTACAGGAAATAAGGGTGGCAGGATGGAGCTGAGAGGCTCACTTATAAATTCCAGCTCTGGGAATGCATGGTCAGAATATGTTTCACTGACATTTGAAGTTAGCTTTGGCTTCTCGTGTCTTCTTGAGCAATATTTCCCAGCCCAGGTTTTGTAAGAAGTGGGTACAGCATGCTGCTTTATTGCAGCTGCCTGGAGTAGAAACTATTGTGTAAAAACAGAAGAAACACCTCATCCAAAACACACACAAAAAGTCACACTACATGATAGACTTCTTTCAGAGTGGAAAACCAAACCATTCTGTATCCATCAGTCAAGGAATTTTAGAAGTCACCTTAGGCACCCTAATTTGGAAGAACAGCAAGTAATACTTCTCCAAATATCATTGTTGTTTGTAGGCTTGAAATGTAAATGTTTTACTAGCTACTTTTCCTGCAAATCCTGCTACAGTATTTCATTATTATATAGCTTATTATAAAATTTGGTGACTGAGAATCTTAATTGTCAATATAAGCATCATTTAGTACATTTATTTTAAAATATATTGGCTATTCTTTTTTAAACAAGTTAGTGATATTTTAGGACAGGTTGGGAAGCTACCATCCTTGACAAGACTAATTTAATAACTACCATAAAATTGGTGACAGAGTAAAAAGAATGAAATTACAGGAGGAAATCCACCAATGACAGCTTTAGCCTATTCAGAACTGTACTAATATAATAGACTGAACAAATCAGGTCTATAAATTTCTGTCAGTGTAGATTACCCATACAAGGTCTCATGCATCAGCCAAACTTAAACAGGGTCCTTGTACAGACCCTATGAACAGGAGTGAATTTCACCCTCAACAGTTGAAAAACTACCTTTCATTCTGATTGCATCAGAAAATTAATTTGCTTCATTCTCCAGCAAAACTGAAACTGGCTCTGTCATTAACACAGTTGTTTGAATAACACAGTTTATACTATATTCACAAATAATCTGCTTTCAGGCTAAGTAGAGGATTTTTACTGTTTCATTCGTAAAATCTGGTTAATAAAAACATTGACATGTACAGTGCATTAACTGATGTAAGTGGGAGTCATATAATGAAATAAGGCCTTGACAATAACTTTTTTTGAGAGACATGAAGACATGCTAGTACAAAAGAAAATGAAGAAAAATGTCATGGAAATTACTGAAACCAAGAAAGCGCAGCTTTAGTAAAAGGCTAAGGAACAGTAAAAGGAGAATTAATGAACATGGAAAATGAAGCATTCTGGGGCTTTTTTTGGGTAGAAACTGAAACAAAATGGCTAATACAAACATATTTAGGCTACAGAGAAATGGCACCAGATCACCTAAGAGAAAAAAACAAGAAAAGCAGAGAAGAGAGGCAGTAGAGCATTGAGTTGGAAAAGTACTATTGAAGAGTATTGAGTACTATATCCTTAGAAAGCCTTCTAGCAATGGGGCTCGGAGTCCCATTCCTTGGCTAAAATAACTTCTCACATGGGGCCTGTATACTTCAGCCTCCTGCAGGAGTGTTGATTTCACTCAATATGCATATCGCATCCTCCTAATTATCCATCTCTTTGTATTAATGATGAAATAATACAATCTTCTATTATCTCTAATTAAGTTTATTATGGAGACATTTTTATGTGCCTATTTTTGAAAAATGAAATTTCATTAAAAGTCAATGTATCAGATCTTATTAATTCTATTACATTACAACATGAAACATTTCATCAGGAAAAAAAAAGACTGAATCAAAACCAACCCCAGACTTTGATAATACAGATAAAAAAAATCCAATGCATTCCCTCTTCAATCTCATTTTAAACACTGCAAAACTTTCCTCATACGAAGTTTTAAAATCAATAGAGAATGACTTACCACATCCTCCTACAGAAATATATTTTGTCTACTTTACTGGGAATTTTTTCCCTGAAAACACTATGAAATGCCAATGCATCTCACTAGGCCATTTTTTCTTTTTCTTGTAATTAGGAAAAACTAGATAAATAAATTGATATCAATTACCTTTGGGAAAACCAGGTTGGACTAAGAGACCTTTTAATAATTGGAATGGCAGTGCACTTTGCATGCTGTCACTACTCAGTGACAATTGCTACAAGACAATTGATACACAGTGATGCTTTCTTTGTCATTGCTGGACAGTAGGGACTTTAGTGCCAATGATTTTCTGCCATCATCTGAAAGTGATAGAGGCCTATGAATGACTGCAGCAAGATAAAGGATCCCCTGATATCCTGTGGAGGAATTGCAATGTTTTGCTGCTCTCCTGACATGTTTCCTGGCTGTGACTCCAGGGCGCACACAGCTGAATGGTTTTGCTGAGGTTTGGAGTCTTGTTCCCGTGAAGCTGCTGCTCAGCATCGCTGGTGCACTGCTTGCACTAAGGACAGACCACGTGGGGTGGCAGCAGCAGAAACACAGGGCTGCTGACACACAGTGAGAGATTCCTATTTCACTGCTCTAGAAAAGAGAGTCCTAACCCATTGAACAGGTGTAGGAGAATATATTGACTGTGTCAGGAGACTGAAAATTTCCCTTTTAAAGCACACAGTAGAAGGACTTGTAGCACATACCTAACTGACTAATTGCTAATTTTAGTTCTCTGTAATCCACAAATATATGTCATATAATTTAATTTGTTTTCCTTGTATAGCAGTGTGTCACTCTAGAAGGAAGCACAGGCACTGAAATTATATATAAAAATAACATCTTTTTTCAGACTTATTTTTTGTGTTGGAGTGACTGAGATACTGTTCTAAAGGTTTAGGGAGAATAAAGGACTGCTTCTGGTGAAACTTGATCCTGCCTATCCATTAACTTGTTATTAATTACTGCAGCTAGGTTTCATAGACCACATTTTTTCTCCCAAGGCAATGTAGTTTGTCCCAAGTCCATCCCCAGTGCTCCTCTCTCTTACAGGCTGCTCTGTGTTGTGGGCAGACAGATTGTCTGGCATTAATATAAATTTGTTAAGGAGCATTTAATCCACCATTGCTCCTGAATGTAGAGAGATGAGTGTGGGAGCCATTGAATACCTCGGTTCTGTTTCCCTGGCTGGCCCGATTCCCTGCGCCTTTTCCCCTGTGTGCCGGGGCCCCGCCTATGTCCCGCCCCCCTGCCCAGAATGCTCTTCCCCACTCCCCGATAAAGGTTTGGGTTTTCTGCCTGGACAACGCTTTCGTCACTGGGTTCCAGCATGGAATAAAGGTCTGCTGCTGAAATCCACACAGGAGCCCTTCCCTGTGGCGGTGGCCCAACCCACTTTCCAGGTGAATGACAAGTGGGTTGATTTCCCCGCCCGAGACTCCACCTCTGAGGGCGGATCGGAGGAGGAGATAAGGCTGTGATGCCACCGCCTACTAGGTGTTCCCTTGAACATGTCTCCTCCCTGGTNCCGTTTATACCGCTGGTACGTCGGGACAGCCTGCCGGTGCCTAAGCCCCAGCATGGAACCCGACAAATGAGAACAGGGAACGTGGCTCTTTTTTCAGTATAGTAGCAAAATGAGCATACTGGAGACAGTCCAGTGAAGATAATGAAAGGACTGGAGCATCTCTCCTATGAGGAGTGGCTGAGAGAGCTGGACTGTTCTACCTGGAGAAGGCTGGAGGTGTGGGATCTTATCAATGTATGTAAATACCTAAAGAAAGAGTGCAAAGGCAACAGAGTCAAGGTGTTTTCACTGGTGCAGGGCAAAAGACAATGGACAAAAACTCAAACACAAGGAATTCCATTTAAACATAAGAAAAAGCTTTTTTTCCATGAGGGTGACTGAGCACTGGCACGGTTTGCCTAGGGAGTTTGTGGACTCTCCGTGTTTGACAATCCTGAAAAGCCATCTGGGCATAGTCTTAGGGTACTGACCCTAGGCGTCCCTTCTTGAGGGAGAGTTGGACCAGGTGACCTCCAGAGATCCCTTCCAACCATTTTTCCTGCATTGCCCTTTGGAGAAAATTAATCCATTTTGGCACCTCCAGTCCTACCTTTCCAAAGCGCATGGCAATAAAGAACAAGATGAGTAAAAGTCTAGCAGCATGCCCAAAAGAAATGCAAAGATGGATGGTAAGTGATTTTCAGAAGAATTTTCCAAATAAATGAAAATGAAAAAATAGCAATGTTCATAAAAAAGAAGCCCCAAGAGACAAGAATGAAATATTACCTTGCCCTGCCAGCTCCAATGAAGATGCTATGTCACATGCAGTGACAGTCACATGTGGCAGTCATATGCACAAAACCTGACCAAACAACCTTCTTGAAAAAGATGCATATGGATATTTCTGTCTGCTTGCTGTGAAAAAAATCAGCTCAGCAAATAATTCAACAAGTTAAAATAAACAAATATATGGCCCAAACAATGCAGATCCAGGATAGACCGGGAGAATAATTAAGCCTATCACACACATCCCTGAGTATGCTGGTTCTTCTGGGCTTTCATTATTCTTGCAAAAAGTATCCTCACAGTCTATCTATAGTCTGTAAATATTTGTTTCTGTGGAAGGCAACATCAAAACACTTTTAAAGCTCTTTGCCATTAGGCCCTTCTAAATAACCAATGCTGGACAAACAGTATCATCACAAGGAGGAAGAAATACAGGTGGAGTGCCAAGCTTGGTGCAACATGCAGTGAGCCTGTGGTTACACAGCCTAAACTGAAGGCACAACTTAAGGCAACTCTATCACTTGTAGTTTTCTCCAATCAGTTGTTTTGCTCCAGTTTTGATCCAGAGTGCCCTCCAGAGGGGAAATGGTGACTATGAAACTGCTCTTAAAATATAGCCTAGAGGTGGGCAAGGACCTGCCTCTTCCTCTGCTCCTGGAACCCAAGAGCATAGAAAACCCTTCAGCTCTGTTTCCTCCTCCAAGCTTTACCTTTTCAAATGAAACTGAACGCTGAAGCAAGGACTGTACTGGAGGATACTGTGAATTTTGTATGCCCTAAATCAGGATTCAAGGACCTGTCTCACTCGGGACATACAGACATTCCTTCAGTAACAGGGCACAGTGTAAGGTAAGTGCCAAGTCCCTGACCCTTTGGCTCAAGGTCTGACTACATCTTTTTGCTTTCTTCATTACTTCTCTCCTTACGGTTTAGAAACACAATAAATCCGAGAAACACTCCCAGAGAATTTCACCAGCCTTAACACAGTGCAACTGTAATGATCTAGAGTGTTCTAGATATCTCTATGGAGCTGGCAAAAATTAAAGAGGATCTTTTACAGACTTGTGCCTTTCTAGAGGCCTCATGGATACCCTGCAGCATTTAAAATGCCATTGACCATCTATTTTCATATACCTGAACAGCTCCCTGATTTGCCCCTTCTGGTGAGAGGGATAGAATATAAAGACACAGAAAAAATTCTGCTTACGTTCCTTAATGTATCATTATTCACACCACCCAAATAATGCTATGATAAGAGATATTGCTCATTTAATTGTTCCACGTTTAGAGACTTCCCAGATGCTTTAAGAATGCTAGTTATTTGTTAGTCTGGCTCTTTGGACTCAAGCTACAATGAGTGTCTCATGTATGACCCAAGCTCAAGTTTATTTTTTTGCTAGGAAAGAATGCTATTAAAAAAGGTTTCAGCATTTACAACCAAAAAATCTGGGACAAAAGGCCTCCTGTCTTAAAGGCTGATAAAGGTACAGAGATTAAAAACTGCAGTTTCAATACAGTTGTCTCTGTCTGCTTGAGAAGTGGTTTTTTTTACACTACAGGGAAGCTAAACATTTCACCTGTTTCATAATATCAGTAATGGAAGAATTGCTCTTCCATTATAACTACATTTTATATATTTAAAGCACAGAGCAGAACCTCTGTTTCATTATTGCTTAATGCCAGAACAAATGTTATCCTTTTCCTTTCGGAGAATTATAAACTGTATCTTTATTTACTTTCATGGCACAATTTTCAGACATTTGACAGATCATTGCTCATGTTCTTCATTGTCATGATACTAGCGAAATGTAGCATAAGCTCTGAATTTGCAACTGCTGTCCAATCAATAAAAAGATCACACCATCTGAAAAATGCTATGATATGTGACATTATCTATTCAACTGTTCTGTTTCTTGGGACTTGTGAATACTGTCACATTGAAAATGAACACCATTTATGCTGACAGATTTTTCACCATTCAACACTTTTAATGAATGTATTTCAGAATGAGGTACCAGATTAAATAAATTTCATGTCATATCAAAACAGAGATATTATCATTATTTGTAGCAGCAAAGTTCCAAGTAAATTACAGTGAACTTACATATGCAATGCATTCAGCAAAAAGAGGGTTTTCAAACAGCATAGATCTTGTTGGATGTCAGCCTGCCACAGCAGTGATATGTAGACCTTACTCTCCATATTTTCATGACAAGAACAAAAGTGTGCTTTGGCATAATTTTCTAATGCATCAAATTAGTATCCAACACAGAATTTACTGCTAATGCAACAATTTGCTAAGGAGGCTCTGTAAACTTCAGTAACAGACTCCTATATCCTTCGTTGCCTAAAGAGGGCTATTATCATACATTCTTGCCATAAAAATCCTCTATCTAGAAATTTTTCCTGTGGACATGTTATTTTGATGTGTGCCTTGGATCTAACAGTCTTTTCCCTTCCATGAGGTATCCTTTCTAACAGAATCACACCATTTCTAGAAGAATGGCTCAGGGATAGGTTCTCATTGGAATTACCAGTTCTTATCCTACATGGTACATAACATGCTTACAGTGCAACAGGAATTACTTATACAGAACAAACTAATACTTCTAACCAGGGCCTGCACAGCATGAAACTGTAGAAACTTTTTGTGTGAAAAAATTTAAAAATGGATCCATGTTTTGCCGAGTGTGATGTCTTGGTGCATGAAGGTTTTCAGTGTCTTCAGACAAGAGCACCTTTGTCTTTCAGTAAAGACAGTCCTGAGAGGGTTAAATGAAATTTATGGACAATAAGGTAAAGATTGACAGTAGGAAAGACTATATGAGAATGATTTATCAGAATTTCTGTGATTTAGAAGTGTTTCAGTAACCTATTGTATTGTAAAAAATGAAATTGCAATAAACCTCATTCTCAGACCTTGTTATCTCACTATTTCCATAGTGCAAGCAAATCAATTCACATTCTATTAAAATAATAAGAACTGTATGTCATAAAAATACACTTACAAGAAAACTGGAAATCTAATATAGAGCTCCCACCACAGACCCATTTGTTTCTGGTGTAGTAGTAAAACTCCCCGTGTTTTCAGTTCTGTCTGACACTAGTTCTTATTTTCCTAGCAGTAATATTCAGCAGAGATCTTCCTCATGTCTGACTCATTATATGCTCTCTATATACAGTAGAACCTGTGAGGTGTACATTCTTTAGAACAGAATTCTTCCAGTTGTCAAGGCAAAATCTGGAAGAAGCAGCTTCTCAGCAGAGGAAACCATGCTGTTCAAACACTGTTGGACAGAAAACATCAGCAAAATTATCCTGCAGGAAAGGTCTGACTACTGTTTCATTTGTAAAAGAGGTAAGTGTCCTCTGTCTTTGTCACCTTCCTTCTGTCATTTCGCAGTCAGTCAGTTAAGCTTCCTCTCCTTCTTTGGGTAGTTGTCATTCTTTCTGAAGTTAAAAGAACCCACATAGCCATGGGGTGATCACTGCACTTAGTGGAGCAGCTAACACAGAGAAGATCACCTCTTACTTAATGGACAAAATGTAGTAAATGTCTGCAAAGGTTAGGGCTGTATATATATCAAAATTTATCAAAATTTCAATGATCAGAAAGCCAATCACATCCCTAACTGCTGGACCATCTCTCCTAACAGAGCAATGAGTTTAGAAAGCTCTTCAGAAATTACTCTTTAAGTCTAGCCTGAGGAAGTGTTTTTATATCCTTAGTTTTAATGAAGAGCAAGCAGAAATAAATGTTTAGCGTTATAACTAATGTCCTCTCTCTCCAATTTTTTGCACTTGTAAAACAGTCAGTTGGTACTTAGCTATTAAGTGAAAGCCATGGAGAAATTGATTTTGATTACAAATATAAGTAGGTAGACATTTTCCCACTATACAAATAGATAAAATAAGACACAGTTGTTAACTGAATCTCCTCACTGACATAATAAATTAGAAATTAACTTATCAATTCCTCAAGAGGCACTGTTTGAGTAAAATATATTTAAAAATAAGTAATGTGCATTTTGTAAAGTCTTCAGGAACCCAGTGTCTCTAACTGTGTTTTAAGACTTCAAGTATGATATACCAATTATCCAGCATTTGGCAATATCCATTTGTAAACTTGTAGCATTCCTCAACATCAGATTTTCTAAGCTGATTTATATGACAGGTTAAGAAGAAACAGATTGTGTATACCTAGAGCAGTTTTAAATGAATGGAAAGATTTTTATATTTCTTCCTTTTCAACCAAAAATCATCTTACAACACAAATAAGTCAAGTTAAAGATGCCATAGTGTGAAGCATTTTTTAAAAAAATAAACTAATTTTTCAAGCAGACTTAATACCACATTCTCATAAAGTCACAACCCTGAAGGGAAAAAGAAATTAAAACATTTTAAGGCTACTGTTGCTTTTCATAGCTCAGCGGAATGTGTTTACACCAGTCACACAGTTAATTGTCTGAATATTCCTAAAAATGCCATGCAAAGTGGTTACCTTGAACCTTGAAATTTTTATTCAAATATTAAAAATAAAGTACTGTTTTTACTCTGTATCTTTTTAATGGTTTTCTTTAAGGTTTATTGTACTTCAGACTCTGTATTATAAGCCATGAAGAGCAATTATATCCTAAAGTCTGGTGATCACTGCTGAATATGATACTCCAGGTGAAGTATATAACTAGTAATCAGGCACTATTAATTCCATTTAGTTTGATTTATCATCTGTTTCTCCAGGAATTAAATATAGTGTTCTCTCTGACATGTGTACTGCAGTTAGAAATTCAACAGCATGTTAGAAGAGATTGGTATGATGATGCCTTGTTGGTCACTACATTGCAGCTTTCTTTAAAGCATTAACTGTGAATAAACTATTTGCCCACTTATATATATATAAATATTAATAACTGTAACTGAAACTTTTGACCTTGACAAACTGTGATCACTAGTACTTGAGGTATCTTGAATCACTTCATTTGCGATATTCTCATTAGATAGTCAAATTAGCTCTAAAATATACCTTCTAATTGCCTCTAAAAAAAATCCTGGTCCTCTGATGAGTTGACACACTGTTTTGACACATGTAGCTGAATTTTTTTTGTATGAAAGCTTTTTCAGCTGAAAAATCCTTTTTCATAATGAAAAATTTCAATTAAAATGTGGATTCATTTTGCTTTCCCAACAGTGAAAAATATAAAATTCCATTTTTATTTATCTAATCTCATTTTTAAATTTCATTTTCTTTATCTTAATCTCCCTTTTTCATCCTTCACTTTGTACTATTATCTAGTCAAAAGACGTAAAGCAGTAAGAAGCTAGGCAGCAGTTCCCTCATATTACACTTACTCTAGAATAGCTAGTATATGATTACTTACAACCTGCAATAATTTTTTCTCTAAGTGTATGAGTTGAAGAATGAGGTTGGTATGGAGAAGTGAATCAAATGGCAAGAGAAAGAGGGAGAACATGGAAGTCAGGACAGTATTGTCAGTTAGTACTGTGGTCTTTGTGAGCGTACTAATTGTTACTGTAGTGATAGGAGCCAGGTCCTCCTTGTGTTATATTCAATATATATAAAAAAGGGGACTCAGAAAGATCTGAAGTTCCAGCCAGACTTCAAGTATGCCACTTGGCTGCTGCGTAAGCTACAGACATGAATTTCCTAAGTGCCACAAATTTTGATAGGCATTGAAGTTCTTCATGCATTGATAGCTGTATTTTGTTGCACATCCCAGTGTGCACCAACTCTCTCTGGTACCTCTCCAATGCTTAAGGCCAACAAGAATCTACAGTTACATCATCTCTCAGTAAATTTATTTCAGAGCCTCAATGCAGCAAAGGGACCAACATACCAAAAGTAGCAAATTCCGCTGGCTTTTAAAGCAGAAGCTGACATGGTATGCCTGCCATATCCATAGGTTGATGATTACAATCCAATGATAATCCATCTGAGAAATAATTAGCCTGGGGGGGGAAAGGAGTATTCTTAGCCACATCAGAGGTTAGGATAATCTTATTCAACAAAGTATGTGGCTGATAAGCTAAGTGAGCTGTGGGGACAAGGCACTGAGGACAGAGCACTTTCTTAGACCAGCCCAGCTTCTGACAAAAGAAATGTGGAACTACATGCTCCTCTCCATTTGTGATCTGGTTCCAGTTCAGCAAAACTCTTAAATACACATCCAAGTGCCACTAAGGAAGCAGATATCTGCATGCACTTCATGAAGAGTCAACACTGTACCTCAACTCTGATTCTGTCCTGTTAACTATGCAGCACTTAAGCAACTGCTTAAGGGCTACAGCCAAAAATTATATAGTTGGAAAATACACCTCTCTTCTTCCTAAATACAGTCAGGACTCAGGAACTACAGAACTAAATAAGGCTAACTAGTTAGGTTTACTGAATCACTCATGTTTTCATAGAATAGAATCATAGAACCCTTAGGGTTGGAAAAGACCTCTTAGATCACCAAGCCCAACCATTAACCAAAACAGCACAGTTTCAGTGGCCTGGTTAGAAGTAAAAACTTTTGTTATTCCATCCACCCCACTCCTTAATGGTCTGGTTGTTAATGTATACCCCTGTGAGATGGCTGATGTATTTAAATTCCTTCAAGCTGAAGAAGGACATAAATCCAGGTGTGCTTCTTCCCAGATTGCTCCTCTAACAGGACCTATTAAATAATAAGAATTATTTAATTCTTGATTATTTAATCTTTTAAACAACTACATAATTATTCTGAAAAGATTAGCAACCTGTGACTACCTTGTGGGACACAAGCATCTCTATAAAATGCCACACAGGACAGCTCACCTCAGGACCTTTTTTAGCTTGTTACTGGAAGATGTCTGCTGTGCTTGCTGGTTTTTCTGTGTCCTGTTCTGTGGTCTCTAAATCTGCCTTAGGCAGGACCTTGAACTGGGGGATGAAATAGCACAAGTCCTGTCTCAGAGCTAGCCTTTGAGACATAGCAAACAGCTGCTATTTCCTGAATTGGGGTCTACAGAGGAAAACTCACAACAGCTTTAGGAGAAATTTCAGGTCTTGCCACTTTAATCACAAATTGAGAATTAACTAATCACTTTAAACAACTTCTAAAATTACTTTCTATAAACAGATGCACTATTAAAGCTGTTTTGTTTTTAGAATGATTTTGGAGATGTTAATTTGCATGATCAATTAGTAGAGAGCATGAGAAATACATGTGGCTATATGCTAACATTCTAAATTTTTATTTGAACAGAACAGAAACATACCTCTTTAATACTCAGATGACCTTCCAGATTTCCATGTACAGTATCTATGGATTTTTAAGCATAATTACCAACTTCCATTTCAGTATTTAAGAGCTTCAAGTTCTGTTTCTTTGACAGTCAAAAGCTAATCAATCTTGTTCTCAAATGCTAATACAAGCAATTAAAAATAACATTAATTGAAATACTGCAGGGGCTGTTAGTTTTTTTCTTAACCTCATGGCAACACTAATTTACAGTACTAATTAGTGAATTGCCCTTTGTATTATAAATCTTTAGAAGGGAGAACTGCCCTTTAAAGCCCAACAGAGAGATGCAGATGGTCACTGTACTTTCAGTAAGCTTTCATGCTAACTATCAGGATATTCATTTCACCACATAAGCTAAACACGATGGATTACATTGTTTACAATGAAGAATATTAATTTCTGCAATGAAAAATGCTTTGCCCATTTGTCCTGTTGTAAAACATGCAAATATCCTTTATAGAATAGAGTATATTCTGTCCAGTTGTCCTAATTAGAAGAAAGAGTGTAACTGCCTCGTGTGAAACACAGGAGAGAAAGGTAAATGGGCAATATGTTATAAAATGGAACAAGACAACCTATGAAATGCAGATAAAAATATATAACATACTGTTTGTAAACAAAGATAATTTAAAATTTTTTGCTGAGCAATTAAAAATTCAAAAGAACAAAAAGTAAAATTAAAACTTTTAAAGTAACAGTTAAAAAGTTATTACTATTTACCTTAATTAATTTTTTCTAGAAGATCCAGTTTAATTTGTTGTCATGGCCAGTTTTATTCTCTAAACCAAGGCAATTAGAATAGTGTCTTTGCCAGAAAATTACCAAAGGCTCAGGTGGTTCCTTGATTTACGAACAAGGTTGGGAGTTTTTAGTGATCACACTATAATCTATGGAAATAAGTATACTGACTCTCCTTGGAAGTACCATTATAGCACCTTTCTAACATATAAACATGAAAGTACACTTAGGTCCCTCTATAGTCATGCAGGCTGATTTTTCATGTTATTTTCATGTATTACTATTGTGGGTTTTGGAAATCTGTTAAGAACTTTTCGCTTTTTAATAACAGCTGAATGGAAATACATCATACTGCATTTTCCACAGAAGACATCATCTGTGCCATGCAGAATACCTGCTGTTATACTCTGCATATTCACTGGGCTACAACAATGGGCGAGTAAGAAAAGGTATTATTTGGAAGAGTAACATGGCAGGTGAGGTGAAGACAGATAACTACAGAAAGGTGTCATAAGTCAAGTTCATCCCTGAGCGTTTATGTACGATATATAGGGGTTGCTATTGGAACTCCAACATTCCAGAAATGGAAATATTCCTCTTAGACCAGTGGTAACCATGGGAGGTCCTAATCGCCACCAGGAGAATAATTGGTATGTTTGTCTCCCTGCCAATAATGTCCCTCACAAGGAGAAGGCATACAAATAGGGAGATATCCATTTAAAACCTAACACACTTAGGGCTCTGGATTTGAAATTACCAATAAAGCAGGCAGCCTTAGAAAAAGAGCATGAAAGTAGATTTTAGTCCTTTACTGGGATCTCACTGTTTAAGCAGTAAGAAAATAGGGTTGTAAAGACAGATAAGGTAATGATTAGTTACTAGTAAATGTTGAATTAAGTAACCTTTATTTTAATTGATTCTATCCTGTTCCTAAAGATGAGTATTTCTTAGGATCCTCTCCTGTCAGCTTTGTTCCAGACAAACTTGTATGTAAATAGCCACAGTGGAAATCTGATGCTGGTTGCAAGTTTATGATCTGGTTCTTTGGCTGAAGCTGAAGTACTCGAAAATAACGTAGTGGAGCTTCTCTGAAGTGCAGCATGATGATGGCCTTAAGGGATCAGCATACCTGCACATTTGTAGTACTGGCTATATCCACATTAATAGGGATTGTGCTGTTAGCACACACAGATTCCTGCGCGCAGAGGCAACAGGATTCCCAGCATGGGCTACATGGGCCACTGCAGGTCTCCCAGTGCTGAAAGTGCCAAGAGAGCCAAACTTAATCAAACTTAAGATCATAGAGTGGGCTGGGTTGGAAGAGATCTCTCCCACTGGATCAGGTTGCTCAAAGCCCCCCTCCAGCCTGGCTTTGAACACTTCCAGGGATGGAGCATCCACAGTTTTGTAGTCTAACCTCTGTCCCAGAACCATTCTAAAATAATTGTTGCCATGAAACCTCAAGCTGTAGGTGGGAAAATCAATCCATTGTATGAAAGATCAGGAAGCTAACATTAGGACATAGGCTGGCCAAATACTGAAATATTGTTGCAGCTCGTAACTCGTATAGTTAATTCCTAGATCCCGAGAAACTGAACTGCGTAGAGGTGACGTGCCAGCTACTGAAAAAGAAAGACCAGTTTTAAGATTAACCATCAGTGTCAGATCTGAATGTAAAGTACTTGTTTTTCATCTAGTTCCTTCCCCATCTGTAAAATGCGAGATGATATTTAGCATCCTGGGTCTTAGAAAATCACATTAAAAAAGAGGCATGAAAGATTCTCCTCCAAGTAAAAGCAAAATATTATTACTTTTCCCTCTTTTCTTCCCTCTCAAATGCCAAAATGAGAATGTCTTGATTCAAGGACAGCACCTTGATGTAACACTGCAAGAGGTAAAGTACACGTCCTTTATAAGAATAGAAAAGTACAAAGCCAACAACCTTACTTGTTTATGTGTTAAGTCTTCCTGTCTTTTGTGAACAGCTGCAGATTGCAAGCATTGTGTATAAAGGTAAAACAATTTGTTTTTAATCTAAGCATCAGAGCTATGTGATTTTTTTCCCCCTAGCAAGTTACAGACTTTACACATGACTTTTTCTTATTGCAGAACCTTTTCATTAAAAAAAAAAGGTTAAACTTTTCCTCTCCATTGTCAGAAGCATATTATTTAGTGCAATGAAACTCTTACAATAAGAGTGTGATAAAACAAGGGATCATTAACAGAAAATTTGAATCTATGTTATATTTAGGATGAGAGGAAATGGTCTCAAGTTGCTCCAGGGGAGGTTTAGGTTGGATATTAGGAAAAATATCTTCACTGAAAGGGTTGCCTATAATTGAGACAGGCTGCCCAGGGAAATGGTTGAGTCCACCATCCCTGGGGATATTGAAAAAGAGTGTAAATGTGGCATGAAGGGGCATGGTTCATTGGTGGACTTGGGAGTTATAAATTAATAGTTGGACTCAGTGATCTTAAAGGTCTTTTCCAACCAATATGATTCTGTGATTCCATGATCTTACAGGAATGGAATGTCAACTTTCTACTTTGCTTTTGTCTAGAAACTTTTTACCTACTCCAGTGCAGGCTGTGCCCTTCTAAGTCGAGGTTAGTTCGGACTGGACATAAGGTAGGCTGGTGCTCCATGAAATTAAATACTCCTGAGATACTAATCTAAGAGAGATTTCCTTTGTTTCTTCTTTCTTCTTTGAAGAAAGTGAGGAGCTGGGGCAGTGACCTGCTGCTGGTGCTACAAGGCTCCACATCAGTACCACTCTGGCATTTCAAAGAGTTGGGGTTTTGTTCCAATCTTCTGCTGCTCTTTCTCACAATTTTTCTGGGAATGGGGGAGAATTTAATCAAAGTTATCAGAGGGATCACATAAAACATACCGTAAGTTGGACAGCATCCCAAGAAATGGTTAAAATTAAAATACAACACATAATTTCAATATGAAATGTGTATGGATTCACATTCTTGTATTCCAGTTTTAAATGAGTCAATGGTCCAAAATGCAACACTTACTCTTTATAGTCTGTCTTTCTATGTAAATCAGGGGATTAGCCTTTCCCTGCTGCTCATAAAGAATTGGCAGTAAGGTTGGCAGACCCGAATACAATATTGTTTTAGTCATGGAAGTTGTTCAACTCCCCTTTCTTTACACTTACACAAGTTCTGGTGTAGTGTGTGTTGGAGGACCATAGTAGGACATTAAGCTTCTCCAGTGGGTTGACCCTGGCTGGATGCCAGGCACCCACCAAAGCTGCTCTATCACTCTCTTCTGCAGCTGGACAGGGGAGAGAAAATATAATCAAGGAGTCATGGGTTGAGATAAGGACAGGGAGAGATCACTCATCAATTACCACTATGGTTAAAGCAGACTCAACTTCAGGATATTAATTGAATTTATTACTAACAAAGTCAGAGCAGGATAATGCGAAGTAATTTATAATAAAGAAAATAAATCTTAAAAACACCTTCCTCTCATTGCTCCCTCCTTCCCAAGTTCTACTTCCTCCCCACAGAGGGCAGAGAGGTTTGGACTACGGATTACAGTCATTTCATCACACCTTGTTCCTGCTGCTGCTCAGGGAGAGAAGTCCCCTGCTCCAGGGTGGGGTCCCTCCTGTGGGAGACAGTCCTCTGCAAACTCCTGCAACGTGACTCCATCTCACAGGCAACAGTTCTCCACAAACTGCTGCAGCATGGGTCATTCTTCCATGGGGCACGATCCTTCAGGCACAGCCTGCTCCAGTGTGGGTCCCCCACAGCGTTGCAAGTCCTACCAGGAAACCTGCTCCAGCATGGGCTCTTCTCCCCATGGGTCTGCAGGTCCTGACCAGGAACCTGCTCTAGCATGGGTTTCCCAGGGGTTCACAGCCCTCTCTCAGGCATTCACCTGCTCTGGCATGGGCCTTCTCCACACCTCCGCATCCCTGTGGTCCTCCATGGGCTGCAGGGGCACAGCTGCTTCACCATGGTCTGCACACAGGCTGCAGGGGAATCCCAGCTCTGGTGCCTGGAGCACCTCCTCCCCCTCCTACACTGACCTTGCTGTCTGCAGAGCTGTTCCTCTCATGTATTCTCAACCTACTCTTCTCTGGCTGCAATTACATCTGTACAATAACATTTTTTCTTCTTAAATATGTTGCCACAAAGGCATTGCTATCATTCCTGATGAGCTCAGCCTTGCCCAGCAGCAGGTCCATCCTGGAGCTGGCTGGCATTGGCTCTGTGGGACATGGGGGAAGCCTCTGGCATCTTTGCACCCCTACAGCCACCCCTATAGCCTCCCCACTACCAAAACCTGGCCACGCAAACTCAGCACAGCTTCTCTCCCTTTCCTTCAACTTTATCTATTAAAACCAATCTGTGCAGCATCCTTCTACCTCTGTCCTGTAAGCTAATGAGTACAAGACAGTGTCTTTTTCTCTTCCCAGCTACAATTTTTTCAAGACAGGGTTGGTTTGGGAGCCTGATTTGGGTGATGGTTTAATGTTGTGAAATTCAAGCTGAGTTAAGCAGATAATTTAGGATTTTTTAAGTGGTACTTTTTACAATTTTCTCTCAATGTGACAGACTTTATTACATCCCTGTCTGAAGTGCACTGTGTGTATATTAAGTACAAGGCTACACACCAATTCCCAGTTACATTCTGTAGCACAGTAGACAAGCAGCATGCATGATTTAGCCCCCCCACAAGCTCTAATATCAAATCGCTTTTTAAGTAATATGCATATGCCATGAAACAAATTAGTATAACCACATTGTTGTTTGACTTCTCTATGTCACATATGTTGTGGTGCAGGTTTTGTTAGATAAGTAAGGCAACCCTTCAGGTCTTTGTTCTTTCATTAATACCAGACTGTATTACACTTCCCTGTATCATGTCAGAGGCTTGGCTATACCTGCATTTGTCTATCTACATAAATACGATGGTGGATGTGAGACAGGAGTAACAAAAATGATCAAGGAACAATTGCCTGCATAGCTGTTTGGAGATTTTATCAGAAAAAGTATCAAGAGAAACTGCAAGAAACTTTACAAAACTCATATAACCTAGATAATCAAAACCAGGTAAAAATTAAGAGAAGAGAACCTGGATTCTTTGACTAGTTTAACTAGGAAGATAAACCAAATCTAATCTGCTTATTTCTTGCATATTCCTAGAAACATAAGGCTGCATGTCACTTATTATACATATGCCCAATTTTTTTAGCAAAATGTAACACCAAAACCCCATCTCTCAAGAATAAAGGATGTTGCTACTATAAGGCAGAGAGAGAAATAGAAAAAATTAGTCCCTAAAAACACCACTGAGTCCACAGCTGCTACATTTACGTGGATTCAGTAGTGGAAATATGGCTCTGGTTTTGTGACAGAAAAATATTGCGTGGGTAAAACTGACAAAAATCCTGCTGTAATATGTGAACTGCACAACATTTTGCTTTGGTTAGAAAATAAGCCATTGAGGAACCTGCAGTACACTCTTGTCTGTGTTCAATAGACTAAATAGGGAAACAAGTCCCATCATGTGGTCTGTTTGATTTATGATGTGCCTAAATCTTGAGGGGAAAAACTTTTACCTATAAAACTTCTGTTCAAAAGAGTGTTGCATGGAAAGATAAGTGAGACTGACAGGAATGTCTGTTGGTCCAAGGAAGTTGGGACAGATGTGATAAGCATTTCTCCTCTCGTTTCTACTGCTTTTGACTTAAAACTATTAAAAGGGAGGGGCAAAAGCAAATCCAATTCAAAGATGAGACACAAAAATCATATCGACAGTGAACTTTTGATATACTGCTGCCTTGGTAATAGAATGGTCTCCAAATACAGTGAATTTCATGCTGACACTTTGATTAGAAAAACACATTAGGAGCTCATTATTTCTAAGCCCTAAGCACGATTTTCTAACACTGCTTGTTACATTGTGCACTAGCTCTTGTCTTCATTGGCTAGTCAAGTCATCCTGGTTTTTTATCTCTTCAGGAAGAGGGCCATCATTAAAAATTTCTGTGAAAGACATTTCAGCTTCAAAGAATGAATACCTCCTATTCCTGAAGATGTACACAGTACGTCACTAGAGACAAGCCTTCTCTGCTTTGTCATCCTTGATAAAATTTTGCTTATTTGGGATATGTTTTTATACCAAACACATCTAACCATAACAGAAGAAATATTCCACTACTGGATAGTGACTATCTTTGGCTGCTGTGATATCTGGATACTATGATGACAGGCACTTTATAAATAGGCATAGATCTCTCTGCCTCTATCATGCCATTTATCACTTCGTTTGGAAGATCTTCTAATTACTCTGCCAATGTAGGTGGTCACAGTAGCTGAAGGAGTTACTTTAGGTAGACTGCCAGATATCTAATTTGTCTTGTCATCCTTCACATTAAGTGTCTGTTTCCTGTAGGGTCATTTCTCTGTGCTCATTTTTCCTTGATAGCTCTGTTACCTTTGACACCATAGGCCACTTACTAGTCCACAAGAAACTCCCACCCTTAGGTTTATGTGACACCAACTTACTGTTTCTTCATCTGGCTGACAGCATTAGAGAGTTAGTGCTGATGGATTCCTTTATTTCTCCCCTGTCTCTTCTGGCATCTCTCCAGGCTCTGTCATTATTCCCTTTTCCCTCTTCCCAGTCACTGTCTGGATGTCTTTGCCAGCTGTCCTGGACCAACTTAATTCCCAGTGTTAATGACTCTTAAATCTGATTTTCTGCCTGCAGCCTTGCTTCTCTGGTGTCGTGTGCTGGACTCCTCATGGCTTCCTTAGATGCTGCATGCCTAAGGATGAATGCGCAACTTTCTTCATGGCAGCTGTACTCTTTATCACCAATTTATGCACATGCCTCATGGTTATTCTGACTATTCCTTCAATTCTGTCTCCTTGCAAGCATTTCCTTCTAAAATACTGTTACCTCCATCACTGTTCTTCCATTTCCTCTGCCTAATTTTACCAAAGTTCTTTTGCAACGGACTGAATTGAACTTGCTCTGACCTTTAGTCTCCTTTGGTATTAGCTCCTGTTCTATTTGTTATAAAACTTATTCCTTAAGGCAATTCCCTACCTCCTTTCTAAACCAGCAAATTTGGCATAGGCGTATGCTAAAGTATTTTGAGACTAAATGTGAAAAATGTAGAAGAGTTTACTTGTTCAAAATATAGTATACTTTTAAGCCATTATGGTAAAAAACTTTGACACTGTGAATATCTATAACACTATCAAAAATATTTACTTTATACCATGGTGGTAAACTGTGTCTCTGTGGCAGTACTGTTTCTATCTTCATGAATATGATATAAGATTTTCTATTGCAATGTATTATATAGTAATTTCTAATTCTTTTCATCCAAAAACATACAGCTGTAGCAATCTGTAATGCTGGAATGTTGCTTTCCAGACTGAAGCAAAGCTGGTATCTCTGTCTAGTCCCCCCAAACTGATGAAAGAACAGAGATGAATTTTGAACCTGATTATCACATATATTAGGCAAGTATTCTCAGAGGCTACATCTGACCACTCTTCCAGCTTCTGTGATGGTTGATACAGGGAATGTTTTATTTTACAAATTACAACAGTCATGGCATAAGATAGGCAGAAAAAAATCTCTTTTTAATCCCATTTTATGCAGTTATATAGCTTCATAGTAATGAAAACAGTTAAATAAATTACCTATCTGACAGACAACAAGCACATCTAGGTAGGTAAGAAGGAGTTTTGTAATTGGTGGTACTGAATAAATGTTAGGCCATTTTAAGCACATTGAGTCAGATTTGAATCTTCATGTTAGAAGTTCATTCATCCAACAGCTGATCTCCTTTGCAGGTATGAAATACTGGAAGTCTTCTGGTGATTGCTCAGAGATTTTAAACAGTTATACTGCTGAGTATTTTCCACTTTCCTCTGTTTTTCTTTTCATATTAAAGTTGCACTGTAAAGTTAAACACTGGAGATCAGTCAAGACATGTAGTGAGAAATTGTGAAAATTTCCCAAGAACAGCATTGTCAGTTGTTTTTCAGAACAAAAGTTGTTCTGAAAGTGACAACTTTATAGCACCTAAAATCTGCAGAGCAAGAAGATTTTTAAGTGTCAAAGAAAACATTATCAACTAATTACTTGGCATATTAATAATAGTAATAATGGGGGGAACCCCTGGATGTAATGTAATAAACCTGTTTAAACTCTGCACGTTTTATCTTCTCTGAGTCTTAACTGGAAAGTGCTCCAGATATGGCCACTGATGGCCAGGATCATGAATATTCAGAACAGGTAAGTAGCTGCCCTTTATCCAGCATGGATAAAGAGATTGACCTCAAGCTCTGACTGTGCAAAAATCTATAGTAGAGCTTACAGTTGTAAAAAAACCCCAAACCCAAACAAAATCCCTTGACATTTCCATTAATGAGTACCAGCATGGAGGGTTAATTTATGAGAGAAGGGATAGGAATGCTCACAGTTGAACTGTGTCCCACCATGACAACCTGTCACTATTCTGTAAAAAACACCTTCTGCTCTCCCTGCCTTAGAGTGTCTATATGAATGTTCCCAGCTTTTAAAATGTTACTATTAACAAACATTGGACTGAATCCAACCTGAGTTCATCTGCATTAACTATTTAATCTGAAAGAAGGTTATATCTCCCTTGCCTAGTGTGACTTTAGTATAATAATCAAAATGGTAGTATATGGTATTTACCCAGAATATTTGTTTATCACTGATCTCTTCTTGTCCCTTTGTGGTCCTTTTAAGGAGATATTGGCTATTCCTTACGAATACAGATGGCAATACTGAATTACTTCACAGAAGTTTGTGAGGACAAGAAACCCATAGAAAGTGTCCCATACTTAAAATGGAAGTGTCAAATCTTGGTTTTCACATTGATTTTATAGAAGTCATTGCACATCAACATTTGCACTTACCTAGTTTTAGAGTAAGGACAGTTACTAAGTTGCAGGTGTTGGAGTGCTTTTTTCCTACTGGTTTGCCATTCAAGCTCTTGTTCATCATCAACTATGTTTATTTTTCTGAATAAAAGGCAGGCTTGTACATTTGTACTATGCAATCAATACTTACTCAAAAAATAAGATTCCTCATAGACCACAAAGTGAAAACTTTGAAATACACTTTTCTGAAAAGTTCTGAAATTGACATATTACAATATACAGAATCTGTCTCACTGCCAAAAAACATTCAATCATGCAAATGACATGTACAGACAAATGATATATATGGATTTAAATAGACGTTTAATAATCCAGAGAATTAAAAAACCCATTAATTTAATATCATATGTATGGCTATGACATACCTGGACTGAGTTAGCAAATGTGACAGAAACTCAAAGGGGAAAAAATTGACCTGAACAATGGAATTGGATTAGACTGAGGTTTAGATTTCAACAACATAAACAAAAAAAAGCTCAAGAGAAAGACCAAAGTAAGGAAATCAAAATTCTAGTAATATATGTGACAATCTGTGTTGCTAACACAGATGTATGGCATAAAGACGCCATATAGCATTAGCATTTTTACACTTTATGAAAGTCTAAATATTTGAGTTATGTTTCTCTGTATGGAAATATGCAGACAGGATTGGGAAATACTATCAAAAAACATCCAAAGAGGTTTTCAAAATCTGTACATCCACTGAGATTCAAAAGGTATTAATTCCTTTTCTGTGATTGCTGATGGGACTCAGAACCTCCTACTCAATGGAGTATATTTTCCTATATAATTAGATTTTGGTAACATTGACATTAAAAGCAAATTTCCCACTGATTTTGGAATATGGAATTTTACTATCTGATATGTTCAGCCATCTTCAGACAAAAATTCCTGTGTGCAGTTCTGGTCACTGCAATATGAGGAAGACATTAAGCTGTTAGAGAGTGTCCGGAGGAGGGGAACAAAGATAGTGAAGGGGAATATGAGGAGCAGCTGAGGTCACTTGGTCTGTTCAGCCTGGAGAAGAGGAGACTGAGGGGAGACCTCATTGCAGTCTACAACTTCCTCATAAGGGGAAGAGAAGGGACAGACACTGTTGTCTTCTCCCTGGTGACCAGTGACAGGACCCAAGGGAATGGGCTGAAGTTGTATCAGAGGAGGTTTAGGTTGGATATTAGGAAAAGATTCTTCCCCCAGTGGGTGGTTGGGCACTGGAACAGGTTCCCTAGGGAAGTGGTCACAGCACCAAGCCTGACAGAGTTCAAGAAGCATCTGGACGATGCTCTTGGTGTGACTCTAGGGGATGGTGCTGTGCAGGGCTGGGAGTTGGACTCAATGATCCTTGTGGGTCCCTTCCAACTCAGCATAACCTGTGATCCCTGTCTAACAATACCACTCACAAAAAGGTCAGACATACAATTAGGTAAACTAGAAACTTTGTCCCAGCTATACTGAGTCCATCTTAATGGAGACTTCAAGGTTGCACTTGTGTAACAGAAGGGCAGATTTACCATATCACACTTAGAGACCCAAACAACACTACACAAACCACGCTCTAATCAGGTATGTCTGAATTAACAAAAAAGCTCAATTTCAGTTCCAATTTCCGATTTCTCATTGTAAAAGAAATGCTGTGAATTTGGGTGTGATTTTTCCTCATCACCAATCAAACATATACTTTTTTTTCTTAAAGCAAGGTAGGCACAGGAGAAGGAGAAGCACTATTAACAGTCCAGCAGCACATGCACTGGCTTCCCCAAAATAGATGGATTAAGACAAGAATGAAAACATTTTTGGTATAGAAACAGATTTGTGTTTAAAACCTCTAAGGAATTATTAAAACCCTAATGAATGTTTTTAATTAACATCCACTGTGTCCTTTTAAGTGAAATCATTTTGGAGTTGCAGTGCAAACCTGTTAAACAAACTGCTAGCTGGGAAAAAAAATCCAACTCTATTGGTAGCTCTTCTGTTTCAAATGCCTACACACACACAGAGACACAGAGATATACATACATGCAAATATATATATGTATGGGAATGAATGGTGGGAGATGTAAGCAATATTAGGTTATTCTAAGGAGGAGTAGTGGGTTAAATTTACACCCAGATGGTGCAAACTCTTGGCTGCAGTGCAGATATGCAAGGCTACACTAGCAAATAGATGTCTCTCTGCACCCCAGACTAGCAGAGAATAGATACTTTAAATAGATAATTTTCTGCAATAGATCAATACTCTGTTGTTTTACAGATTCAGGTACATACAGTGGTTTGGCTGTTAAAAAAATCAATACAAATATAGTGCCACTTTTGCAGATGGGACCACTGCAAGGGAGCAGGATGCTATAGCAAAGTGTCTTCTCCAGCTCATCTCCAGCCACTACACTGCTTCTCTAAAATCTCCCAAAATTCATTAAATTCTGCAGGACAAGCAAAGTGTTCACTGCTTCACAGAGTGAACTGCTTCTCAACCTTGGAAAGTAAAAAATATCAGCTCTGCAGCAAGGCTGTGGTTATTACTGGTAGGAGGCTAAAACAAAGGGTTGGTTTCACAGTGTCCAGCTTGCTTTTTTTTAATCTGACATCTTTTGCATACCTATAGCAACTATGCAGCATATTCACACTTCCAGCTATCCGTGGCAAAGAGGGATGTCTTTGCTGTTACCTGATTTGCTTTTGTTGCACACAGAACTGATGGTATCCCACAGTATATTTTGTATGTAATTTATAAACATTGCTTATAAATTAATAAAGCTAAGGCTCTGGAAAACCTTTTTGTTTAAGTAAAGACATTTTTCATATCATATTAATCTTCTCTATTACAACTTTCATACAGGTGCACACACTTTGCTTATTTAAGAGCAATATATTAAGACTGAGAGAATTAAAATGGGCTTTCCATGACTAAAACTGATTATGGAAAGGATGTAGCAGAACACTGCCACCTCCAGTTACAGACCATGCACAGAATATACTGAGTGTATTATTCTGTCACTTACTCAGAATAAATGGTAAACAGGCATGAGCTCTGGCAAAAGGTTCAGACTGACTGCCAGTGCAGAGGTACGCATATATTTGAGCCTTTGATTACAGCTGATTTATAAAAAAAAAACCACCAAAAAACTGATACCACAGACACAAATAAACCATCACTCCCCACATACTAGTATGATCAAATTGCCACATCAGAAAAGTTCTTATTACTAGGGACATGCAGTTAAGGACTCCGATCTCTAACTTCAGGGCTTTCTCCACTCAGCTTACATTGGGTATAAGGAGAGGGAATCTACCTTCGCATTTCTCTACGTCCTTGCTTTCTACTTGTCTAGGATGAACTTCTGGAATAGTTCTAAAATTCTGTGGCATAGCCTATGACATGCGAAAATGTGCAGAGGGAGGGAACATTCAGGCTGAATCACGAGGGCTTATGACCCAGCAGAGGTGGAGGTTTAGACTGAAAGACTGCAGTAATGTGGGGTTCTTTCTTTGGCCAATGTGAAGAGATAAGTGTCATCCAAATACTGTAAAGCAAGGAGAGCAGATTTGCAGCTCATCAGATAGAGAGGATGACTATGGCTGCTGCTACCACTATACAGGCGGTGAAAAGACATGAGATAATAACAGTAAAACATATGAAGTGTGAGAATACATCTCCTGAGAGCCAGGTGGAAAAAACCACATAAAGTTTCTGTACCTATTATATCATGATAGCTAGAGCAGACTTTCTAACTTAGGTTTCAGCTAAGGTTTATTGCTACCACACTGTCCTCACCTCTCCTTTCCATCTCACCTGCCTTGGCCACACTCTTGAGACATTTTGTCTTTCTGCTTCAGCCACTAAGCCATGCTACATACAACTCTGCCTTCTACATTGGACTGATTTTTTTCCTCTGTCACTTTTCCAGTCTTAGATCTGAAACTGCTCCTTGCCTTTTCCTTGGCTGCAATCACATTGGAGTTTACTTGAAACACGTATTACCTGTCAGATCAGCCACCAAGCTGTAACACTTGTTATTAGTACAGTCTCATGTTCTGGGTATGATTTGTTTGGAGAGAAAGTGAGAAATTGAATGAAGCTGAATGAAAAGCAAAAGGTATCAAGAGATGGAAAAAATAAATTATGAATTAAGACCAAGAGAAAAGATAAATATGCATGGCCTGACTAAGTGATATCTGGCCGGAGAAGAGGAAACAGATACCCACAGGTGTATGAATAAACACAAAAGAAACAAAATATCTAGCACAGCACTTGGAAACAGTAGCAGTAGGGAAGAAAAGAAGGAAGTATATTGAGATTAAATGATATATATTAGACAGGGAAATTGCCTTCCACGTTGGAGTCTTACAATAATATTAACATTCCACTTTTAAAACAATTTGTGGAATATAATTAACCTTTTAAAAAATCTTTATCTTTAAAGATAAAGCCATTACCATTTCACACCAATATATGATTACATCATTTAAAACCCTATCACTGCCTGCATAAATGAGAATTATTCTCAGAGAGGAGAACAAGTAAGAAAAACCAATGAGCTAATAGTATGGAATATGTTTCCCTGTATCTCTGGAAAAACCTCAGGTGGCTTTCTCATTGAAAATAAGCATACTGTAAACCCAATTATGGTGAAAGGAGTGCAGAATTCTTTCAGCCAAAAAACCAAAACAATTTGAAAGATTTGGGGAACAGAGAAATATTCAAATTTAAAATCTCCCTGAAGAAACAGTTTGACTTTTCTTTACAAAATGAGGTATATAGCTTCAAATTGTCCTGACTTCCAAAATTATAATAATTTTAAATTATCTAAATATTGAAATCATATACTCTGGATCACTTTATTCCTTTTTGTTGGTTTGTTTTAGCTTTGTCTTTAGGCTAATTATTATTTATGCAGATCTACTTCCACAAAACAAGTGTCTAATACTGCCAGGGTATGCCTCATACCAGATTTGTTTTAATGATTTATGAACAGTCATTGTAGACAGCACTCTTAAATTTATAGAATTAAAACCCAAGAGATTGTAAGGTCATCTGGGTTTATCTTCAGTGAATCATAGGCTATTAAATTTCACTAGTTTCCCTGGTATTTATCCAAAACTCATGTTTGACTAAGGTGTGTCCTCCAAACCACGCTGAGCACTGATGTGAAGGCAAGAGGTGCAGAATCCAGTTCTCCTGGTAATTTCTGCCAATATTTAATTGCTTGCACTGTTAAAAAATGTGTCTGATTTCTCATTTGAATTTGTCTGGCATCCAGCCATTGGCTCTTTTTATTCTTTTCTTCACCAGATTAAAGAGCCCTTTAGTGCCTAGTATATTTTTCCCATGAAGGTACCTGTACACTGTAATCAAGTCACCTCTCAATCTTCTTGTTGATAAGGTAGACAGATTGAGCTCTTTTAGAGTCCCACAGTAAGGCATTTTCTCCAGCCCTCAAATCATTTTTGCAGCTCCTTCCTGAGCTCTCTCCCATTTTTCACTGTCCTTTTAAAAAAGTGGACACTAGCGCTGATGAAATATTCCAGGAGCTGTCTCACCAGTTCCTTATGCTCTTTGCTGTACTTATTCATCCTCTGAAGAAAGGCAGAGCTAGTCAGAAGGCACCATCTGGTGAGGAAGTCTGACTGGTAGGGGGCAGATTTAAATACTTAAAGAGTAGCAGAGGGGAGGGTGAAATGGGCAAAGGACATTTAAAGACTGACTTGCTAGACTATGATCATTTTTAGTTTCCCCAGGAGGTTAGTGAATTCTTCTCCCTTGGACTGCTATTGCCTGTGTTTAAAAAGGTGAATAGCAGCAGACTATAAAATATGGAAAATGAAAATTTCATTGGGATTACACATGGATGAGAAAAATCAGCATCTGCCTGCTGGAAAACACAGGACTAATGGGGATAAGGCAAGCAGGGAAAAAAAAAAAAGAAGAGAAATGCCATTATAGTCAAATAGGAACAGAAAAAATCTGCAACAGTCAAAAGAATATAAATAGGAAGGGGATTCCACAGCCCTAACTGATGTTGTAACCTATATTTAAAAAGCATTGGATTACTGAAGTCTCAGAATGCAGGTCCAGTATTGAAGCTAATACTCACTCTGCAAAGCCAACACCTGAGAGGGGACACTGATGATTTTGCCCCACTCCGCTCTTCAAATTGCATTTCTTAGGGAAAGATCCTTTTTAGAAGCTTATAAAGATGTTGAGTAAAGAACAGGATGTAGAACTTGGAGACTGTTTACTTAGGCACCCAGCTGCTCATAACTGCTGGGGTTGCTCATGAGAAAAAGACTGCCAGACAAGCATAAAGCTGGTTGCTGAGATCAGAGGCAGCAGTCTGAGTTGCAGATATAAAAGACATGGAAGTCCAAGAGTGAGCTTTCAAATGACTTTCAGAAGCTGCAGAAGCCAAAAGCACTCCCTTATCCCCTTCTGCAAGGACTAAAGTATTTGGCTCTGCATTCAGCCATGCTTATTCATTCCTTTAGGATCTGTAGATTTGATTTCTACAATGCATGGTGACTGAGGAATAAACTTGAAAAGTGCATGACAGCTTCAGTTGTTACAGCAGGATCCTGCATACTACCGTGAGGGTATTGGTCCAGGCAAAAATATACTGCCTGAGCTCTTCACTGGCCGTGTATCTGCAGTAACACAAGCATTGGTTTGTCACTTTTCTTTGTATCATCCAAGTAATCAGTAATAATTCATTATAAAGGATACATAGTATATAAAAATGTGATTTTGAACTCTCTTTGTAAAATTATGCTTCATATAGTTTCTTCTGAGAAAGAAGAGTGCAAACTACTGTAATACTGTTGTTGGTTTCTGACTTATAGAAACATTCAAACACCTAAGGCACATACAGTTGATTCTTTCTGAAAAATCAAAGCTTTTCTTTGTTGCTTAAGCCCTTTACTAAAGTTCCCATAGCAGCTGTCCATATAAGCTTTATTATTCCATACTAATAAATTAGGCAACACAAAGAATGTCAATAAAAAAATTATGCTTTAGCTGCGAAGACAGTGAGGGTTTCCAGGAATTCAAAAGTCTTGCCTAACCCAATGGTGTAACTGAGGGAATAGGAAGGAAGACTAACATACAAGTGTCTTAAAGGCTTCTTAAATACTGAAACAGAGGAGACATGGTGTGAGATGCAAGAGAAGGAACCTCTGCAGACATTCTTTCCTTGTTTTGCAAACAGCCATTGCAGAGGCATTTTTTTCCCCTTTAACTGACAAGTAATCCCTTGAGCCTAACACAAGCAAGTACTTGCCATACAAGTCCAATTCCCTCCAGATTTTCTCTCTAATGCAAGATTGTTACAAAAGCCCTACATTTTGATGCTTCCAAATCACTTTTACACTGTATAAATGTTCCAGGATGCACAACTTGAAAATAGAATACAGAATTGCTATAAATATTAGAAAGGTCTTTACTTTCAGGTTTTACTTTTACAAAGTAAAATAGTGACACCAACAGAGGGTTCCTTCTTTCAGGGAATAACAAGGAAATACACTTAATTGTTACATTATTATAAGAAAATTAAATGTAAAAGTAAATTTTTAAGCATTTATCATGAACACAATAAAACTGATTCTCCTTTTGAGAACTTCATTTTCTTATATTTCCTTCTTTCTTAAAATAAATTGCTAGGGAACTCTAAAAAACTTCATGTAGCTGGTCTTCTGTTATTCTAGCATAAAGTAAAAGCTATGGGGTTTTTTTTTCAATTTATATATTCAAAACTGTGTTATATCCAGACAGATGCAGCATTCTTATAAAGGTATAATGCTTTGCACTTACTTTACTATTTGATAATTTGATTTTTTTTTTCCCAGAAATATAATCATCCATGTTTTTTCTGGGCAAATTATTCCACCGTGTAATAGAATTATTAACTCCTCAAAAATCTTCTGTTCAAACATCAGACTTGCTTCAATAGGGATAAGCATCCTTAATATGTTTGAAATAGTAACATTTTGTATTTAATTTCCAGCTACTCTACAAGATCACTAGATGACTTTCCCATTAGTGTTTTTGAAAGCTGTACACCATGCATTCAGGTACATCTTCATATTCTCTGATATAAATGTTTATTTCAAAATGTCTTTGTTAGCAGCAGGAATGTGACATTGCACATTCAGAGTCAGAACAGGAGAGCGGAAAAATCCAGGTACTATTCCTATTATTATCCCATCTGCTTTTTGACCTTAGCTAAATTACACTGAACTTGTGCTACCTCAATTTCCCTAGTTTAACGATGATATCAAGATATTTCATTCCCTGTGTAACAAAGCTAAGTACTTCTTTATATAAAAATGGGAGAACCCTTAGCAAAATTGATTCAATGCAAATAAGCTAATGCAATGCTATGGTTGAGAATCTGAACAGAGAATTCTCAAAAAATGCAAACTCCCACAGCAATTATAAAGTAGGTCATATTGAACGTATGTGTTAATGCATGAAGGGGCATACACTTGCTCAGAAAAAATTGCAGTGGCTTTCAACAACCAGGCAGACATGAGTTCAAATCCAACGCACTGTTGTTATAGCCTGAAAGTTGTATTTTCATTTAATAAGTCTGTATAAGAGATAATGCATTGTTTGCATTATATCCAATCACTTCTGATTCTATGCTCTATTGATCAATGTTTTCTTTCCTTTTATATTGACATTGTGGCAGCATATACATAGATCTGCAATGACACTACTTCGTTTGACATTGTAATATTCCCTGTACGGCTGCATTTATATCATTTGCAGCCCTTTAGAATGGCAGTAAGTCCCATGAAATCAAATGATGAGCTATTATTATCACAGAAACATAATGAAAAATAACCAACTTGGAAGCTGGATAATAATATATTAGCTACCCACCCAAGCACTTCAAAACTCAGCTGTTTTTTTAATACAGCAGACCCTAACTAAGTTTATTTTCTCATTCGTTCTTCTACTTGCACTTCTAAAAATGTATCTTGGAAGAGATCCATTCGTCAGTAATTGTCAAATGAACATAAGGATGATCATATCACAGGTCCATCTACTTAAATGGTCAACAGCAAACACTTAGAGAGCCGGATGAGAAGCAGAGTATTAATATATCCCATGGAAAGTACTCAGGAACATATGAACATCTTGGGATAAAAGTTGCACCATCAGTACAACATTTAATAGCTTTCTTTCTAATTTTGTAATACCCCTTGAACAAATTTTCATAATATTTATGGTAATATGCTCTGCCCTAAGAAGAAATACATTTCCTGTTGTATATTAAAAGGCAAAATCTCTTTTTCTGGAATATAATCTGTGACTAAGAAGTGATAGATATCTAAATACAGATGTTTATTCTAATAAACTGAAATTATCTCTCAATTACAGCAAAGATATATGCCTATAAGGAAAAGCTTAGACAAACTGTATTACATATTAACTTAGTTTTTGCTAGTAGTGATCCTGTACATAATGCTAAGAAAGCATTTAGGATGTACTGAATGGGCCTGAGTTACTTAAAACTGTATTATCTTAAAAAGGGGAGATATAAATTAAAAGTTGTCTCTTAAGACACAACACAGTATTTTTTAATGATGTGTCTCTGTGGATTCAGTACATTTACTCCTGAAAGGTAACTCCATATGAAGCATGTGGCTTAGAACTGATATCAAACCCAATGATGTTATGTGCTATCCACATCTGATGATTTTAAACTCACAATTTTCATAAAAGACTGTTTATTCATCACAAAGGCCAAAATCCGTCCTTTTTATTTGTGAAGTTGGTTTGGTTTTTTTTTTTTCCCAGCAGAGTTGTCACTGTCTTTCATCTTGTACAATAAAAAAAAGCAGGATCAAAAAAAACTACAGTAGCTACTTCTGATGTGGGGATTACGTTGTTGATGTAAAAATAATTTCCTACAGCAACTCTCTAAAGTGCAGGTGAGCAATAATTGCCTCTAACTTTCTGGCCTCATAGGTGTGATTTGGAGATTAGAAACTGGTTAGCTGTTGAGATCCTCAGTTTTTGCTTGCACAACAAAGGCCAACAGCAGCAAAACTGAAAATTCCTGAATTTTGCTTCAACAATCCAGTAGTACTGCTAAGCAAAGAAAATAGTATGTCTGTAGCAAAACTGATACTCCAAAGAGGTTTCTAGCAGGGACTTAATCATGAGCTATCTAGCAGTAGTACAAAGTCCACGGTGCCTAATTACTTAGGTTATCCTCTCTGCGGTAACTAAAGCCTCCCACACAGTATCTCTGCTCTACAGAGCAGGAGCTATTCTTGTGCTGCAGTTGCTAATGCTTCTGAAAACTAACAGCTCACTGGGGGACTGGTTACTTCTGAATCAAAGCACACCCCAGGTACTGTGTGAGGATGTGAAAAACTGGCTACATCCCAGTTCCCAAAAGCTTGACCAAACTGCTGCACCACTCAGTCTAGCTATCCTCTTTCTAACACTGCATGCAAAACTCCTGTGTCTTACACAGTCCTTTCCCCAGGGGCCATTTGATAAATCCAGAGACATCTAGCAGCTAATGCATAATCTGTCTTTTAATTTAATTTTTTTTCCATCAAAATCAAGGCAGTGGCAATGAAGAAATTCACTCCCATATCTTTGTTTCATAGATCCTCTTCTGTTGTACTGGCCAGGCTTCTATTACCCTTATTCCAGTAGAAATTTTCCCAACATGAGCTCACAAGCTCACAACTGTGGGCGTTTTTTTCACTGAAGATAATGTTGAAGGCAGATTAAAGGCCATTTTGGAGAAAGAAAATGTTCTCTCATAATTTTGCACTGCAAAACTTCTGGTTAAGAGTTTAAAAAAAATTGCTCATTTTCGCAGGTTAAAACATTCAGATTAAAGTATTAATATGAAAAAATGACATATGAACTTTGACTAACAAGCAAATACTGCTACAAAGTGGTAACTGTAAATTCTATTGTCTAAATGGTCTCTGACATTTTTTCTAAGAAATTATATGTATTTCTTCTTGTCATAATGGGGACCTATAATACTGGCATTTAACTGGAACTTTATGGAATTGTACTTGTGTCTTCCACACCTTTTAAAACTACACCAAAACCTGATAAAAATATTGTACCATCCCACCTATATCTTTATGATTTTAAGAGTTTCTCAGTTGTTTATTTTGTTTGGGTTGGTCTGGGTTTTTAAAAGCTTTGAATCCCTCAGAGTATTCACAACAAATTCAGCTTGATTTTAATGCTTCTGCAGTGACTACAGCAAAGGTTCTTAACTTTTACACTATAATGCAGTCAATGTATTTATAGTTCTTGAAAATGTCACATGGCAATGTTATGCCACGGACAGCACATCTCAGAGACTCCTTAATATGTCTGCATTGTTGTATTCTATTTGTAGAGGCATTTTTGTCAGCAGCAATGAAGAAACAGAGCTGCTGCTGCAGCTCTTTCAGTAACATTCAAACTTATAGTTGACCCGAGGGGCTCACATTATGACATCCATATTTAATTTAACAATAAATCATATTTTCATGGACTAGAGTATTGCATTATAACCTCACTGTTTTATGTGCACGGGAATGCAGCAAAAGCAGGCTTGTACCTATCTACAACACAGACTAAATGGTTAGGTCATGAGAGCAAGGTTGGAGTGTGCAGTGACAACAATATATAAAAGTTTTATAACAATTCTTAGAAATCTGAGGGAAAAAGGACACAAAAAGCTATCCAGAAGGGACTGCATTTAACTTAAAATTCAATTTTTAAAATCTTCCTAACTGCACCATCTTACTTGCTGTCAATTCTAGTTCTGCTCTGCACTTCCCAATGCAGTCAGCATTCTCTGTATCTCATTTTCTCTTCTGCTTCTTTCAAGCATATTTAAGGAGAAAATTAATACCATCTGAATCTTAAGCTTTACCCATCCTTTTCTCCTCACAAACATTTCTCCTATTTGCCCTGCATCTTTTACTGCTGACCTTCTAGCTGACTCCAAATTAAATGTTCATATGTTTCCTATTTACTTCCAAATCTAGTCCTGCTTGTTCACATTTATTCTTGCTCATCTCCCTCTTATTTGCCTCTGCTCACATCACATCACATCACATCACATCATCCTCAACTTCTTTACTTCCTATTTCTACTAACTTCCAGGACCTACTTCTTGCAGCACTCTGCAACCTAAAATTCATTTAATTCATTTTTCCCTCCCTATCAGCATTATTAATAATCTTCTACCAGCCAGACTATGGAATACCTTCACTGCTCTTCTCCATCAGCTGGTAATAGTTTACCCATATTTGCACTGCTCTCCTCCACAGACTACATTACCTTTTTTAGAAGGCTCCACTTTTCAAGTATCTTTTTTTTTTTTGCAGCCTTGATCTTTGGTCTAGATGTCATCCTTAACATATATTACATAAAATTAAGAAAGAGCAACTGTAGTAAAAAGCATTTGAGTACTCTGACCCATCTTCTCTTTTTACCTCTCATCCAGCTTTTTGTTCGTCATCTCTTCATGCACTGTATCTAAATTAGATTTTCAGTTCCTTGGGGTAGGAAGACATCACTTTCATTTATCTGTAAAGCACCATTCATGCTTATGGCTCTGTCGAGGTGCTAAATATGTATATCCACATTTATTAAAATATTGATGTTTTTATCTATTCATATATTGCAGAAGCAACATGGCAGCAGTTGTACACATTTATAATAGCAATGATATGATTTATAGTAGCTGCATGCTGTTCTCTATTTCCTAGTTCATATTTACATTGCTCTTGCTGGTCTTTTTAACTAACTAAAATATAAAAATCTCAATTTTCTCTGACAGTGTTGATGTCAGGACTGCTCCTGTCCTCCAAAATCTTGTAATTTAAATAGTCCTGATGACAGTAAAAGTTTTAGGAATTTTGGACATGTAGCTTGAGAGGCACTGAAGTACTCTGATTTTCAGAGTAGTAGAGCATAAATCTTTCTAAAACACATGACCTTGAAAACAGAAGATCCGTGTTATTTTGAAAATTTTGGATGACAAAATTAACATAACTAGTGTAAATGTGTATCTTACAAGCTAGGAAGGTTTTTAATGAAAAAAGAAAGATAAAATGGTGATAATATCAGTCTAACTACAACGTACTAAAATATTTCTAATAACAAGTGCAGTAACAACCTGTAGATATACTCTCCTTTGTAGGCAAGCATGTTTATTTCTTGGTTAGTCAAAAAAGTAAGTAGATGTTTAAATCTCACAGCAGAATCCACAGTCTCCTGTCATGACTCAGAGCCCCTTGCATGAATGAGTCTGTACTAATAATTTCAAAAGTTAGCTCAAAAGATAAGGAATTATTGTAGAGTAGACACTATATGCAAAGCAATTAAACTGTTATGCTTCATGTAACAATAAATAGTTAAGCATTTAAGCACTGAATAAAGTGAACATTGAGTATCCTGCTTTGCATCAATCTGAGCTGAAAACTTGAAATGGGTTGCTCATTTGTGGGTCATTACATGTGGAGTGGCCTTGATAAACTGTTTACTCAGAGCAGCAGTCACAAAGTTACATGGGGATAATGTTACTGACATTTCTTCACAGAGTGCCTACAGCTGATGGATTTAATAGCTATATTATCTTTGTATAGAGGGACCCATTTCAGCCAGAATTCCACCATGCTATTTTACTGGATAAAATGATAAACTTAATGTTGAGCTGCATATATAACTAAATCTGTGTAAGGTTGCACTAATTACACTCAGACCACATTACACTCATACCACAAAAAGTATTTTTGGACTGAACAAATGGCAAAGATAAATTTTACTTAACTCTTGATGTGTTCCAATAAGCATCTACCTCCAAGCTAGTGCCATTCATTTGTTACTATACATAAAGAGAACTGTGTCAACAAATGCATTAAAGTGGGATTCATCACATCTACCCTAAATATTTACTTCAGGCTAAGCCGTTGTACATTCTAAAACATTTTCAAACAACTAGATTTGGTAAATGAATTCCATTTCATCAGACAGTGAGAATCCTGTGTTTATTAATTTCTTTGCATATTCAGAGAAAGTCAGATCCAGATATCTTTTCTACAGACCTAAAAGTAAACAAAACTCCTTGATAAAACTGCTATCCAATGCCAACTATTAGTTTCCAGACATGGCTTGAGGCCAGATATGGAACAGCCCAGGAAGTACTCTCCAAAGACAGCTGGTAGATGGACTGTCTGCTTCAGATAGAAAGAGGACCTACCAGTAAGTTTCAGTGCCAGAAGAAGGTCCTGTACATCTTCTATTAAGTTGTAAGAAAAGAGGTAATTGGCATGGATTTTCGAATAATTGCAACTCTAAACTAAAAGGAAGAAGACAGAAAGACAGCTTTTAGGTGAACATTTTAACAAAAGTAAGGATAAAATAAAGAATGTAAACAGCAAAAGTAAAAAATAAGCATGACAATGGAAAAATAGCTACAGAAAAATTATTGAACTGTGATATGACTTTCACGATTGGGATCACTTTGGACAAATACAGCAGGGATACTAGCTGTTATCTAAATGAACTGACATCCTAAAATGCATTTCACTTACTACACAGTGAGAAGATCTACTTCCAGTAAATTACTTTAGAGAATACTACCAACAGAAGGAAGGTAAAGAAGGAATTTCCAGAATATTGGAAATTGGACCAATACAAAAACTCTAAGTAAAGCATAAAAGCAGACCTTTGCCAGTGAACACTTTTGACCACCTTGACAGAAACGTAGAAGCTGAGTTCTAATGATTTAATGGCCGTGTACAGGAATTAGTTGTTACCCAGACCTCACTGTGTGTGGGAGGTTGTATTCTGTAAGGATATTATGAGATGCAATCGTCAGGTTTTTAGGTGCACTCAACTTCACATCCTGCACAATGAGAAGTATGAATGATAAACACTTTTTAACATGGTTGCTCTGCTCAATGAATAACTGTGACCTTACAAAACAAGTTTAGAAATAATGTGTGTATGGAGCACCTTTTCTTTTGTTTCCACACCAAATTAAAACTACTTGCTTTCCTTTCAGCTAAACATTTTTTTCTAATCACATCACTTTACTCTGATGTAAATAAGTTTTAGCTTCAAGAATCATTGGTCATTGCTGAATGTAAATAAGCACAGAGTAAAATTATATTAAGTTTGCACAATTGATCTTTCATAATTTTAAATGTTGACTTTTAAAATTTCCTGTAAAATCAGTCTGAAATACTCTCATCGTTGACTGTCATCAAGCAGAGCAGGGTCACTTTGGGAAAACCCATTCTCAGTGATGTAAATTACAGGGTTATTATATGTATCCTAGAACAAGGGAGAGCAAAAGTTTTATTCAGAACAGATGTAAGAAAGCCCATAAAATCAGATGCATTACCCTCTATCTTTTCTAAGCTACAAACTAAAACTAGTTTTCATCAAATTGCACTGACCCTATTAACTTAATTTTCTATGAAGTGACCTTTTATGACTAACAATGGAAAAGCAAAACTGTGCAAATATCCATGAAGACAGTGAAATGACTTATTTTAATGAGAAGACTAAAATATCTTTCCTGCATTAGCATCTGCTTATTGTCACTGCTCCTTAACCCCTTGGTACTGGCAGTCACTGCACGTCTCCTTGCCAGGAGTAGATGTATGCCAGGAAAGCTTACTGCTGGCATCAGAAAGATAATTTCTGGAGTTCAAAAGATGATATAACACTGGTGTGTCATTTCAAATTGTAAAACAGATATCAAGTACAAAGGTAATAGGAAAACACTAAGGCTCCTACTCATAAAAGCCAGCATGAAAAACTTAAATTACAAATCCCAAGGTGACTCCTTTATTTATATCTTGTACAGTATCTTATGCCACCCAGATGGGCTCCTCAAAAATCTTCTGCAGAATTCATAGAGGTTCTATCAATCTGAGCTGTAGACACAAGTCCACAGTGTTTTCTCCAAATGTTACCACAACTGCATCAGGGTTTAGCAGGAGCTTTTTACACTTTATAAGCTACCTTGTAAGCTCTGGTACCAATACTGGGGCTATACTGTTGCGGTGGCCCAGCCCACCTTTGGGCTGTGCAGTGGGCGGATTTTCCTGCCCAGAACAGTGGGTCCGAGGGCGGACTCAAGGGCGGTGCCATGGGTGGCACAGAAGTCTAAGCCACAGCCCACTGGGTGTCTACCTGAATGATGGACTTCTCCCCTGTTCTAGAAGGTTCTGAGTTATTCGGTTGCTGATTGGTTATTCCTTTCATGTTTATGCATTTCCCCTATTGACTATGTAATTAAGTTCTGGAAAGTTCTGCTAGTTGTATTCCCCATTGGTTGGTTTAAATTTGACCTTCCCTACAAGCCCTTCAATTGATTTCCTGTCACCCCATGTAATTTCCCCATTGGTTTGCTCATTTGTACCTCCCCTCTCCACCCTCTGTACAAAAGCTGCTGTCATTCCCCTACCCTGTGGCTCTTTGTAGCACCCCTTTCAGCTTCCCTGTTCTTCCGCCCCCGGGTCGGGGAATAAAGCCTGGAACGGCTGCTGCACTGAGTCCCTCTCTCCTTTGCTCCTGCCGCTCGCTGCTGTTACACCAGCTGCTGGCAGCTCCTCGCAGGAGTCACAGGGCAGGCTGCTCCCCACAGAGAGCCTCCATACGACTGCGAAGCAGCTGACAGTCCTGCCTGCCAGGACACTCACTGCAAGTCGCCTGCTTGGCCTCCAGGCGGCCAGCGGTCAGCAAAACTATACCTTTTGAACAACCACTTAAAGCAACGACCTAAGGCCCATTAGTAATGATCACTCAGTCTCCAAATGTTCTGAAGCAATAATTTACATGAATATCAATGGTCTCAATGATCTTTTCAGATCTCCAGTCATCTCTGTTCTTTAAGGATTAAGGCAAACCAAACTGGTAGAGGGAGCAGGATGCCATTTCCGGGGTTATTAATGGTTTTGCAGTAAGAATTGACTTCTGAAAATGTTACAGGAAACAAAAAAGGGTTAATAATAATTTTGTTACATTTTAACATTTGAAGCAACCACACTTCACATTTTCTCTGTTATGAGATTCAAATATTTTCTCTCAAGTGCCTGTTGACTACTGTTACAAGATGCCAGAGCTGGCAAAAATGCTCAGCACACAAAATCTTCCAACCAGGCACATAAAATGAAATGAGGATGCAAATTTTCAAAATAGATCAGTGGACAGCAACTCCCCAGGAAAAACATAATTCTGATGGGAGATGGTCACATGAAAATATAATTCTTTCATTTAAATGCCTGAATGGCAGCCTGACTGCATGTGCAAGATACAAGCATTTTGGAAAAAGCCTGACGCTTGAGAGCCTTACAGGTAGATTTGTTCTAATGAAAACATTTCTCTCCTTGAGAACTGTGTCTTGTAAAAACTTAAGTGCTCACACAGCAAAGTAACTAAGCTGATCTTCTATATTTTGAACTTGGTTAGCTGGATTAGCTGTTGCCTCTAGAATGTTCCATTCTCCATCATCGTGCCAGCATCAGGCAAAGATACTGTCAATATATTCAACGTTTTGCAATGGTGTGAATTCAACATTTCACTCACTAGATCTATAGGATATTAAGGCTTTGCATTAGGTTCTACTAAATTTTAGGTGGAGTTTGAGGCACTGGTCTCTTTAGCTACCGACCTGAATGGCTTGACAATAGTTTATCCAAGAAATCATCTCTTACCTTTTTACACTGCCACTGCTGCAGACTGCTCAGTCCTTCTAACTGCAAGAAGGAATTAGCTCACCTCTCTAAAAGCTCATGACTTCTAACCTTTCTTGTCCCCTCTTGCTAAGACAGAGATCAACTTTAATTTCCTGGATGTGTTGTTAAAGCTGGCCAGTACTGGGGATGTATTTCCAGAGGCTTAAAAGGAATTCACCTTCTGTACANGCAGTGGGCGGATTTTCCTGCCCAGAACAGTGGGTCCGAGGGCGGACTCAAGGGCGGTGCCATGGGTGGCACAGAAGTCTAAGCCACAGCCCACTGGGTGTCTACCTGAATGATGGACTTCTCCCCTGTTCTAGAAGGTTCTGAGTTATTCGGTTGCTGATTGGTTATTCCTTTCATGTTTATGCATTTCCCCTATTGACTATGTAATTAAGTTCTGGAAAGTTCTGCTAGTTGTATTCCCCATTGGTTGGTTTAAATTTGACCTTCCCTACAAGCCCTTCAATTGATTTCCTGTCACCCCATGTAATTTCCCCATTGGTTTGCTCATTTGTACCTCCCCTCTCCACCCTCTGTACAAAAGCTGCTGTCATTCCCCTACCCTGTGGCTCTTTGTAGCACCCCTTTCAGCTTCCCTGTTCTTCCGCCCCCGGGTCGGGGAATAAAGCCTGGAACGGCTGCTGCACTGAGTCCCTCTCTCCTTTGCTCCTGCCGCTCGCTGCTGTTACACCAGCTGCTGGCAGCTCCTCGCAGGAGTCACAGGGCAGGCTGCTCCCCACAGAGAGCCTCCATACGACTGCGAAGCAGCTGACAGTCCTGCCTGCCAGGACACTCACTGCAAGTCGCCTGCTTGGCCTCCAGGCGGCCAGCGGTCAGCAAAACTATACCTTTTGAACAACCACTTAAAGCAACGACCTAAGGCCCATTAGTAATGATCACTCAGTCTCCAAATGTTCTGAAGCAATAATTTACATGAATATCAATGGTCTCAATGATCTTTTCAGATCTCCAGTCATCTCTGTTCTTTAAGGATTAAGGCAAACCAAACTGGTAGAGGGAGCAGGATGCCATTTCCGGGGTTATTAATGGTTTTGCAGTAAGAATTGACTTCTGAAAATGTTACAGGAAACAAAAAAGGGTTAATAATAATTTTGTTACATTTTAACATTTGAAGCAACCACACTTCACATTTTCTCTGTTATGAGATTCAAATATTTTCTCTCAAGTGCCTGTTGACTACTGTTACAAGATGCCAGAGCTGGCAAAAATGCTCAGCACACAAAATCTTCCAACCAGGCACATAAAATGAAATGAGGATGCAAATTTTCAAAATAGATCAGTGGACAGCAACTCCCCAGGAAAAACATAATTCTGATGGGAGATGGTCACATGAAAATATAATTCTTTCATTTAAATGCCTGAATGGCAGCCTGACTGCATGTGCAAGATACAAGCATTTTGGAAAAAGCCTGACGCTTGAGAGCCTTACAGGTAGATTTGTTCTAATGAAAACATTTCTCTCCTTGAGAACTGTGTCTTGTAAAAACTTAAGTGCTCACACAGCAAAGTAACTAAGCTGATCTTCTATATTTTGAACTTGGTTAGCTGGATTAGCTGTTGCCTCTAGAATGTTCCATTCTCCATCATCGTGCCAGCATCAGGCAAAGATACTGTCAATATATTCAACGTTTTGCAATGGTGTGAATTCAACATTTCACTCACTAGATCTATAGGATATTAAGGCTTTGCATTAGGTTCTACTAAATTTTAGGTGGAGTTTGAGGCACTGGTCTCTTTAGCTACCGACCTGAATGGCTTGACAATAGTTTATCCAAGAAATCATCTCTTACCTTTTTACACTGCCACTGCTGCAGACTGCTCAGTCCTTCTAACTGCAAGAAGGAATTAGCTCACCTCTCTAAAAGCTCATGACTTCTAACCTTTCTTGTCCCCTCTTGCTAAGACAGAGATCAACTTTAATTTCCTGGATGTGTTGTTAAAGCTGGCCAGTACTGGGGATGTATTTCCAGAGGCTTAAAAGGAATTCACCTTCTGTACAGATTTAGCAGTGGCTGACATGAATATGTTGCCTAAAGGACTATTTTTATGCTGCTGAGAGGTCACTGTAAGTTTAAATATCAGGATACTTTAAGCTCTCAAATAGGCATTTTTAATTTTGCTTACACCCAAACACAACTGTATTGCTTTTAAACCTTCTGAAAACACTAGATATTGAAATACACATCGTAAGCTCTGGTTCAAAGAGTATCAATTAGCTTGCTCTTTTACTTGAACTATCTGGTTTAGTGCAGTAATTGGAAAAGGCCAACAAGTGGCCTTGAATTATTATTTGTTAAGCTAAGAGGCTCCAGAGAGGAATAGTTCTCTCTCATGCTGGTGGAATGTAGAAATCAGTCAGCCTTTGCTTCAGAGGCTTGGGCTGAACATACCAAAGTGTTTAATCACCTCAGAAACCTAAAATCCAAAAAAATGTGTTGGTCTTAGACTACCACATATCCTAATAAGACATAGGTGCTTGTGAAATATCTATCCCAAGGCTTTGCTGTATTGAAACACAGAACTGAGAAATGTCTACAGGAGGTGAAAACAGAGCAAAAGGGAGGAGGAGGAAGACTGAATTGCAAAGGTTAATAAAATGTATGCTTAGGAGGTTATATATGGCTTATATCATTATTCTTAACAGTTTCTGAACCAGGTATTTTGTTTAATCCAAAGCAGGAAATTTGTTCTATACTTCTATTATATATTCCTTGGTATTTTCAGGTTCAGCTTACTGTGTATTGGTGTTTGCAAATGCCAACACAGAACTCCATACTACCTTCTTCTTAAAAGGACAGTATTAGACTTCAACTTAACCCCACTTCAAATGAATGATCTTAGGGATTTCTGCCAAATAGCTTTTTTAAGACAACATTTACAGCAGCAATCAATTATGAACCCCAGATTTAGACAGTGCCTTCTCCTAAACAAACAGGTGCATACACATCCCTTAGCACAGCAAGACTCAATTAGATTGTTTACAAAGTAATTCACAATAAATCTCACATGTAGTTTGCTTTTCCTTTCGAATGCAGCACCAGAAAAACACATTTAATTCTAAGGGGATTCGTGCCTGTGCCTGAGAATGCACCCATGCAAAAGAGAGAGGAATATACTAGAACTTAAATTTTGAAAAGCAAATTCTTACAATTTGTAATAGCAATTAGCAGCAAATACATCTTGTTACTCTAACTTCTGAATGGGGTTCTATTTGTCTTCAGCGGGACTGGGTATGTGTTACCTCTTTGCTGATGAGACTACAAGGTTTACTACATAAGTTTAAACTGGGGAAAAAAGAGATCCTTTGCTGCTACGGGATCCTGTCCTCTCATATTCAGAGTAATCCCTACCTAGAAGACACTAGCATTTCTCATTCTAATTTTCAGATTATAAATTATATAGTACAATTTATAATATATTTAAGTGCAACCAGCTATCATTTATTTTTTACATCTCAATTAAACACCTATATTGGAAAAGATTTATGCCTTTTGTTAAAAAATGAAGAGAAATAGAACTGCATTCCTGAAAAATGTGAACATCAAGTCAAGTTTCTAGGTTGTCTCATACCTTCCAAAGTAGGCTGACTTAGTTTCTCTGGTTGTATCTGTGAGTCAGGTAGAAGCAGAAATACAAAAGAAAACATTCTTCTGAGGAAGTGTGTATATAAGGGTTTTGTGGAGATAACCCAAAATTTTAGGATTCCAGATATTAAGGAGCAGTTTGTCACCAGAAAGTGAAGGATTGTTCTTTTCTCCTTTCTGTCATCTTCTCTCCCCATTCTGATTCCCTACCTTCATGCTGAAGTGAGGCATAACATCACATTCTCACAGACTCAATATCCTCATGTCTACAACTTCTGTCTTCTTCTGCACTGACACCCAATGTTTAGCAGCTCACTCGTTCTGCTCAGGGCACCTTCTAGGATAAAAATAATTGTACAAAAATACTTTTAAAACTTGGTGTAAGCTTTAAGCTGAAACCTGACACATCTTAGGAACAATACATCTACAACATCACTGCTTTAAAAGACCCTACCTCCACTAAGTTAGAAACAGAATGATTTTAAAGGTTTTCAAATGTCCTACATCTTAGGTGTGAAATTGGTAGTGAATCAGTTGGTGTGAATGATTTTATTTGAAAGGACATTGCTTTAAGCTTGCTAATTCTTCACATGCTCTTTGCAAAAATGTTTATATAGAAGATGATGGCCTTTCCATGCTATGCAGTTACAATTGCTTCAACAGATCACTGCACAGGAGAAGTGAACTCCTGCCTAATGAAAGCTGGCCTACTTGGAGTTCTGCCAATGCCCTTTCGTTAAATGTAAAGTTCATAATATTAATCAGGCAACTGCTTATGCTGGGGATCAAGTGAACATTTTCTGAAATTACAGCTGAGTTTTGTCAAAATGTTAGCTTTCCTTACCAAGTGCATTCAGCATGTCTGCTTGCTATCTCCCACTCTGACAACTAAATAACAAAGCCCATACAGTAGGCAGCTCACTGGGGTTTTACAGTGCCTGCAGCCCCAGCTGAAGGAATATCATTACAGGAAAGAAACCACAACAACTCAGCCAAATTTAAATTCAACACACCACAAAAAGCATTCTGAGGGAAAGACAAGCTGTGCCAGTGAAAGTGGGCCACGTATTGTAAATTTTGGTGGCAAAGAAAAAGCTTCAATTCAAGCCTCTCTGGGATACTGGCACATGTGTCTGGCATACTCTGCAGGGAAAAATGGCTGGTTGGTCTGTTTACAGCAGATTTACCAGCCCCCCTTGTCTGAAATCTTGCAACAAAGGCTCCTCCACTCTCTGGTGAAAACCTTAATCTGCAGGATGCAGAGGATAGGCCGCTGTCTACTGAACAGCCAAGCTCTACATGACCAAAATTCTGCAGAAAAAGATTGCTTCTACTGGTACCATCCTAGTACAGATAAGGATAACCTGAAGAGTATTTTCTAAGAAGTCCTATCCTTTGTAGCCTTCCATCATTGCAATCTTCAAACCAAGAGAAGAAAGGAATTGCCAAGGCATATACTGCCCTAGAAGTATAAAGATGTGTATCTTCTTGGTAGAACTGAGATGCAGAAGAGTAGGAAGCAGAACTGAGATTCAGAGGTTTGTTCAAATATATTTTCCTTTTCTTCTCTTTGGAACATTATCCTCACAGCATACAAGAGATCTCAGCCAGCTACTTTGATTCTCCCATCATTTCTGGTTCAGCTTCAGTTGCTTTTATTTTTCACAATTCCCTTTATTTCTTCTTCCTTCCATTCCCTCTGTTCTGTAGGCACAACTGTCCTTTCCTGTCTTTTCCTACTGAGTGACCTTAATCTCTCCCCCAATCCACACCAATGGAATTAAAATAAATTAATCAGAAGTGAAACAAATTTTATATCTGACTTCTAGCAATCTGCCCAGCTTATTTATGTGCTGTATCCCCTTACACATATACACTGCCTGCTGAGACTGTGAAAACTCTTCTTTTCAGAGCTTCTGTTTGCTAGAGAACTAAGCATAGTTCCTATCAGACTGAAGGAATCCTATCCTCTCTAATTTGCTAAAGAAAAATGTCTGGGAAAAGTATGTCCCTTAGTGCAAAACAGTCAATGTGAAGTTCAGCTCATTGGAGTATACTGATAAGCTATCTAAATTCACTTGCCAAATGAGATAACTTGTCTATTGTAAGCCATCCAAAAATATTCTTATGGCTAGGATCCTTGTAAGTATAAACATTCTGATGAAGCAAAATGATTTAGAGTTACAATTAAAAAAACTGGAGTAAGCAAAAAGATACATAGGAAACATAATAACAATCCTATCCCAAAAGATTGTGCTATCCAACGGGATCTAGAATATTAATTAGTAAGTTGTTGCAAACCTATAAAAAATCATCCCATAATTACTCTGAAAAAAAGTTGCAATTTCAAAGCAACACTGCAGAATAGCATACTGGATTAATTATGCCAGACTGCAGCAATAACCTTGAATTAAAGCTGCAACCTTCTATTTTTAAGAAACAATTGCCTTTCTGGTTGATGAAACCTGTCGTCCCATCAGGTAACAGACGTGACCAGGAAAGAGAAAAGCAATAATGAGTCAATCCAAGCTGTTTGATACATTTCAAATCTTCCTCCCACAGAGTGTAGCTGCCACAAGCTACATCACCAGTCTGGTTCTTGAAAACTCGATCTCCTCCCTGATGGGTGAATACGTCCCAGACATTAGGGCTTTTCCATCTGCATTCCAGCCTCCTGCTTGAAAAACAAAACTTGATCATTACACTTTTGACATCAAAAGATGTATGTTGCAAGTAAATACTTATCACAAAGTAGGTGCAAATCCCTGAAAATCCCCTGGAAAAATCGAGAAGTATTCTCTACCCACTCCTTATGTTATTTAAAGTAACTAGGAAGTTTCAAGCATTAATATACATTGCATTAAGTTTTGCATTTATTCATATTTTTACTTGCTGCTAATTATTTGAAAATTCTGTTTTAAAAAAAACCATCCAGACTTCTAACACTCTTCATACTTCCTTAGCCAAAAATCAGAAGTTTGCCACTCTTGAGATATTACAGGTTTTCACAAAGGGCATTTTCTAATGCAGCCTCCATCCATAAATGTAAAAGATCAGTCCATATCAAAGAAAGCCTTTAGACTATGAGAAACACATCCAACAAATAGGCACTCACGGCTTTCAGGATGTCCTTTGAAAATCTTGACAGTTTGTTAAAAAGAAAGGAATGCCATTATGAGCCATGGCCCTAGGCATATACAAGCTGAATTAATAACACAGCTCTACAAAAACTTCTGCTTTTTGTTTAGCCAGACATTCACAGAAATTAATTTTGAATGTTCAAAAGCACTGCGCCATTTTCCCCAAACTTTCAGAGTTTTGGGATATTTCTTCACAATTCTAAAATTGAGATACACAGATTACCATTAAAATATTCAAAATTTAGCTGTTGTCTGAGATCTAACAACATATAATACTAATTCAAATAAATATACCTCTCTTCATTACAAGTTTCTTTGTCTTTCCTGACATGCTGTAGCTGAGGCAAACATTACATTTTTTTATGTGGAGAGCTCTGTAAACTTACTTCCCTCTGTAAATCCCTGTAAAGGGTGATTTAATCATAAAATTGCAGTTAACCTCAAAATGGCCAAACCTCATTTACCACCAAGATTTTTCAGAGTGCCAGTGAACGCACTGATCCAGGGTTATTCTTTAAAAACTAAAATGACATTGTGTGTTAAAATTATGTATAAATTAAATATCAGTTGGGTTATAAGATTAATAACTATATAATAGCTACATATCAATCCTCAATAAAAGTGTTTTAATAATCAATTAGTATCATAGAAATTAGAGATGGAGGAGAACTATTAGGAGGTCATTGAGTCCATCCCCTGCCAACGCAGGATTGCTCCCTTAAGTGTATTCAGTACTTAATATACATCTGTCTTATTAAATCTAAGTTTAATGCAAGGTTAAGCATATTGAAGACACTTAATTTAAAGCATTACTAAAATCTGTAATATCACTTCTATAACCTAGCTTTTCTAAGATCACTGTCACATTTCATGGTCTTTACAGAATTTTATTGCAGCACATGAACACTCATACATCTACATTTGGTTGGTCAGTAAATTAAATTTTACATGGGACAACCTTCAAAGTAGGTCAAATTTTAGATCCAGACAGTTTGAGTTTTTATTAATCTTGGATTTTATCATAGACTTGGTGCTCTATATGCTCCTCAGAAAAATACGATACTACAAGTTCTCTATATCCTGGTTCAAATTTCAAACATGACTGCTGAAATAAATAGTCATCTGAGAGAAGTGCGGGAAATAACAAATAACAGTAATTCTTTGATGGTACCTAGAATTTCGAAGCCTTCAAGAGCAGGCTTCCTGCACCATATTGATTCAATACAGCTCTTTTTTCAGCACGGTTGGAGTGAGGGGAAGAAAAGCTGCCATAACAGGCAGATTAGCACACATTCAGTTAAGAATCATCATCTAGAGCAGAGGCTGAATAATCCCTCTTTTTTGTCTGCCTTCCTCCAGCAAAGGAAGTGGGAGGGAGGAGGAGAAACATTTGCTTTTCAGCAGAGTAGAACAGTACTATTCCCGTGGTCCTTAGCCACTGTAAAGCCCTGAGCAGGGCTGCAGCAAACAGCCCCACTTTCAAGCATTCCTCACACTGTTCAAAGAGACTTCTCTGTACAGCATCGAGCATCTGAGCTACCCGATAAAGTGTAGGAAGGAATCCAGCCAAGGCAACAGAAAGCTCTACATACATTAACACATCCTACTGAGCCACAATTAGTCTGCAGAGAGCTCTGCTGTGCTTCAATGAACCAAGCTTGCACCTCTAAGCTTGCTCAGAAACTTCCATGCTACACAGCACTCCATAGTGTAGGCTTAACTGGGGTTTTAGGGAGCTTTGGGGCCAGGAAAGAATAGTGATGAGGAACTGATTTTACATTTTAAATACTTAGATGTGAATTGGATACCAAATCAGCACATGACATGCCATCAAATGAATAATATAAATTACTGTGATACATGTTCCCCATTCTCTGCAATTATTACAACAGAAAGAAATGTTATGCTTTTCCAACTAGCAAAGCTACTAAAGCAGGAATATTACTGATCAGAGTATTTTTAAGTTTTCATGTACTTTCACGAGTACGCTTTTCCTCTAATTCAGCTGTCCTTTAACCTTTTGGAGTGAAATTTTCTTGACCTGGTCTCTGACCAAAAACTGTAATTTTGTTTGAATTAATGCAGTTCCACTATTTGGCATATGAAAGAAGTTAAGAAAACCACTTTTACCACTACGAGGTTTTTTTTTCAACTTTTCCAGCGGGGAAAAAAAAAAATAAAATCAAGCAGAGAGTTGAAATTTAGCATAGAAATGGCCCTCAGTAAGAAGAAGTGCTTTTGAATGTTCTGGTGCAAATTGATTTTGATTTGACTGAGTCATGAACCTTTGAAATCTGCACTTTGAGCATGCAGAGTACAATTGGTATGATTTTTTAGCGCTTTGAAATATACAGAGTGGAGAAGGTTGTGCTGTGCATAAATACATAGCTGACAGTAAAAAATAAAGTAGCCTATCAGCTTGTGCCTCTTTCACTGTGTATCTTGTGATATGCACAGCAACTGAGTTTGGACTCTACAAGAACTATTGCTTCAATCATGCTGCCTCTAAGTCGGAAGCTGCACAGCCTCTGAAGCTTTCAGAAGGAATTCCCTGTTGAGTTTCTTACTTCTGCAGGAAAAGGGTCATTTGAGTAGTGTCTAGACCATTTTATAGATTTTTTTTTTTTTATGTTTTTCCCACTCAGAAGCCATAAGAAAGTTCATTAAAAATACATTAAGAGAACATTAAAGTTGCACATCTAGCCACTCAAAAGGCAGGAAATTATAATGTCATTCTATATGCACACACACTTCACATTTTAAAAATTAGTTAGAAGAGCTATGTGCATTGCAGGACTCAAGTTAGAATCTGGCCCAGAATATTGATTCCCTGGGAACTGAGAGCTGTGCAGTCTATTAGGTGAACTGAGCTCGTTAAAAGGTACCGAGCATGGGCAAGTACTCTCAATTTCAGCAATAACCAAGAACTAAAGGCTACATCCTCAAAGGCAATTTAGGATCTACAACTCCCATTTAGGTACTGAAATCAATGGGAGTTAAGTGCCTGTATGCTGCAGGGTATAATATGAGAAAATCAGGTCTATATGTATTTTGAAGGTTTATAAAGACACATTTATGAAAGGATAAAGTTTGGAGGGGTTATGGCTGTAGGTGTCCCTATGTTTATGTGTTTACAACCCCTAATCTACAACAAATTTTCATACTGTGCTGGGCAAATCCCTTCATCAGTCCCTCTATTCAGCTGGGAACATGACACATGTCCCTGGGGGACAGCCCCCACAAGTCCAACTGTTAACCTCTCAGTTCATTGTTTTTCATAATCTTTAGAGATGAGTCCCTAACTGAAGACTTCCTGTGAGTACCAATGTCTGATGAGGTAGTTGTCCCATCCAGTTTCAAAATAGCCGATAGCAATTTACTTGAACTAGCTCTACAGGAAGGATATACACAAGAAGTTGATGAGAAAATTACTTATATCTTATATATATACTTATGCTTACTTCCTCCCCCCCAATAACTAACTCCATTTCCATTACCTAGCCATATTTCTGAGATTTGAAACATCTTTTACCCTCTTCTTACTCCTCAAGTCAGATGTGTTTAAACAGAAGTGCTACATGGATTGCATCAGATGTAGTGTCTACACAAAAAGGCAAAGATCAAACACTCTTGCATCCAGACTTTTTGTTCACTTAAAACTTCCTTAATGCTTTGATAGCTAAAAATTGACACCTTCCATTTGATATGCTGCTGTAGCTGCACCCCAGGCAAATCCAACTGGAAAAGCAATATCCTCCAGCAGCGGCTGCAGAGGACAGGTGAATACACAGCATTATATGTGCTGTGGAGATGTCAGTTTCATTTGCAGACGACACTTCCTGGCTTGATCACTCTTCCACTTGTTACAAGCAGATTCTATATGGAAGACAAAAATAAACCCTCTGCAGCTTCACACACTGAAGGGTAAGCCACTCACTTTGCATATCTCAGGATTAAAGCAGAGAGGTTCAGTCAGCTACCAGTGAAAGTGGAAAAGGCAGCAGTGGAAAAGCCTAGGGTGGTCACGGTAAAAGGGCTCCTCCTAGCACGAAGAATTAATACACAGAACAGATCCCTCTTTCCCTTCACTTGCCTCTCACCTCCCATCTCCCATACAGAGAACTTTGTGGACCCTCTATTCAACATAATTTCTTTAGCCACCAGGCAAAAAATAATTTCCACCTCTTCCAGTAAGCTTCAAAAACCAGCAGCCCCTCTTCTTTTCTGGCATCAATTTTTTTTTTTTCTCTTCCAGCACAAGGAAAACTTGCCTGCAGTAGCTGAAAAAGGATATTTTAGCCGTTACGTGTTTTGCAGTGGAAACCAATGAGTAGACAAGCAAGATTTGTATGGGAGTACAGACAGAACAGCTATCTTTTTCCTTCTTTAAAACCCCATGGATGCTCATTTTTTCAGAGCAGCAATGACAACCTTATGGCATGTGTGCCAGAATCAGCATCTGCAAAACAGCCCTCAGGTCTCTTCCTCTACCTTCTGTCAATGCTGTTACTGCTGTCTTGTCAACAGACTGAAAAGGTAGGAGCAGCAGGAGGAGAGTCAGGTAACAAGTGGGATGGGTTGAAAGTAGTTTACTGTCCCTTTCCAGAAAACTGCAACACACCTGGCACACTAGATGGCACTACTGCAATTTTTTTTTTTTTTTTCAACTTACTGGTGTTTTTTCCCCATTTATTATAACACTACATCCACACTGCTTTTGCCGAGGTCAGTATCTGCACATATTAGACTGTTGTAATATATGACCACTATTCTTCTTCTTTACTCCACTTACACTCTACTCTCTTGATTTTGAAATCTTTCTGGGTGAGGACCTACTTCTGCAAAGCATTATACATGTAACTGACATTTTCTTTGATTATGAAAATAAGAAACCTCAATATAGAGAGGAAAGCCACTAATACAGTCAATGCACATACTTTTGCCAAGAATGCACACAATAAAAGAATCAACTTCTTAGAAAAAAAATAAATTCCTTTGTAGAGATGCAGGGAAGCTGATTTAATTCCAGAACGAATATTGCAGAACCAGACAATGCAGATGCAATGCAAAATAAATCAGGCTTTCACAGCAGGCGTGTATTTCCTCAAGTGTCTTTCAGAGGAAAGGTAAAAGCCCCTCGAATACAAAGGAACAAAGGGGGAAATGAGGCACAACATACTAATTTGTTCCCAAAACACATGCTGACACATGATCTAGGCAAACATACATATCCTTCATGTATATTATACAGATGACCAAAAATCGATAAAATGAACTAGTCAATGTTCTCTTGTTGAAACAGCATCCTCAGGCTTTCATCTGCAAGATAAGGACAGTTAACAGTCAAACTCATCACGGCCACCTTAAATCATGATTAATAAGTCTTGATGAACCAGATAATAATAATGCCTATTTTTTATATAATAATTTTTTTATATTATAAAATAATAATGCTTATTTTTTACATCATTAAATGTTACTGATAGGCACCTTTGAAAGTGTAAAAAACATTAAATATTTTCCCTGAGAATAATACAATTCAGTTTCACAGGAGATATAATAAATATGTAACTCAATAATAGGGGGAGAGGGGCAGACAGGAGATAGTAACAATGAAAAAGTTTTATAAAAATGCGTAAGCATAAAAAAAAAGCTAAAAAGTGTCACTGCTGATTCCCTATCAGGAATCAACAGAGATGGGTTTTGGGAGAGATTGAGTAGGAGGAAAATATTCCATAAGCAGTCTGGGGGAGAGTGAACAAAATTTGCCTCAGAGGTTAAGGCAGAGTCACAGTAATGAGATACCAGGTTATGTCAGATAAGTAGGCACATACTGAAAGATGTAGGGCTTCAAAACTCAGAGAAGCTGTGCTTATAGCAACTAAGCTCAAACTTTTCTGGCAACCCAGTTTCTACATTTGTGATCCCACTTATGGTTATATTTCTGGATTCATAATCCACTCCTTACTGCAGTGGTGGGACTTGAAATTACATCTTCATTAGACCCACTGCATGGCTTCTAGGATGCCCTCACCTTCTTAATCTGATAATTTTCCCTACATCTAACAAATAACCTGGCTCCAACCTGCATTTCAGTATTTCACTACCCCATTGTTTTGTTCAACACATATAGGTATAAAACTTTAAGAGAACTATTAAGCTCTGTCTAGAGGCCATGTTTTTCCAGACTACGGTTAAGGTCTGTACATTTGCATTGGCACATATGTAACCGAATGAGCTCAAGCCAAGTATTCATAAGAAAAAACAAGCAGTTTCTGGGTATCCAAATGTATTTGGACAAAGATTTTTTTTGTCAAGTCGATAAAAAGCAGGAGTAATTGGCCCTGGTAATAAGGGTTAGCAACTAAATTTACAAAATCCTAGGTATTTTATTAAGGTGAAAGATGAACAGGTTTTGGTGTTAGACTTTAAGTCATGTGGGGTTAATTATTATCAGAGGAATTGTATCATGTCGAAAGGAGATTTTCCTCATTGAATTGATGCTTCCTATTATAAATACCTTTAATAATATTTACTATGGAGTTTAAAATTAAATTTTGAAGGGGTGGTGAAAATTAAAATCTTGTTCCTGAAATTTTATACCATGCATGGACCAGTAAAAAGATATAACTTCTTTGGAAGCAAGACTGTATGTCTCTCAAACAGCCACAGCTATAAGTTCATATCTTCTGTGAGTTCTCTTTGTAATTGCTACTCATAAATTTAGCTTCTCTCTCTGGCAACATAATAGAGCAGCTATTGAGAAACAAATTTACTAAAACACTTTGAAGTCTGCCAGACAAACTTGATTTTTTTTAATAGTAATACAAAATTAATGAATAGAGAGCAGAAGATACACTGTCACATGTCTGACTTTTAGCCATATACTGTTTTCTTTAGGATATTTTAGCACTGGGCTTAAGGTGTTCTCAATTAAGTTATGAAGACAGTTTCTACCTTACACTGTGGCTGCAGTAGAGGACTCATAACTTTGATTCTCTAAATTCAGCCTTAATTAGAAGCTGCTCCTGGATTGTTGATTAGCCTTTCTTCTCCCATCACCAATGTGTCAAAATTCTGTTCCCAAAGTTAAATCAAATTGGAAATGAACTATCATGTTGACTGAAATGAAGGGTGATGACAAACAATGAAGGGTAATGATAAACAATAACTTTGAAGGGAGGCATTTAGTGCAGTACACAAAGATTAGTATTACTTCTGATCTCATTTAATAGCTTCAATAATGAGCTAGAAGAGGGAGTAAATGGTAAATTAATGAAATCTGCAGATCTATTAAACTAGGAGGAGCTGAGCACACTGCTGAAAATGGAGAAATAATTCAAGGGTTCTTGGGAAGATTAGAAACACAGGCAGAATATTGCAATGAGATTCCATTTAGAAAACAGATGAATAATATTTTGGTAAAAAATCAACAGATGGTAACAGGTAAAAATCTGGAGAGGTGTAATGCTGGAAGAGATTTAAAATTAAGAACATCAGGAAAACTAGGCAGGAATCTGTAACTGAGCAGTAGATATAAACTGTGAAATTTGGGCAAAACTATTAAAGAATAAGTAAACAAGTAATGACTCATCTTAAAGCAGCTCTACAACCATCAGTTCTCTTCTGTGTGTAGCATGGGCACTGGAAAAACAGACTATCAGTCAGATGGTTAGAGATTTTACAGCTATGGAATTTTTTCCTGGAAGAAAACTTAAAAGTAAGCCATTCATATAACCGAGTGTTGTCCTTCATAAAGTGAGTGACATAACGGTGAGCCACTGGCTAAAAAAACATTAAAAAGCCCAAGACTGAAGAAATAAAATATTCTCCCACTGCTTCTGGTAAGTGCATGATGCATCTTGAATTTTTTATATTCCTGAGGAAACTGCCAATGCAATGCCAGCTGCTATGAGCTTTCCAATATCAGATATATGTGCACAATATCTTGGAGACCTAAAGCTAGTAGTGAGCAAGTTAGTTGCATTTGGGGAGCTCACACAAATTAATCTTGCTGGGAATAACTCTCCACAAACTATAGTGGAGGGCCAAACTAGTGTTACATCACGTCCTGTACCAGAAAAATCTCAGCAATTCAGCACCGCAACAGCATTAGGATGTATAGTATGTTTGTAAAGTGATATTCCATATTGGTCATCAGTCTTCAGAAGTCCTTGATAGTTCTTGGATGTTGAAGGCAATTGTCCTTTATTGCTGAGTGCCTCCATACAGTATTTTTAAGTGGGCTTGTCTGCTCAGGAGTTTGTCACTGTCACTATGTTGTGACACAACACTGAGTGCACAGAGCAGGGCGTTGATCCACAGCTTTAAATTTGCACACTTCAGTAGAAATCCTGGCAAAAGCCCTTTCATGTAAAACCATGCTCTATTCATTTATATCTTGGTATGTCCTGCTGTTCCACACTTCTGGGTCACTCATCTTTTAGGTGAATGTGCCGGTTTTGGCCTAATTCAGGGAAACTTCCGAAAGGAGCGTCTCCTCAAAGGAAGGCAGGTTATAGCCACCCCTCCCCCACCAGGTTCGGGAAAGAAATATTCCTCGGAGGAATGTGAAAGGGGAAAAAAACCCCTATTTATTTAACAAAACACACAGGAAAAGAATAATGATGCTAAATAATAAAATCTCTCGCTGTTGAGAGGAAACCTGAAAGTTTTAGAGTCCTTCTGTGAGTGTGGTCTCTCTCCTCCTCCTTGGAGCTGGGTCGGCGCAGGGGCCCCCCTCCAGGCCGGGGGAAGGTTCCCCAGTGGGATTCTGATGTTCTGATGTTCTGAACAAGTCCAGGAAAGAAGGAAACAAAACCAAAGTCCCAGAAAAACAAGGTTTAACTCTCCATCTCTCTCTGAAGAAAAAAGAGCCGAAAAAAAACCTGGCTGAAAAGCAGGCAGGGTGCTTCCTCCCCTCTTCTCCCCACAGCAGAGGAACGCAGAGGAGATGTGACCTTGAAGCACAGACTGCTATGAAAAGTTCGTCTGGCCTTTTTTCTTGCTCTCTCCTCTCTCGGGCTCAGTTTAAAGGCACAGAAAGGCACAGGAATCATGTCTGGGCATAGAGCGATGATAGGGGATACACCTGATAAAGTCACCCCAAGACAGTGAACAAGCTTAAAAACAATGAGCCATCATGCAAAAATATCAGGATAAAAAAAGGAAGAGATATATATATGAATAACAACAAAAAATACCAGAAGTATAGGCAGGCCCTCTGGCCCCTTGTGAATGCACGCTGTTTGCTGAGACAGCACCCTTTCAGTGGTGTTTCAGGGAGAGCTGTTGACAGTTTCCGGAAACTGAGAGTTTCAAAATGTTTGCAGAGCTACCTACAGGCAAACCTGCTTAATATGATTTTTGCCAGGAAAATATCTGCTGCAACTTATCAGATTGACTGCAACTGGTTAGAAAGACACATCTGAATGATTTTAGCTAAACTTGTTAACATTTTTAAAATAGAAGGCGAAGTCTCCCACTTTTGAAAGTGGCACAATTTCCCTATTTATGCCATGAATCTGTAGGCTATTTTGCTATACAGTTAAATCTTCAAAATCATGTACATAGAATCTTCATTGCACATACCTAGTTCTGCTTTAAAATCAGTATGCCTCATTTTTTACACTAGGTACACTTCAAAATCCCAGCACCTTATCCTCTGGAGCATCATTTCAGTGCCCATAACTAGAAGTCAAATTTGACTCATTTGAAAATGTAGGCGCAGCATCTGTTTGTTTTGCTGTTTCTGAAACTCCTCCTTTCTTAACAGGTTTACCCTTAGAAACTTGTTGTATAACCTGTTTTTTTGCTGAAAGATTATATACGTGATGTGTATGTTATTCTCCCATTCTAACATTCACAACTTACTTATTTCCTAGCACAGGAATGTTTTTTCTTTCTTCTGATCACATGCCAACAAGACAGCAGCAGCCCCTGTTACAGTGCCTTCCAGGAGCCAGAGGTGTGTGCTGACGTCACATCACAAGACAGGGGGGTTAAACATTGCTGAGGTGTTTGAGAGCTAACAGGCACAATATCTGTGGGAATCACTAACCAGATTCCCACAGATATACTAACCAGAGCCAACCAAATTTGAAAGAAAACTGACATTTGTGAGAATACATGGCTGAATGTATTGGTGCTGCAACATGACAGAAAGCCTGAAAAGCTGGTGCAAGTACCATATTAGGCACCAGAGAATACACTTGAAGGAGACATTACAGACACTGGTACTAAGGGAAATGCTTCAAGCAACATCCATAAGACCAAAAAAAAGTGAAAATCAACACCATCACATAAACCTGTTTTTAAAACTGAATTGTCACAGGAATACTTTCTCTTTTTTCATTTATATGCAGGTTTTCTCACCAAAACACTAATAACCTAAAAAAATTCTTATCAATTTTTACTGCCTTTTTTTCCTTTCAAGGTTTGGGTTTTGGTGGGGTTTTTTTTGTTTGTTTGTTTGTTTTTGGGTTTTTAAAAAAATTTTTATTTATTTTAATACAATCATGGAATAAACCAGGAAAGGATTCTGCCCAGACCAATTTTATATTGGGGATATATTGACAAAACAAAATTATTTCAACATTTATAATATGTATAAAGTCCTGCAGAGTCCCACTATTTGTTTTCAGAATTAGCTTGAAGTAGCACAACTAGTTTATATAGCACTGAAACTGTATCTTTCATTTTCTTTTTTTTCCAGAAATGCTGTTTCTCATGTCACTGACTATGACTAATGACATTGACTATGACTTTAGCAAATATGCTTGAAAAGCTTCTTCTACCAGTTGGGATTAAGAAATCCCATTATATTAGTGCATTTACATAAAATTCACTTCCCTGCATCAGCAATATAAAACCATCTACTATTAAATGGCAGCACACTATGAGAGACAGTAGTTGATATTACTTTTCAAAAGATTTGTGCTACACCGGTATCCTGTAAATATTTTTTCCTTTTGCAAGAAATACTATCCATTGTACTCCTCATTTTTATCCTGCAAAATAGTAGTGAGTACGATTGCTTGCATCTGGAAAAGGAGATGTACAGCAGTACTTTAATTTGACAAAGTAATTTAAATACCTATTTGAAATTCAGTAAATACAGGTTATTTTTCAAACAACTTGAGTTTTATACATACATATGCACATATATATAGACACATATATATACAGTCTTCCAAACAGTATTACAGATGTGCAGTGATGTCTCAGGACTATGTTATTCTGGAAATATCACAAAACATGTACCTGACCCTGAAGCTAAACTAACAGAATAAAAGGAAAAAAAAAAAATCAATACAACTGTTTAACATAGCTTTCTATTTCTTTATTTTAGCACATAAATAAGAAAAAGGATTAAAGGATACAGTAGGCATAATGGGGCAGCACTGACCTTTTTACCATCACAGAGGTTGTCTCCTTAATAAAGAAGTCACATGGATAAATACTGTGTCTCATTCAATTTAAGCTCTTTATATCTTCCCTCATATTTTAGCTTGGCATAGAGTAAACTGAAAAATGGCATAGTGTAGATTAAATCATACACATTCTTCCCCTTCTGATGAAATACTTCAGAATTTTATAATCACACAACAAAAAAAAAAAGTGGAGTTTATGTTAGGTAAGCAAGTCTATTTTTAGATCGAGCTCCTTTGATTCTCTCTTAATTGACCTTCAGATGAAACTGGTGAATAGACCTAGTAATGGTTGTTGTATGAAAGCTTTTGGCTGCTGAGTGATCGATATCCCATAGGAGGCAATAGTTAGAGCTCTGAGGATGTGGATATTGGGCACACATGTACACCAAGCTCTTAGAAATATTTCTGGTTCCTCATATTCCCATGGAAGTCTGTAGAAAAAATTGTGTTTATGTAATTAAAAGACTACATCATGATCTATGGCATAGACTGGAGTAGGGGAACAAAGGCAACCTTCTATTTTCTAGCCTTTGAAAAGCAGATTTTGTGAATTACCGCTACTTAGCAGAATACATACAGCAGTTTATTAAAGGTATTTAAAATCTGTCCAATTGTGGTGCTACTACCCACATCACTCTCCTCTCAGTCTGAGCCAAGGCAAGAAGTTGTAGCAATAGAAAGCTGTTACCTGTTATGTGGACCTTGCCATTGGTTGCAGTTATTTGTTCCTTTGCCAAAGAGTGAGTAATTTTATATTGAGTTCCAAGCTCTCCAGCAGACTCTGCTCTACTGATTACCAATTATTTTATACTCTGTTTCTGGCCTGTATTCATGATCTTATCCTCAGTTTTGTTTTGGTTTGTTTTTTTCATTTTTTTTAAAACACTGCCTTAGGCAGTAGCAGGAGAATGGAAGGGAACTTTTGTTGGGCCTCCAAATTCTAGCATGGAGCCAGCTCCATCTCTGTAGGAGCAGTCCAATCCAGTTAATGCAAAGAAGATGATGGGGGCTGAAGCGTTCTCAAAGCAGACAGAATCTTTGGCAGATTACACAACCAAACATTAACAAATTCTCCACCGAGCTTCTCCAAGGCTTATACTGGCTCCAAATTTATGGAAGGTTTATAGATAGGGCAAGAGAGGTAAGCTGACAAGCATGTGTCATTGGTGTCCCAATTTTGATTCACATCTCAGTCAGTGTCCAGAGGTGCTAAAGCTATCTTGTTTCCTTTCTGCAAAAATCTCATGCTTCAGATGCCTCTGATCCATACCACCTGTACAAATGTGAGACTGAAAAGAAAAAGGCAGCCAGACTTGTGGCCTGAAACAATGAAGAATAGATGCAATGGTTATTAGACATCTTAAATGAAATATTTGCAAGGGTCCAGTTCTCGTTTAGCCTGAGTGAGGTTAAATATGCATTTCTCAATAACCAGATGAGTGTCTTAAGCAGCACATATTGGCTATCCTATGCTGAACTTAAAAATTCCTCTTTTTTTTTTTCTTTTTTTTTGGCATCCTGGGTATCTTTTTGATAAAAAGTGTACCATAATGCTGCATTCTGACAAAATATCTTGGTTCTAAATCTCAGTTGTTAACAGTAAGGAAAAAAATTTAAAAGTCATAGTAGTTTCTTTGTAGACCTCATCTTTCCATGCTCACTGTTTTCCTCCTTTTAAACATCTTAGTCCAGAATTCCCCAGAGTACAGTGGGAAAAATACAAGTTCTACCACATTTCCATGAGTAGAATACCAAAAGGTTTTCATTTTGGACTCTATATGGACACAGGCTCTGCAAACAAAATCAACATAAGCTTTCCATTAGTCATTGACAGTTGGATCAGGTCTTAGCTTTAACCAAAACAAAATATTTAATGAACTGGAATGAAATAAAAAGACGAGAAAATAACACATGAATGTTATCAAAAATTCTTGCCCATCAAAATATTTTTTTTCATATGACTATAACTGATAATTTTAAAGCTACTTTTGCAGTCTTCTTTCAACATGGCTGAACTTCCTATGTTAACATAGGATGTTAACAGGTATTGCAAAAGGGATTAGGATTTTTTATTTCACTTTCTTTCTCCCAGTCACGATTAGCCAAGTCCTCATAAATATATGCTATATATAAGATTTCTAAGGGTTTTCTAAAGGCTGCAGGTTCGGTATTTTTCCTGCAGTTACAGAACTCAGCCCTAGATTGATGCCTAGAACAGATCCAAGATACGTATCTTTCATCATGCTTTTTGTCATGTGCTTTTGGTTATAGAGCTTGCAAATGTTATCCAGCTGGATTAGTACCTTAACCACACCTTTGCTATTCAAAGAGAAGGTTTAAATTGAACAAAATCTTTGTTCTCCTACAATAGTTCAGTGAGAATGTCAGCATGACAGAGCAAGCTGGGAAAACTTTCTTAAGAGATCTTGTGATTGCTCTAACTTCTGTTTATCACCATACCTGTTTATTTCCATGGAATACTTTATGGCCATTAATTTCTCTAGGCACTGGTTTGTTCTCTCTTTAAAAATAAGGTGATACTAATTTAAAACTTTTTCATTTTTTTTCCCCTTGAATGTGCTGAGTCTTCAAATGAGAGGTGTTCACAGCTGAAACAATGGAAAGAGAACACAATACATAGGGAATAGCACTGCCAAAAGACAAAGAATCCTTAAAAAAAATTATATACTCATATCAATTGTTTCCTGCCACAATACTGGAAGCATTCAGTGCAAAAAGATTATAGTGCTGTTATGCACAGATCTTTCTCTGTCCCTGGAAAGACACTACACAGGAGAAAAGAGACCCTAATGAAAAGAGAAATTATTTCTCAAAAGCCACACATAATGCCAATTTCCAATAGGAAAACATTTAGATCTTTCATCAGGCACATGTCCTTTTCAGAGGACAATACCTATCTGTATCTTCTCACATCTACTGCAGAATTACCTGGCACTGAGCACATTTCTGAAAAGCTAAGGAAACATGCAGATGGATGTTTACTTTACGATATATAACTATAAAAATGGAAAGCCAGAAGTTTTTTGTTAGCTTTAATTGTCTTTAATATTGAGGTTTACACTGAAAGCAAATCTAGAGTTCTGCTTTGTTCTGGCAAGCATATCTGTTGAAATGCTCAAAAGAATTTGAAACTTCATATATTCCTTCAAAAACTGACATTAACAGAGCTTTGTAACTGAAATGTTAAAATGTCAGAAAGAAGACCTGAAACCCAAAATCATGTATCTCAGCTCTGCCCTTCTCTGCAGTAACCTGCATATACTGCTGAGTGGATGCTGAAATACATCTTTTCACCCATAACTTTGCAATAGCAAGTTTCCTGTACTAAATTTACTTTGTATCTTAAAAGTTTAAAAGTTGAATGATTGCCTTTTAAAGTCAATACTATAGAATCTCAGCTTCTATGGAGAAAGAAATATTGAAGTCATGTGTTCAGTACACAACTAACTCAAATATGAACACTGTAATGACATTAGAGATTACCTTTTATCATTCAAATTTTTCCTGTGAATCTGTGAGGGAAAGAGGTGATTTTATAAAAGACATAATTATAGCTGCTTTTGAAGAGAGTTGTGATCACAATCTACTAAGAGGATGGATAAGTATTTGACTGTGGGACTAGAATTTTAACAGAAGTGACACATCTATCTGAAAACAATAGCTTTTCCGTTGAACGGAATCAAAAACCTGCTATGCTTTTCAGTTGTGGTTTATCTCTGTCACTGCCCACCTACAGCACTTTAAAATTTATCTTCTTAACAGTCATTAAAGCTTGAATAATATGTTTGTACAGTTATTAATCACTAAGATAAATTAAGGAAACTTTGGATTAAGGCTGGAAAAAGCAAAAAATTGTTTGCTTATTTGACCATAATTCACAGAATTCTATGGAGTAATGCCATTATCCCACTCACAGCATTTGATACTTGTAACCTCCCATGAGTTCACTTATTCTGCTCATTTCTGCAGGCACTGTGTCTCTTTATGGTTCCTTGACCATTGTGCGGTTTCTCCTGGGTGCTTGTCTCCCATGCGATGCCACTGCATCATTTAGTGAGATATAAGCCTGCATGCACTTATTCTGAGACAGGAACCTCAAGAGGGGAGGAAATAATTCAAGTTTCCAAACATTGGCAATTTCATAATTTCATTTGTTTCTTAAAGCTCTGCTTCTTTCCACACAAGGTCCATACCATTTAAAAAGAAAGACAGCTTGGATAATCTGTATAGGTCTACCAAATAGGAACAGACTGGTAAAAAAGCACTGAAAAGAATATATCTATACTAAGCGTTCTCTGATATAAATTTCAAAGTCTTCAGATATGAGTCTTGCTTAACACTCTGTAATAAAAAATCCACAACTCTTCATATAAGGAAAAGCAAACTGTTACGTGACTTAAGATCACAAAACTGGATGAATTTTTTTCCCTCAAACTTAATAAGTGAACTAGGATAAAATTGACCTTTTTTCTATGATCGTATCTGAGAAACTTCAGCTGTGAAGGTGAAAGTCTGACAAAGTCATAAATAGCTGAAAAGGACAGAAAAGAAACATTAAAAAAACCTATAAATGTCACTATGCTCTCCATCTGGAATACCATTGCTAGTACTTTTACAATGCAGTACAGACAGCAGACTAAGGTGATCAATGGAACAACAACCTGTCTTCAAATTCTGTCATAAAAAAGAGGAAAATATCATGAAGATTAGAGATGAGATCATGGATCATCCAGAAGACCACCTGCTGAAGAGGAAGACAAAGAAGAAAAGAAAGTCTGTTTTAGCGAGCTTCTATTTCTTGCTGGACTGACCCTTGAACCACTAAGTCATCAGTTTCCAAACATCCAGTTTTACTGGCCAATTACTCAGCAGAACATGACATGATCAATGATCTGAAAGTTTGCAGCTGGTTGTATTGATCAAATATATAAACAAAACACAACTGTCAGCTGCTTTGACTTTACTGCTGATGAAGTGATGTTTAAAACAATTAATGAATTAATGCTCAAACACAGATGAAAAAACTTTTTAGCTATATAAGCTTTTATAGCTTATATAAAAGAGCAAAAATGTTTACTACTCAATTAATTAATAATTTGCCTTATAATTGATTTTTTTTAATTGTTTGACTGGCAAAACAGAAGTGTGAGCTATAATTACCAGCTACCTAGAATAGCTCTTTTTTCTTTTTGGATTTCTGTTAATTATTTCTAAAGTGAAGGAAGCAGGATCACTGGTGCTGCCAAACTCTTTTCAAATTATTGGTGCTAAAAAAATAAATATCAGAAAATGCAAATTATTACAAAATGTGAAGGTTGATTACTTTTTGTAAAAAACTGGGCAGATGAGCAAATGCTATGAAATGCTGAGGCAGGGCTGGGGCACACAAAGGAGTTACGGTAAACTAATGAGCTTCCAGGTGTCGGCTCAGCTTGGGTAGCTAGTAATATTTGCACTCTTAGCCTGGAGCAAATCTGAAGCAAAAGGTGCTAGATAAATCTTCAGAGAAAGCACCCTCCGTTAGCAGGACCAGCCCTAAACAAGAGTCAAAGTTTGCAAAGGCACACCACTTTATGAAGAACAACTTACTTCACTCCTCCTTGACCTACTCTGAAAATAGGAACAATTTCAACTTTTAAAGGTGGTAATTTAATTCCCCTCTGACAGCAACAGAATGATCCAGGACTCAGTACTATCTTGCCTTTTCAGAACAAGTGTCTGTAAAACGGGCTGCTTTCAAAAAGAGACTTGGAGTCAAAGTCATTATTGGTCTCCTGGAAAATGTAATTTATGTCTTGCTTAGCCAGGTAAGATGGGAGGCAATCTAGCTGTTAGAAAATAAGGAGCTGAGTTAAAGAAAATGGAAGAGGAAAGAATTAAGCATGAAAAGAATACTATTTAAGGAAAGGGTGAAAATGGAGAGATTAATTTACTGTTAGTTCCATTTTATCTCTTGTAAGTACATTTTTTAATTCTTTAAATCGAAGTTCTTCTGCTCTATGTGTATTGCCATTATTTCCCTGGATTTGAAAATGTCTGTTTTGTTCAGCAAGTGCATGTTAGAAATCTTGTGCTATTAAAAGATGGTGCCAATGTTAACTATTATACAAAGGATTAAATCTTAACTAAGTAGTATTAAAAAGTGACTCTATAAACCTTTAGGTTATTGGTACTTAAAGATTTTTCAAAGAAAAGAAGACCAATATGAGGGATTAATAGTTAAGGTTATGCAAAATCCCCTTAATCAGCATGGCTAATTTTAGCTTTGACTAAAGCTGCTGGCAACTATGTGTATTTTGCTTTGGGGCTTTACTTTTGAAGAGAGTGATGAATACATTTTTGAGGTAAATTTATCTTAACTGAAAGTCTACCTAATGCTCTTTAATTGCTGAAAAAGTGATTTTAATAGCATTTGCATTTAGGAGAGGAAGAAGATCTTCAGCTGTGCATCTTTAAGACCCTAAAATAAGCATTTTATTTTCACATTTATATAATATACTGCTTGGCTATAAAACAGGTGAATTTTATAAACAATAGTCATCAACACAGGCATTGTTTATGAAGAAATAATTGTTCTCCTGATAGTACATACTCTATTCAGAAAAGAGCCTAGGAAAACTGGAGCATACTCCAAAGACACGAATACAATGACTTGCCAAACTATCTAGGGCATAAATGCTGAGAATGAGGGTCTTTCATTGACAAATGCTACCTAAGCAAGGCAGATGCACAGTGTCAGCTCAAGTACCCCAGGCATTTTAAACCAGAAATACAAACTTGCTAATACTTACAGCACTTTTACCCGGCTCCAAAATCACAAATGATCACTTCATGATCATTCATCATGAAGTGGATTAAATGTGGTTATGTTCTTAGCTTAAACCAAACTATATGAATACAAACTCTATGTGTCCTGTCCTGTGAGAGTCAGATAGAATCTGACTGCATCTTAAAGTGATGGGGTGAGGTATTGAGAAAGTAAAGGCTGGAAATTTGGTGAACTCAACTTCACAAGGTGGTCAAAATCTTATGGGAGGAGCTACCCTTTATGTTACAAAAATGAAGAGCCATGGCCATAATTCCATAGTGGATGATAAAGGGCTTTATCTAGTAGAAAAACTGAGAAAACCTAATAAAATTATGTTTTAATTTAATCAAAACTATTGATTTACAATTATGTGAAATTTGGATGAGTGTACCTATGTTAGCACACTGCAATTACTCACACAAACAAGGTAATGTTATGTTAAAACATATGGCGAGATCCTAGCATACCAGTGTAGAATAATTTAATTTATCAGAAATTGAAGTCTCTTTAGGTACTTTCAACACTACTTTTTTTCTGTGACATGAATAAATTAATTAATTGAAATTCATGCAGCTTTGCTTCCCTACACTTGCTGTCATGGCCTGAGAAAGTCATCTCACCCTTCCCCTTCTCTTAAGATTTTCATAGCACTTTTTCAGTGAAACCTGTTTATCAGCTAGGATCGTAAGACATGACATACTGGATTAGATTCAGTGCATCCAACTATGTGAGTATTCTGTGTGTGGCAATGATCAGCATTTTCAGAAAAAAGCACATGAACATCCAGTGAGCAAATGAACTTTCTCTCACCCTATGCTAAGGGCTGGAGAAGGCTTAGGCACTGTGTACCAAAGCTGACAATTGCATGTAATTAAGTCAGTTCACTCTATGTGAAATTAGGCAAAGTGAGTAACTGAACGAAAGGCACTTTGGAGAAACACGGAATCTCAACCTGTCAGGAGTGACGCTTTTCCTTCCAGTAGAAAATTTATTCTGTAATGAAGGTTGTGATTAGCTCTGTGTACTTACAGAGGCTGAGTTTCAGCTAACTAGTTGATGGGCTGTTAGCACCATTATTGTGACAGCAATTGTGCCATTGACTAAAGAGTCACATAAATATTTGTGTGGTGTGCTTGTGCTGGTCTTGGTGCTGCCACGGCCACATCGCTACACACAGCTGTGTTACAGATTGCCTCTCCTACAGGCAGTATCTGCAAGGGCCAGAGTCCCAGCGTTTCTTTCAGTGCACGTCTTAGATATATGTTCCACAAGAAGCCATACGTCCCCCTGTGGCCACGTTAGAAATGCTGTCTTCCATATTGCAAATGGCAATTAGATTGACTAGACTCACTGAAACTGAGATAATACATATTGTACTATTTCCCTTGGTTAAATGTAATCCAGTAATACGATTCTGCCTTTTTAAGATCTTTCTGCTCCTGCCATCTAGTCTTACCCAGATATTGTCTTTGATTCTTGGTTTAGATAATTGCTTGGTAGACCACTCCATGATACTCTTTGCTAAACCTCAGAAGAAGCTGTACCTTTTTGATTGGAAAAAAATTGTTGGTAGAGATTTGTAGGAGGTATGTCTTTGAAAATGAATTACGCTAATAGTTTGGTTAAAAATCTTTAAAGTTTTAGCTTTTCTGGTTTTCATTGTAGATTAGCACTTCGAGAACAGTAATTGTGAGCAATAAGGATCTGAGCCTGAAATTTCCTATACAGCTGTATTTCAAATTTCTTCACCTTCAGAGAATCACACAGCCCCTGTTGCCTTGCACAGTTGCCTTTTTTTTTTCTGAAGGCATTCAGAAAGGGCATATGTATAATTATCTTAACATTTGTTATCTTGTTTTGCATTCTTACTTACATTCATGTGACCAAATGCATTTCTGTGGGGTAGATCTGAAAAACACTTTGAAACTTCAAGAACTACTTATTTGTATGTGTTTCTACATGGATGTTTATATGACAGCTTCTCAATTAAAAAAGAAAAAAAATTACCCTTCCATATCTTCTAGGAAACATTCCTAAAAATGTATTTTGAGCTATAAGCTCTGATCAGACCTCCCTACATCGGAAGCTGTTAAGTTTTTTTAAGTAAAAGTATTGTTACTTATGAATAAATTTGTTTAGTTATGCTGTAACAAATGCTTTTAATTTATAGTAGAAGTTAAGTATCTATATCCATTATAAATCACAACGAATAATTGTAAACTTTGGAAGCTTTTGTAAATCTCTCTACTCTTCACTGTGCTGCTTCAATATACCAATGTCTAAAAAAAGACTGACAATTACCTGGAATGTAAAAATTGGGACATTAGATGGGGTGTACTATTCCTAGCAACTTTTGAAAACATGCCTGGCACATTACTTCCTCTGAAAGAAGAGGTAGTGGTGTGTGGGCTTCTTAAAATACCCTTACTGCCTGCTGAGAGTAACTTAAAAGATCTGATGTCTTCTGTTTTCACACTGCATCAACTCCAGCCACATGGGCCTCCAATAGCAGCAACTCCACAGTCATTCTTGCTTACTGTCTATTCCACCCATCATAAGCAAAATTTCCCCTCTGTATATTGCATGTACCCTTTATTTTGTTCTCAGCAAGCAGTACTTGCAATCTAATATATATTTGTATGCTGTTAAAAGTTGCTGTCATTCCTTTCTATGAAGTGAACATGTCTACATAGAATTTGAGTTATAAGGGGAAAAAACCCTAAATCCATCCATTTTAATTATGTATTTAAAACTCTTAAATTAATCCTAAGACAATATTGTGATTGTACTAGTACACACGTTTGAGGTAGCATTCATTATGAAGGAGAACAAAGTTACCTTCATCTTTGCATCTTTACATGTGATACTTTCCCTGAAAGAAACCCAGTGAAGTAATTTTCTACTATTTAAAATATAAGCTCATAACTTTTTAACCCCAGTCTGTCTAATGATATTGTACCCTTGCCCTTTTTAAAATTAACTATTCAAATCGTGTGATACTTGACTGAAATGAGAAGGCTCACTGCTTATGAGTGCAAATTCATTCCTGGGGAAGTCAGAAGCAATTTTGCATTTATTTCAACTTTAATGCAATCTGGATTATATTAAGGGTGTAGAAATGATTGTGGCAAAAGTTTTACTGACTTGGGTTTTATTTGTGGCATATATATATTCATTATACTTTAAAACAAACACTACTGAAGTCTATGTGCAGACAAAATCAACTCCTTACAATTAATAGTATTTGCTTTTTCTTGTACAAAACACTTTGTTCATTGCATCTGCCTATTCTCTGTGCTCTGCATTTCAGTCTTTTTTTTTACAACTGATGTCTCCTTTCAACATTATATTTTTATTCCAACACAAAAATACATATGTTGTGTTTTATTGTCAGATTTTATTAGCTCGCCTGCTGTTCAGGTGTGTGCTACCCTTCTTAACTTGGAAAGGTTGTCTCATAAAAATATGCAAATCTAACTTGATAATCATCCTTTAAAACTTCTAAAAATGTTCCTTTCCTCTAATCGCAATTAAAAATCTTGACAATGATGCTGCTGATGTTCCTGCTAAAATTGCTGTCTGTAAGTCCGACAAAGAGCCTCACATTGATATCTTGGGATCTCATATCTCTATCACCTATTGCATCTTAGCACATCAGTTTTTGGGACAAGAAGTTTTTGTATTCTTAAAAGCCAAAACATTCTCTTAGTTGTCAAAAAACAAAAAACATAGATGGGCATACCTGCCAAAAGCATGACTATTTGCTGTGGAAAAACAAATAAATAATCATAAGAATCTTTATTAGCTTCTATAAAGAAAACAGAGCAAAAGATCTCAAAGACATGTAGTGCCAGTAGACATCTTTTTTCACTCAGTCAAAACAAAAAGGCATAAACATTTCATGAATCCTGCAATTTTAGATGAATGGACAGAAATACCAGTCAACAGAAGCAACGTCAATAAATAAATTTGAGATAATCCTGCAGCAACCAAAAGCTCTATTTAGATATGCTTTGGAATATTTAATATATCTAAATAAAGCAACTCAGCTGTTGAGTTGCCAGAACACCAGAAAACTGATGCTGATGTAAGCTATTCTGGTGCTGGCATAGAACCAAAATGGCTGTCATTTTTGCTGGTCTGCTCAGTTTCTTTATTTAGGTGTTTCTTACATGAGATGCTGTTTTATGGGGGTTTTTTGGACTGAAAAAAAAAATTTAAAAATCCCTTTATGTCTCAGTTGAGCTGTGTAAGATGTTTGATCATGCAGTGTTTTTGATCTGCTATCAGCTCAACTGGAAAAGCTTTTCAGTGTTTGATTTATTTACCTGTGTGTTCATTTTTTGCTGGTTCTGTTTAATCCAACTAAACTTCTTTTTGAGAATGCGATGTGCAACCAGGATCAGTGTTTTACTAATATTAAGAAATTCTGTCTACCACTTTTGCTTTGTGCATTCATTATTTCATCGAAGAAACCAATTAGTTTGGTTTCACTTGATTTATCCTTTTTACAAATGTGTTACCAATTTATCACTGCGTTTTCTTCAACCTGTTTACATACCGATTGCTCTTGCTTTACTAATTATTCTAGTTATTCGTCAGATATTGAAGTTAAATTTAGTGGCCTATAATTCTTCTTCATTTTTTCTCTACCCTCACTTATTCTCTTCTTTTATATTGTAGTATAATTTTAGCCTCCTCTTGGTTTCTAGGGGCAAAGAAATGCAGATGAATATTAAACTGAGCAGTAAGCAATAGCACGACTAATAAAATCTAGTTCAATTAACCAGTGACTTAATGGGAAATGAGAAAGTTCTGCTTAAATAGGACTAGCAAGGTGCCTTCCACCCTTGGCTCACAAGACCATATCTTCTCTTAATTCCTGTACTTCTTGTTTTCTGGGAGTGTGTATTTCTGCAGGGTGTGAGGGACAGTGAAGTAAAATGTTGTCAGTTGTTTGTTTAGTATTTTCAGATATGAATCAGCTGAGATTAAAGTTCACTGCTTCAGCCGAACTAGAGCTAGGACTACAACATCAGTGCTAAGGCAGTGTAGCAAGAAATAGAAACATTTTGGCAAGAGCCAAAAGTTATGTAATCTCTGGCTTTATATGAGTGTCATGGTTTAACCCTGTTCACCACCTAAGGCCCACACAGCTGCTTGTTCACTGCCCTGGTGGAAGATGGGGGAGAAAACTGGAAGGGTAAAAGAGAAAACTCATGGGTTGCGATAAAGACAGTTTAATGGAAAAGCTGCCCACCCAAAAAAAAGCAAGGAATTAATTCACCACTTCCCATGGGCAGTCAGGTGTTTAGACATCTCCAGGAGAGCAGGGCTCCATCAAACACTGGCTATCACTCCAAATGTGCCCCTCCTCCTCCTTCTTTCCCCAGCTGTATATGCTGAGCATGATGCCACAGGGTATGTGTGGAATATCCCTTGGGTCAGCTGGGGTCAGCTGTCCTGGCTGTGTCCCCTCCTGATTCCTTGTGCACCCCCAGCCTCCTTTTGCTGGTGGGGGGGAGTGAGAAGAAAAGGCCTTAATGCTGTGTAAGGATAGCTCAGCAATTGCTAAAACATTCCTGTGTTTTCACTACAGGTATATCTGGGCATGGTATCTAGATAGGACAAAGAACTGAAGGTAGATCTATAAACCAACAGACAGTTCAGTGGGCTCCTGATTCTCAATGTGCAGTCACATAAAAACAAAACACAGTAATTGGAAATAATGGTAAATAGGAACAAAGAAGTTATATGGCATTGATGAGGCTAGTATTGGAACACTGTATACAGTTTTGGCAACTGTTTTTTAGGGGTGTTGAGGAACTGGAGGGAGTAAAGAAGAAATCCACGGAAGGGAAGACCTTTGTGTGACAAAGATGGTTTGGCTTTAGAAAGACTGAGAGGTGATATTATTTTAGTGTATTGATACAAATCCTGTGCATTAGATACAGAGTGCTGAATAATGCCTTTATACCAGTTTTTAAAAAAACATAACTGATTTTTTAAAACTAAAGGTGAACAGTCACAGGAAATAGATTACTAAAAGAAGCAATGAATTCTCTAACTCTGAATGTCCTCAGAAATATCTTTCTAGGGAGCTTGAATCAGTTACAATCTACTAAGTTCAATATGGACTTGTGATAGCTTCTTATATGCTAGACTATATGATTCAACAGTTTCTTCTGACATTGATTTCAAGGATTCTTGACCCTTTCTCCAATGAAATATCTCAGTTCTCTTACCAAAACACTCTGATGCCAATTATTACTCATAGCAATGCAGTCTTCATCAAGGTCTACATGCAGTGTTATTTCAGCTTCTCACATATATTGCAGAAGACAAGAGACAGAGTCACTTTTAGATCATCACTGTGGGGATCATGATTCATTTAAACAATAAAAGTTTCAAAAATTTTCACTGTAACATCCATTCCTGAGAGTTGGTCATTTTGCAAACTACAAAAATGCAAATCCCACAGACAAATTTTGACTCACTGGTTTTAATGAACTGCTGAATGACAGTTCCTTCAGCCAATAGGGATTGCTTTTCCTACACAATATGCGATATAATATTATCTTTATTATCTCCAGATAATGCTAATTACACTGGAAGAAAATGGGAGAGAATCTTTAATATTGCTGTTAGCAGAGAAGCTTGGCAGAATGTGATTCAGAGGACTTCAGAGCACCTAGTAACTAGATTCTAAATGAAACAAATTCACTCAGTCTTTAACACTAATTTTAATGGCAAAATATGAAACAAAGATCAGATATGCTGGGAAAATAAGCAACCTTTTAAATTAATGTTCCCTGAGCCCCAATTAATTTAGATTTAATAGGACAGTTAGTGTATGTTATGTGAATACTGATTATTAAACACTCACCAAGGATTAAAAGTTATGTAATAGATTTATAACAGTGAAATTGGTATGGTCCTATAGCATCACCATAATACTCTGCAAATATGTTTTAGTATGTAGCTGCTATTTGTTTAATATATAATAACTGCTTAATGAAGTCTAAATAAAATACTTGAATCTCAATTGCCTGGGAAGCACAAAAGATAATTTAAAATATGTTTACTATGCTGCGCTATCATGATTAAATCACACAGTTTTGAAAACAACAAAAAAGGTGAGCAGTCTGAGGGGCCTGCTTGAACAAAAAGTTTTCCCTGGATAGTTTCACTGCCAAAATTCCCATGGAAGTGCCTAGATGTCAGGATGATTAAGTACCCAAAGAGCAGGATCCAGAAATTTTGCTGAGGTTGACATCAAAATGCATTGTTTTCCCCATTTCCTTCTGTCTTGGGAAGAAAACCTTTAATGATGTATTAATTGCTATTTATTATTATGCTTCCTATTGCTCCATTTTTTATGCCTTGTGATTGTTTACTAAAACTATAAGTAATCCTATGGGTAAAATGTACAGGGAGAAAAGATCAGTACAAGTCTCATTGCAGATTGTTTAGACTGTGGTTTTATTTAGAAATTGAAGGTGCCACAGAGATCACTTCTTTAATGATACAGCTCTGCAACTAGACAGGCAGCTATAACCTACTGCTGTGGCTCCACCTGCTGAAAGGTATGGGTTTGAGTTCCAAATGAGTGCCACAGTAAGGCACGGTGCTTCTCCAATCCACTGACTGCCTTTTTTCCATCTCTGCATGGTACGGCTGTGCCACATCTGTGTGCCACACACAGTGTACATGCACCTTGGGTACTCAACAGCAAGGATCCCAACCTCTGTGTCAAATGCAACATCTTACTTATTGTCATCAATGTGCCAATAGTAACTCCTGCTCCATCGCTGTGGGTACACCTATGAGTCCAGGGGAGCTTGTTATCATCCTCCCTTTCTGCTTTTCTGTTACTGCCCAGGCCTGGCTCAGTCCTGCAGGATATTGTCTGAGCTACAGTCCTGTATCAGTGTGGGACTCAGTTCCCACTTGCCTCTGGCCAGTGTAGTCTTTTTTATTTTTGTTATCACATTAGCCTTTTCCCTCCTGTTTTTCCACCTAAATTTTCTGCCTGAGTTCAAGATACTGCACAGGTAAGAAAAAGAGAATCTCTTGCTTCAGGCAACATTATACAGCCAATAAATTTGGGACTTTTCTAGAGTTAATGTTCCATAAAATCTAAGGTGAAAAGATTTGGGAATGAAGGAAATACTTCAAAGTATTCCTCTTAAGGAAGTTTAACTTCTGAACTGTTTGAATTGCTTAAGCATCAGACAGCTTTTTTTTCATATGCATTATTCACACAACAGTGCAAATCCCCATCTATCTACCTAGACATCACCACCACCACCTTGGAACACCATCACCTTCTTTTAAGCCATAAGCACTGCTATGTTAATAATGAAGTAGTACAGGTTTTGTTTTCCATACTAATTTTTCCCCACAATTCTGAGTACTTACAGAATAACATTTATTGAAGTATATAACAAAGTATGACAGGGAGAAGAAGGAAAACTATTTTATTTCCATTTTTATTAGTAGATTATTGCTTGGAAGCCTGTAAGTACATTAAAGCTGAGTAATGGGCCTAACAGATGAAAATATTTTCAAAAGGGGATGGAATGACAGTTAGACATTTTAGAAAGTTTTTAATGCTAGGTTGTATGAAAACTGTATTTATCTCTTCCTCTTCCATGCAAATATATATTTTTATAGCTTTATCTTTATTTTTTATGAGAAATCATGTAAGATATATAGAAAGTCAAAATGTTTCAAAATTATATGACACAATTATTTGAAGGCTAAATACACAAAAAGTGGTGATGGAATTTGTATGTTAAAAAGAAACACTGTACAAGATATTTTACATATTTTCGAGCCGTTCACATTGCTTTCAAAAATTCAGTGATGGAAATGTATTTCAAAGTCAGTGCTCAATCTACAATTATAGGCTAACACAGCAGAAGAGGAGTGAGATCCCTGGATGAGTGCTGAATCCACACAGAATGGGTTTTTTCCTTCAGTCATGGCAAAGAACATGAAAATCAAGCATGAAAATATTCAAGGACTGACTGTCCTTTCTGCAGAAGTGAATCTGGTGGTATTTCAAGTTTTAATACACAAAATTTCAGTTTCTAATTCTCGCTTAATTTGGGATTTATTGATAACCAAACCTAGAGATCTCTAAATAAACAGCTTGGAGAGCATTCTCCTTTTAAGCATTTCCAAAAAGTTTTCCATAAGAAGTATACAAACTAAGTCAATGAATGTTTGGTATTCTGCCAAAGTATTCTTGAAATATGTCTGCTTAAAGAGCAACCAGGTAAAGGGAAATAATGTTTCTCCTCAGACTCCCAATGGAGGCTAAAAACTCCATTTTCCCCATTATACTACTAAAACTGAAGGTCTCTGACCCTTGACTGCAGTAAACTGGGAAGAGGGGCTTGCAGAGAAAACCTCTGTGTCTGAGAACAAATGGAGAATGTCCAGCATGAAAAACATTAGCCAAGCATCTGGGAATACCTGTGTATTTCACAGAGCAGAGCTTGGGGTAACTCAGTGAACTGGCTGACAGAGGCAGGGGTGCAGTACTAATACTGGCAGCTGTGTAAGTAGTTGTACAAAGGTTACTCTGTGCCTGCTTAGATTTAGTGCTTACCAACAGCAAGCCAGCATACGTCAGCAGTTATCATCACCTCTCTGTACTTGGAATATCAAACAACCACAGTATTGCAGACATGGCTGAGGGCAACAAAATGCTTCCTCTTTCTTGACAATTGCTGTAGCAAACAAAACATAACTGATGATGTCCCAATCCATGAAATGTGGTTGGTAAAAAACCTCTGTGGCAGTGAGAAAAAAAACCCCGTAAGATATGAAGGTAGAAGTATCCTGGGAGTCCCTCGAGAGGAGAATTATGGAGCAACCATTTCAGTGAAGGTGATGATAGCCCAGGAAAATGTGCAGAGATGTAAAATAATGGATGATTAAACAAAAGGACAGGAGTAAGCAAAGAAAAGAATCAGATTGAAAGAGACATAATGTAAAAGTTCCTATTTATCTTCTGACCAGAGGATGAATGAAGAACTTGAAATGCTGCCAAAGCTACCTTTGTTTAGACATAAACACCAATAAGAATTTAGTTGCCTTCCCCTCTTTCCCACACCCTTCTTCATATATATACTGGATACAAAAAAGTTAGTAATTAGTAGACTAGAAAGAAGGGAGGAAAAATTGTCCATTTCTGTGGTTTCCCTTCATAAAATTTGCCATTAGTACATTCAATTCTGAAAAGTAACTTAAAGTGAATGTACTAGTGGCAAATTTTATGAAGGGATGGGAAACCACAGAAAAGGACAAAATATGCTTGTTGGCAATTCGAAAGCAAAGTGCATTCAAAGAAGTTCAAGTTACATGGCTCACTGCAAAGAAAGCATCACCAGCACCAACAACATTACCAGCACTGGCAGAGAATGAGGGGATTGAGGGAAAGAAAGTTTGGAGATTTTTCAATACAGAAAAAGAAGCAAGAATTGCAGAAAGAAGTGATATTTTAAAGTAGCTTCTACCCCAGCTATAGTCAGCAGGTTTTGAGAACAACTTGCTTCCTTTTTTGCATTTATATCAGCTATTATATTAAAAGATACTGCCTCCCCCTACAAACTTTGTTTTTCTTGAAGTTACATAGGATGGCTTACTTTGCTAGCCAGGTGGGAGGTTTCACTCTCTTCCCTCGTGCCCGCCCCTCTTTTCAGCTCTGACATTCTTTTAACCCTTTCCTGCATTGACTCAACTCAATAACCTGGCAGAAAAGTAAGCACAAAAAAAAAGTTAGCCTTGTTGTTGAGTTGAATCGGTTTATTGAATAATCAGGTAATTACAGCAGGTGGAGCAAGAGTGAGGGCATATAACCTAAAAGGTAAAGGGGGCTTTGGGAAGGTAGGAGCAACAGGATTTCCTGGGTTTTGAAGCAGACGTACTCTGTAGCTTTGTTCTTATATCCTTAGACCACTACAACTACAATAAAAGTAGTGACCTAAAAAACTCAACAAAGGTATATTGCAGTTCAAAAAAACCCCAAATCCACACATGAAATTTGTTAAGGGACTCCTATGGGACATATGTTTTGGATTAAGGGCTTTCCTGAGTCAATGTAAGAAAATACATTTTCAAATATTTGGCACAGAATGGAAGTTGAAGTAATTTGCATGAAAGAGGAAAGAAGAGGGGAGAAGCATAAGCCTTCAAGAAAAGACTTTTGCTTGAAGCCTTCAAACTTTTTGAAAACAGGTGAGGAACAGTGTAATTAGATTCACCACAGAAGCGGTAAAACTAAGAAGAAAAATCAGCAGACAGCAAGACTTGTAGGTTTCCATAGCAGCAGTTTAAACAGAGGCGTAATTCAAAATTGTAATGTTGCAACTGGCATCCAAAGTTAGATATCTTAGTAGGGGTGGTTTCAGCAGAGATGAAAGAACAGAGCAAATAGTTCAGAAACATCAAGGGCAAGTAACACACAAATCTATATATTAGAAGGAAGGGAATTGGACATGACATTTAGATGAAAAACAGTAGCAAGAAATTTGTCTCTCTAGGACTTTAGGAAAATGGAGAATTATGACGGGCTGTGATCACAGACACCAGAAGCAACAGTTCACCATTTCCATCATCATCATCTTCAGATTATGTGACCATGTGGATCATCTCACAAATACAACTGGTCAAAACATGCATTGCCACAAACACAAGACAAGGCAGAGAAGCAAGTATCTTGAGAAAAACACAATAATGTTTCTTTCAGCAGCACTGAAGTGCAATCTTGAATAGCTGTGCTGAAACTGTGGTGATGCCAAACCATAATTCTAGTTGCATCAATAGTCTAAATTGGCATAAATTGCCCCCACTGCCAGAAGAGGCAGTTTTATGCCCTATCTCCATGCTGATCCATCACCCAACACAAACTTTCTATAGGGCTATGCAGAGAATTGCGTCATGTTATTGATGTAGGTGAAGGTTCTGGGAAGAAGGTGGCAAAAGGGAAGAACTGTTTAATCCAGCACTACTTCTGAGGGAAAAAGTATCTTGGGCCATGGTTTGATACAGCTGATCCAGCTTTAAAACTCCTGGTGCCAGATCAAAAATGAAAAGCTTCTATGATACAATGCAAATTAACACTGCAGTTTGAATTTGTTTAAAAGAGCCCAAAATGGAAGAATTACCTGTATACTGGTGATTTTTATGCTAATTAGATCTCTCTTCTCTTACAGTTAGTGTAACTCCCATGTAAGAGCAAAAAAGGCATTCTCAACTTTGCATTTTGTGAGCTGACTTAATTTAGTTCAAGTGTAAGAGAGGCCTTGCATCTCACTCAGATCAGGTTGGTCCTGTTGAGTGACTCAGTGGCACACAAACATCGTATTAAAGTTCAGGGACCAGCATCTTCTTTGCACTCTTGTCAGCAATTTCAGTACTTGGAAAAGGTTTCATCTTCATTTGTAAGAGGACAGAGAGTCTTGGAGTAAAGGGTGATTGTGATGTTATTACTGTAATCTTGTTCATTTTGCTCCAATCCACAATTCCAATGGTTTGTCAGTATCTTTCATTAGGTTACACTTAAAACCGAGTCACAGACTGAGTGTTCAACATTATTCAAGGACATCTTAGGTTAAAGATTTTGTAAGACTCATTTTGGCAGCTGTTACTGTCAATATCTAAAATGGCATTTCTGTGTAATAGCAGGTAGTTTGCAGGGTGCCATTTGCCAGTTCTCTTCTCAAAGGATAGGGCACTGTGAGTTCTTGGTTAGTTACCAGAAGTTCCTATGGGTCTGCAAAATCTGTCTTAAAATTTTTGAAGTAGGTCCTGCCACTTCTTATATTTTGTTATCCTCACACCTACCAGAGGCAAAGAACATACTGAGAATTTCAACTGTCATTGGCACAAAAGTGTTTCTGCCTGGCTGTCCTGGCTGCAGAGAAATGTGAGAACACGACCTAATTACACCCAAAAAAGTAGTTTCAAGTGTGCCATAAAAATACACATTGTAGGTAGGTGGGATTTTGTGTGGTTTTGTGGTTTTTTTTTGTAGTTGAGATGAATGATATTGAAATAACTTTTGGCTATCAAGTGGGAATAACTGGTTACCTTGTTTTACAGGGACAATTTGAGGAAAAATGTCTTGTAAGTACTATTTACTTGGCGTTATGAATTTTGAAAGCCATTCAGCACCCAGGCAGGGGATTACCTTTTCTCCATGGAGCATGAACAGCAAAAGTCCCCCTTGCAAAAGTAAGGAGTTGGAGCAGGAGGCCAAGCGACAAGTCATGAAAGCCGAGGAGAGGGAAACCCAAGAGCTTTATCGAAGAGGACAGGGCCCAGGGAGAGTCACGCGGCCCCCCGGCTGTGCAGCAAGCGAGGGCCCACAAGCTCTGTCCAGGACGGAATAGGCAGCACGCACGCTGCCCCGGCCCGGCTGCCCCGGNCGCCGGCAAAGCGGCGGCTGGCGGCCCGGCGGAGGTGAAGGTGGTTTGTAGCAACCTGGAGCTCGCTCAGGTGCTGCCTCCCGAGGCGCTGCCCAACCGGACGGTCACCCTGTGAGTACCGTCCTCCCGTGGGGGTGGGCAGCCTCGGTGCGACGTGGACGGGGTGGAGGGGGAGTGGGAGCACCGGTCTGAGGTAAAATGGGGTGAGGTGGGGGGCAGTGGAAGCGTAGGCGACTCCCCTCTCCTATGGGAGAAAGCCCAGGGAGCGGATGTGCTTTTCATGTTTTCCGGTAGTTTCCCGGGATGGTCATTTGAGAAGGGGGCGAAGTGTCCCGTGGAGCTCCCCCCGCGCCGCCGCCCACCCCGTGGAACAGCATCCCCAGCTCTCTCTCCTTCATCCCTCAGTAGGCGTGCTGTTTTTGTGTGGAGGCAATCCTTGCTTATCCATTTGAATAACAAGTTTCAAACAGGATATGCAACTTAATCCAAGGTAAAAAATATGTTGCCACTTACTTAGACATAAGTGTGCACATGTAAAGAGAGGCTTTGCAAGTTGTTTTCCTTCCTGAGACATTACCAGGTCACTCTAACAAAGAAGTTCATAGGGTAGTTTAAATTGGAGGGGAGCTCTCTAGATCAGCACGTCCAATACCCCTGGCATGGTAAAGATCTTCCTCAGCACTGGATCTCATCAGTGGATGGTCCCAGAAGTGCAACCCTTGCCCCTTCTTTAGAGAGCCTTATTGTACCATGTGCTACCATGGGAAAACTCAAGTGCAACCAAGTAGTGTGCAAGAAAGTCAATGAAAAGGGACTGAAATATGGGGTCTAGCTTAAGGTATTTATATACTTAACTGGAAGTCACAGGTTTGAAAGATCTACCAGTAATCTGACATTTAAAAAGTGCAGAATGTACTGTCATGAGAACAACAATCTGGTGCTTTTGTGAATGCTGACAGCACTGAAACAGCAAGGAAGGTCTTCCTTCCAGGAGTCTTAGTGAGGTGTGGACCGTGTGGACCCAGCAGATGCATGGACCTGGATCTGTGAGAAAAGGGAAAGCAAAAAAATGGAAGCTGATTAAGGCTGAAGTAGTTGTTCTTGCTTGGAAGTCTGCAAGGCTTCAGACAATATCTCTAAATTACTTGTGAGAAATAATAATAAATGTTCCTTTGTGAAGTTTCTGAAGTAGAAAACAAAGCAAAAAGTAGAAGTGACAGTAGTTTGATAAACAAATCTGTTTTAGTCTTTGTTAGCCTCAAATGCTTTGCAGCTGATTAAATGTTGCAAGTACGGTATTATCCATAAAAATTTTGATATAAGTGGATGTTAGTGTGGTTGATATGCTGAAGTTCACTGTGGGGTTCTTCTGGTTCGAAAAACTTGAATCACAGCTCTGATTGCTGTGAAAGACAAGTAGATACCAAACACAGCAGCCTTGCTGTGAGTGGATCTTTGTTCATCATTGCAGTGACAGAAGAATTTGAAAGAATGGTTCATCTTTCATCGTGATTTTCGTACTCCTTCAGTATCTAGAGCATATCTACATACACTAATTATTAGCTTTCAATTAACCAGCCTTTGAAGTTCATAACAACTTTGGAAACTTTTATTTTTCCAGTTTGAACTTTTTAATAGACATAGCAAGAAACAATGTCCTTTTTTAATTGTTATTTGTAGCAAATATCATAACTGTGTTGATACAACTTAATGAACATACACTTCAAAATTTTGCTTGAATATAAGGCAAGGATTATTAAACCAATGACCTGCTTTTTTCAGGAGAGTGGACACTAACTGTTGTGTTCAGGTTCAGAATCTTACAAGTTTGTTGACTCTTGAGGCGTGACTTTCCATTCTCTGGGAGTTTTTGTTTTGTTATCATTTGGTTTTTTTTGGATTTTTTTCTTATTATTATTATTATTACCAAATCCATGTTAACCTGGATAGAAAATGTGATCTATGGGGTTTGTCACCAAATGCCACTTCACTACCATGTTGATTAGTAGTGCCTGGATTAACTGTTACCTAATCTTTTGCCAAAAATTAGGTTTTTTTCCCCAGACTGATACTTAAAATTGCAGCACTTGGTGAATAGTTGTCTGATTAGAGTCAAACTGCCCTGAGTTACCTTGAATCTTGATTCTTGTGGGATTCATCTAATAAGATAAGTACTAGTTCTATTAGATCTTTTTGGATTACTGTATCACTGCAGAGATATGTAGCTGAAAATAGATCACTTTTGTGTATATCAGATGCATTTTGATTCAGTTTATTTTCTATTATGTTGACTCTGTTTTGCACAAACCAGTTTTAAATACAATGACCTATATAGTTTTATATAACTTTTTGTTTTTTGAATGAGTTAGGAATGATGCAAATGAAGTGATTATATGCATTTTGGAAATACCGATTTCATCCTTATCACTGGTCAACCTCTTAGATTTTCAGCAGATTAGCTACTGTGCCTTTAGCATTTACCATTTCTTTTTTCCCAGTGAAATATTTTTGAGGACAATAGTCTCTAAAAAGTGAGAAAATAAGAGAAATAGTGGAAATTAGGATAAGTGAGTAGCATCTGAGAATGCTGGCCAGGTTTCTTCATTCTTGCACACCATTGTAGTTAGTGGTTAATGATGATATAAGTTGGGCAAGGTCACTTAATTTACAAAGTACCTCGGGCTGTGTTTGCTACAAAACATGTTATTGTCCCAGAAATTTAGGTCAGTGTGGTGAATCAGGAGGCTTACTGCTCTGCAAACATCTTTGCTTAAGCACATATCCTCGTAGGAGCGTAGGAGTATCAGTGTTAGCACTTAAAAAGGTGTTAGGATTTACAAGCCAGAGCATTTGCCTGGATTTATGTTCAGAGCTTTTCAAAGATATGCTTAACTGGGTTGCTGTTAGGAAACATCTTAAAATGTTACATTTTTTGTCCAGCTCTAATAAAATCACATCAAACTACATCCATTAACCAGGTCAGGGGCATACTCACTTGGACTTCCGAATATCTGCAATTTTTCCATTTATGATACAAATTTAGAATTTCAAAAGTTTCAAAGCAAAATGTCGCTCATATTGTAAGAAGCCACTTGCATCGCAATGTGCGATTACGTTGTAATTATCTGAGTCATGTGTAATGTAAATGTCTTCTCTGGAAGTTTGCCTCTTTTAAAGTATTGTATTTACTAACTTGATGGTACTCTTGATAGCTGTTGGTTTGGGTTTTTTGTTTTGGTTTTGTTTTTTTGGTTTTTTTTTGGAATAGTCAATTTGAGACTGTTTAAGTGATCAGTACTAATAATTTGGGCAGTGATAACATTTTTGAAGGTACAAAGTGCTAATAATCTCCATTAAAACTTAACATTTTCTTTGGCCAGTGGATACACAGGCTATGCAGAATGCATTTTACATGTGAACACAGGGAAATACAGAGATAGTACTTGAGAACTGTAGCCACAATGTAGTAATTCACAAGTACACGTACAGGCCATTTTATCAGTGACATCTGACTCATAAAAATCATTAGAGTGTGTCATTTACTGGTGAGCTTGTGTTCTATGCTTCTATCATATTTTCTATGTCTTTTAGCTTGTTGAGAAGATAACCAATTTCGTGCCTTTCTGTATGTACTTTACCAACATGGATTCATTGCTGTGAGGTTTTTATAGGATATTGAGTACATACCGTATTCTCTTATTGTGTACACTTTTGTATATATTTCAGTACTGCAAGAAAATTCTGATGTCACAGTATGAACAGTGTTTTCTTCTAAATTTCGGTATTTAGTTCTTTCCGAAAAACTATTCAACTTTGGAAGACATCATGTTACATGGTTTATATGTGTCCACTGGGATACACTGACAAGATTGAATAGTGTTTTCCTATTTCATGAAGTGTTGCTTTAATGACTTTAACATACGTGGTGGTTTTGTAAATGGCAATAGTCTTCATTCAGTATTGTATTCAATTATTGTATTGATTCGTACTTCTTTTTATTTAAAAGAAGTACTCTTCTCTATAAGCAGTTTTAAATTCTTTTATGTGCCTTTCACAATGAGATTATTGTACTTTTGATTAAATAAATGAGATAATTAGAAATATGGCTTCTGTACCATAGATACAACTGTAGCAGTTGTTACAAGCCTGGGACTCAGGTTTTGCATCAGAGCTATTATGTATTGGTTGCTGTTGAGTTGAAAATAAGGGAGAAGGACAGAGCTAAGTGCTGCAAAATGCTGGAGAGCAAATATAAATTTTTTAGTGGAACATTTTTTTAGTTCTCAGAGCTGCCATATTAATGTAAAATTGCCCAATAACTTTGTTCCTAAGAAGATACCCATATAAGCAATGCTCTTCATGTGTTCATTAGCCCTTCAATTAGCCCTAAAGTGACTATTAAACGTTGAATGTGTTAAGCTGTATCTAGCCTCAGGAAGACAGATTTTAATCTTAACAATTAATACTTTTTTATTTTATTGTTGTCTTTTATTGATCAGTAGTATTCCTGGGTTTGCTTCAGAACTGCAAAATACTAAAATTTTTATTTAATGCCAAGAGTAAAAGAATTGAACTAGAATTTGTGCTGCAGTGATGAAGAACGAATAACTTATATCTCATTGCTTGCAGTTTGCTCATGTTTCAGAGGTTATTTTTGTAATTTAAAACAACTGTGGAGCTGCAAGTTTAGATTTTTCAGAATTTAATGGTTCCCATATGTACTTTGCATGGGCCAGATATGTTGCAGGTTCATGGATTTGTCATTACTGCCTTATATAGTCTATCTTCAGCATTGTGGTCTATAATTTTTGAATCTGTTCAGTTTAAATGCATTTATTTGTACTACTCATTAATCCATAAAGATTAAAAACAGTTGAGCATTTCTTTTCATTAGTGATAATAAACTGGTTTAAATTTAAGAATGTCACATAGTGTTTTCATGAGTTTTGCTTTCTGTAGTGAGATAAACAGTGAATTTTAAATTCTGATTTAAAAAATTCTATATAATCTATTTAATGTCACTAGTCTTTACGTAGTAAATAGGTGAGAATTTTATTTTCACCTTGTATTCCCTGGGTGTTTAGCAGTGAAACTGCAGTGTCTTGTTGCTCTTAGAGTGCTAGAGATCATATCCATTAATTACTGTTTATGTGGATCACTGTGTTGTGGCTTCTCCTTGTGCAGTGCTGCAGGGCATGTCCAGTGGTGCAGTGCAGTTCTGTCCTACAGATCTCCAGGCTGCCCTGCAGTGAGTGGGATGCTAGTGCACGGCAGTGCAGAGCTTTTAGGTCCCCAAGGAGCGGACCTGCTTTGGTTGCGTGCATGATCCAAGCTGGTCAGCCAGTTTTGGCTGGGCTGCAGAGCTGTCACTTCTGGAGTAGGGAGCTGACCTTTTTGGTAAGACAGACCAACTAAGCTTTTTTGGGGGAAAAAACTCAAACATAATAAATGCAGATTGATTAAAGACATTTAAGAAATAGGCACTTTAATTCCACGGTTCTGTCTGCACTGGACAGTGTGTTCTAGGATTCATCCAGACTCTGGGTGGCTCAGGGCTGTGCTGTCTTCAGGTGCTTTGTCTAAGAGTACAGTCTGTGCCCTCTGCTAGGTTCAATCTAGGGAAAAGAAGGTGCTTTGAGGTAGGAGGAGGGAGGTTAGAATCTAGATACAGAGTGAATAAAGGCAGGAAGATTGGATTAAGAGGCAGAAGCTGTTGCTGGGAGTTGGGATGAAGTGTTTGAGTTTCTTTGAATGGTTATGTCAGTTATGGAGGTGGGAAATCAGAAAACTTAAGAGGGAGTGAAAGCAGACCAAATACGGTACTGAAGGCTGAGTGTAAACTGGCTTGATATGAGATGAGCAAGGTTCTTGGAAATTAAGCAATTACCCCCAAAATCACTAAAGACAGAATTAACATCTGTATGCCAGTAAGAAAAGATGGATTGTATAAGGAATGGTAGTGGTGTAACACAGTCCAGGAAAATTCTTCTGGTGCTGTCCTCATAATGTGCTGTTTCCACCGGAACTTTTTCTGTCAGATCCAAAGACTCCTTATTAGTTTACCCATGTTGTAATAGAGTGTGTTTTACCTTGAAACTTAGTACCAGGCAGAGTTTTTTTAAGTTATGCTTAGATTTCTGAAAGTGTCCTGTCAGACATTCTGGACAACTTATTCCAATACCTCGAACTGTTGTTCTAGGATAACAGCCTCTGGTATTAAGAGGAATTTAAAGCAATTCTCAAATTTGTGTGTTGATGGGCTCATTGAAGTTTCTGTGGATTGTGGTGACCTGACCTTACAGCTGTGTGCTGGAGATCCCCTTCAATCCTCTCTTCCTGCTTCTGACATAGGGATGATGAGATGCAAGGGGTTGAGGAGAGAAGATCTCACCCTCTGGGTGGGGAATGTTGCATCAGCATCCAGCTGGCTGTAAAACTGTAGCCTAAACTGGAGCTGATGTGTTCTTACCTTCACCTCCCAGTCTCTCACTGTGTGGATGTTTGTGGGTTTTTTCTCTCTCCTCCCTGGCTGCAGTACTAGCATTTGTCTGGCTCCATGCCTAGTCAGTTCAGGGAGCTAAGCTATCCAAAACCTGTTTAGTTCTGTAGGATTAGGATGTAAATTTTTGTAAATATATCTTTGTGTGCCAGCATCTGACAGGAAGTGCTTGTTAACGTGTCTAGACAAAGCACTTTCTAGAGAGCAGGTACACCTGGTAGGAAGTGTGAATACATGTGAGACTGGGTGTGACAGTGTATGCTCCTATGAGTACTACTGTGATATGACACAGAGAATTTATTAATTTATTTGCTGTAGCAGCTAAAGTTAGGAGTGGCTGGCAAGACATCCGTGTGCAGTCTTTTGTGTGAAGCAAGTTACTCTCTTGCACATATGTATGGAGGTTTTTGGGGTCAGGTAGGCTTGCACTGAACTGCAGGCCAGGGCGAATCCTAAAAAGTGTACATCTGGTGGCTAAGTGGGAAACTCAGGAGGGAGCAGAAGGTAGTTATTACAGAAGTTGATCATCATATCTTAAAATAATGCAGATGCTACAGATAAAAGCAGGGGGGAGAGAACTTGGAGGAAGCTTCCTGGAATGCAGCGGTCACAAGGGTTGGACTTCCAGTGCTTTTTATTGGCTTTAGAAATGGCAACACAGAGTTAGTGTTGGAAGAAATCAGGTGAAGTTGTGTCCCCTGAATTTTCTCTTTGATAGGCTTTTGAACCTGGGATAAGTTAAGAAAGAAGGAAAGGTTTGGTTGGTAATTTTGTAATTTCACAAGAATTTCTTCTGAAAGTAGTATGATTTTCAGCAACATTGCTGCTCATTCTTGCATTCTATTTTGCCCCTAGTTCTGTTCTTCTCTAAGATGATTTTTATTTAGTACTTTTACATAGAAGACTTGCTGAGTTGCTCTAGTGATTGGCACTGTATTTCACTAGAAATAATTTCTGTCCTTAAGAACAGAATGTTTTTAATGAAAAGCAATAAATAAAGCATGTTGCCACATACTGAATATCAAGAAAAATATTCTTTAGTGGAAGTGCATAGTGAGCATCGCTGCTTGAATGATCCAGGAAATGTGTAGGAAAAATAAAGATTCCTCATTAGATTATATAAATTTAGCACATTACCAGTTAAAAATGGAGCAGTATAAATAGATACAGTTTTAATTCTATAATTTCATTACTTCTGAGTGGTTTAGTTCACAATTTTAATATTGTTTAATATGCATAATAATGAATATTGCAAGAAATCTTATATCTGTTGCAAACTTCTGTTTTGCAAATGTTTCATTGCTAAGCTTTCTCAATATATAATATTTTTGTTGAATTGGAAAATACTGTCTCCTTTTGTTAGAGTTTTGGAATGGTTCATAGTTCTTTCTCTGAATAAAGCTTATAGAGTGCTTTCGTTTCAGAGGTCCTTTAAGCAAGTAGTGTTTGTGTTCTGTTCAGACTGTTACTAGGTTTCATTTTCTTTGACACCAGTAACTCACTAGAACGCAAAATACTAACTGTTGAAAAATACTGGGTTTGTATCCTTGTTAAATCACAGTTTTTACAAGATTAACGTCGAGGAATGTGTTTGTTTTTGCGTGTTCACGACTTTCAGCAGAAAGCATTTTTCTTGGTTGTTCACAGATGGTTATTTTAATCTGACTTTTGCTGGTGGCCACTTTCCCAGTCCTTAGAGTATGCAGTCATCATGAATTGATCTGATTTATTATCTGTTTCCTGACTCTCCATCTGAGTCTTTTAAAATGTGTTTTGGAAGCTACTTCAGCATTTGGCTAACAGTTACACTGTCTCCCAGTCTTCATACAGGCTTCTTGGTGGCCATTTTCACTATTAGGTAATAGTGTTAATGGGTGTGTGTGTGTGTCTTTTAATAATATCCTCTGGATTAGGATTCATTTGTGATGTTGGGAGATGCATTCTAAATTCCTGTCTGGTTGACTGCTGTCTTAGCGATGGTTGTTTTATAGCTGGCAAGCCAAAATTGTTTCACACAACAAAACTTTTTCAACACTTAGTGCTTATTACCTCATTCTAATAGTAAAAAAGGATCCAGCTGTGATTTTTTTTCCTGTCTCTATGAGAAAGAAAAGTTAGTACATCATCTTTAGTATCTATTGCTAAAATTCTTTGTAGTACAAAGGATAGACTTTGGGTTTGAGTACATTTATGTTTTTCGTGCTGGGCATCTACTGCTAAAGGATCTTGCCAATAAGTTATGAGTCATAGTAGAGTTTCTTTTCAGTTTTGCCAAAGTCTTCTGCCAGTTTATGGAGCAAAATGGAAAATAGGCTTTCTGATCCAAGCTATATTTGACAAAGAAACATTGCAGCAATGTTCTTGGAATAGGTAAAAAGCTGGGGAGAGTTTGAGGGGGTTTGAGGAGGTTGGCACTTTTTTTTTCTTGTGGTACATTGTTTCAGATCACCTCTTTGTCTACAGCTCTTCTGCTCAGTCAGAGGAAGAGGGAAATGCTTTGTTGTGACTTGAGACATCCATAATCCTTTTGAAATCCTTTTCAGCTGCTTGTTCTTCCACGTTTTTTGTGTTAATTCCTATGGCCATGTTTTTTTAATACAGGAACTAATATTGCCTGTGTTAGTTCTACATTTTATTTTCTGATATGTAAGTGTTGGACAAGCAAAATGCATTTCTTCGAAGCAGATATTGCTGTTCATTTAAAAGAAAATAAAATAAAAATCTCATATATAGCTCATAAGAAATATGGAGTAACAACGACATTGGGCTATGGAAACCCCTTAATGAAATCTTCTGTGACATCATTTACATTTCAAAGTCCTTTGTTAAAGAGTTGAACAAGATGGGGTTGAGTGGAGCTCTCATCTCAACGGTAGCTCTCTACTGTTTTCTCTTTAGACTTCTTAATGATGGAAAAAGTAGCATGTTTTCAGAATTACTTGCCTCTTTAGAAAAATTATGGTCTTAAACTAGTAACTTGGAGTTATTATTGATCACAAATAATATCCTCTGTCTAAGTGGTACATAATAGTCCATCGTTTCATTGTACGTTAATGCACAGAAACTGAAAGTGACTATAAAACATCTTCGAGGTGAATGCTTTATTGTGTTTTGTCTTCTTGTGCCACATCTCTTAATATTTCAAATAATGTATAGACTGTATATTAATAGCAAGTTTTAAACGGCATTTTTTTACGATTACACAACGTTTTTGTGTGATGAAGTGTTTTAAGTTATATGGAGTGTTGTAAAATCTATCATTTATTGTACTAAACCTTTATGGTTGAGCAACTAACAGCCTCTGCAGAGAAAATACTTAATCAATCTGACTGTAATTTGTAAATCACACTCGAGAGAAATTTACCTTGTACCCAGATATTCAAAGGCATCTACTTTAGGCCTGCCGTGCTGACCACTAGCC
>VZTH01008751.1:0-23530 GCA_013397815.1 Aleadryas rufinucha
ATCAAGAATGGGTAAGGTTTATCGAGGAAAAATTGGGTAAATTCCCAGTCCCCAAGGATTTTCACTAGGGGCCGTAGGAGATGTACCTTGTGCAGCAGGCAGGGAGATTGCAGAAGGCAGGGAAGAGCCGTGGAAGTCAGCAGACAGGTCCACATTTCATTCCTGGCAGGAGAGCACAGGCATCTGCATTAATGTGATACAGCTGCTTGGCTGGGGAACACCAGGGCAAATCCATATCAGAGCTCAGTCTGGGAACAGTTAACAGTTTAGGTTCTTAGGAGAGAATCAGATGTAGGAAAAAAATGCCAGTAGTAACTAACTTCATCACTCTTCCAGGAATTGTCTTAATTCCAGGAACATCCCAGTTATCAGCCAAAGACATTCTGTACCGACTGCAGGCGTCAAAGGCCAAGTGCATCATTACCACGGGCAAACTGGCTCCTGCAGTGGACTCGGTGGCAGCCCAGTGCCAGCTCCTGAAAACCAAGCTGATGGTGTCCCAAGGCAGCAGGGAGGGATGGCTGAACTTGACTGAGCTGTACCAGTGAGTGTGACTTGGTGCCACGAGCACAGAGCAGAGCTGCTCCCACGAGCGCTCATTTACATCGACCACAACCACTGAAGTCATAATTGCATTCTCCTCTTTACAGAAACCAATCTGCTGACCATTCCTGCATCAAAACCAGGATTCAGGACCCAATGATTATCTTCTTTACCAGTGGAACTACAGGTTCACCAAAGATGACTCAACATTCCCAGGGCAGTCTTGGTCTCAGACCCCTTTTAAGTGAAAGGTATGGAGGACTTAAGCCTGGCTGAACATGAGGTAATTGAAGCTGCATAGGAGAAATATTGTAAAAAATTACTGAATAAAAAATACCAGTGTACATCCCCAGCCCTTCTCCCTTTNGCTCCTGTCTCGGAAAGTGGCCAATGTGCTGACTAAAGACTGTGGGCTGCAGAAGGGGGACAGGCTGATCCTGATCCTGCCACGAATTCCAGAGTGGTGGCTGGTCAAGGTGGCTTGTATGCGAGCAGGTCAGTGAGGTGAAATGACCACTGCAAATGGGTTGAGAGGATCAAGAATGGGTAAGGTTTATCAAGGAAAAACAGGGTAATAATCCCATGAGTGGCCAAGCTGCCAGGCAGTCCCCAAGGATTTTCACTGGGGGCCATAGATGCACCTTGTGCAGCAGGCAGGGAGATTGCAGAAGGCAGGGAAGAGCCGTGGAAGTCAGCAGACAGGTCCACATTTCATTCCTGGCAGGAGAGCACAGGCATCTGCATTAATGTGATACAGCTGCTTGGCTGGGGAACACCAGGGCAAATCCATATCAGAGCTCAGTCTGGGAACAGTTAACAGTTTAGGTTCTTAGGAGAGAATCAGATGTAGGAAAAAAATGCCAGTAGTAACTAACTTCATCACTCTTCCAGGAATTGTCTTAATTCCAGGAACATCCCAGTTATCAGCCAAAGACATTCTGTACCGACTGCAGGCGTCAAAGGCCAAGTGCATCATTACCACGGGCAAACTGGCTCCTGCAGTGGACTCGGTGGCAGCCCAGTGCCAGCTCCTGAAAACCAAGCTGATGGTGTCCCAAGGCAGCAGGGAGGGATGGCTGAACTTGACTGAGCTGTACCAGTGAGTGTGACTTGGTGCCACGAGCACAGAGCAGAGCTGCTCCCACGAGCGCTCATTTACATCGACCACAACCACTGAAGTCATAATTGCATTCTCCTCTTTACAGAAACCAATCTGCTGACCATTCCTGCATCAAAACCAGGATTCAGGACCCAATGATTATCTTCTTTACCAGTGGAACTACAGGTTCACCAAAGATGACTCAACATTCCCAGGGCAGTCTTGGTCTCAGACCCCTTTTAAGTGAAAGGTATGGAGGACTTAAGCCTGGCTGAACATGAGGTAATTGAAGCTGCATAGGAGAAATATTGTAAAAAATTACTGAATAAAAAATACCAGTGTACATCCCCAGCCCTTCTCCCTTTGAAATCAGAGTAAAAACCTCACCAAATTGCTTTGGACTAGGATCATCCTCAGTGTCTCAATCTTCCCTCTTTCTGGGTATTTTTCATTATCTTTTCATTATTTTTTTTTTCTGTTCTATCAGGTACTGGTTGGATTTGACTCCCTCCAACATGATCTGGAACACAGCAGACACAGGATGGATATTAACTTCAATAGCATCTTTTTTTGATCCCTGGGTTTTTGGATCATGCATCTTTGTACATAACTTACCCCAGACTGATTCATCAGTCATCCTAAATGTAAGGGAAAAACTCAAGGAAATGTATTCATCTGCAGAAAGGGTGCCAAAACCAATTCTTGACAGCAGCCACAGATTTCATGAGGGTTGTGTTTACAGCAGTGTTTGAGGTGTTGTATTTGTTGTGTAAAGCCCATATTTTCATTTTTAATGTACACAGAGGGGGACAAACATGCAATCCATTCATACATTTTGCTCATAACTGGTGAGCACGTGAATGAAAATCATCCAAAAGCAGCACTAATTGCATTTCTCTGCCCACACTGGCCAAGATTAAAGTGGAAACCTCCCTAGGATGCAGGCAGAGATGTCCTTATTCTGACCATGCCTCAGGCTGTGGGGTCCTGGTGTCAGGTGGATGTGTTAGTATGGGATTTATCCAATCAAATACACAAACCTGCACACAAATATACAATGTACAGTATTGCACCAGCTGCAGGAGGGTTCCTCACCCAACAGAGGCTGTGGTGCTTTTACACAGGGGGCAAATGCACTTCTCCTTTCTGTGTCACCTGTTTACTGTACAGTCCCAAGGCAGTTTTTTGTCTGAGCTTCACGTGTCCCTCTTGTTGTTTAACCCTCTAGACTCTCTGCAGATTCCCAATTGATGCCCTGGTCGGTGCTCCCACCTTGTTCCGCATGCTGGTGCAAAATGATCTCTCCAAGTACGTCAAGAAATTATTGACTAACATTTCATTTACCCTAACTGAACTTTAGTCATCTCCCATATCTAACTGCCTGACCCAAAATAGGGCAATAATTTCGATCAAAATATCCTTCATGAGAAGACCATCATGCAAAATTTGAGTTTTGCTGAGTTTTTTGATCAAACAGAGAAACTTTTCCCTCAGAAATTTGAAACTTTTGCTACTGAACTTGTGAGTATGAAGCTGAGAGTCTGTTAAATACTTTGTCAGAATTTTGGTTTACCCACATGAATTGTCCACACTTTGGGAAGGACTTCATCCTAGAAAGTGCATGTCAGCAGAACTGTGAGGGGATTATTTGTTGTGGCACTTGTACCTCACCCCCTGCTCCAGCTCTCCCTGCCTGTCACTGCTCCTTCCTTCCTTCCTTCCCTCTTGAACTTTCTCACTTGGCCTGGTGCAGAGGGTCAGCAATCAGGGCCCTGGCTCAGCAGATCAGTATTTGGTTATTTAGAATCCCAGCTGACTTCAGCAAAAATTGTATTTTTCACGTGTTTGACCCTGACTGCTGCTACTCCTCTGTAGAGCGTGGGGCACAGGCTGACATCCCTGTGGTACCCCCTGATTTCCCCTCCTCATGGCACTGACTCTCCCACTAAACAGCTCTCCCGTGGTCTTTACCCCTGCCTGCTCCTGGCCTCACCCTGTAGGTTTAATTATTTTTAAGCCTTTCTTGTTTTTAACTCCCTGTGAAGATACAAATTCATGAACCTGAAGTACTGCATGAGCGGAGGGGAGCCGCTCAACCCAGAAGTGATGGAGCAGTGGAAGAGCCAGACTGGGCTGGACATCCACGAAGTGTATGGCCAGACTGAAACGGTACATCTGTAGGGCCAGTGGCCCATTCCACCTTTGGAATTCCTTGGTGCTGTAAGGTTTGTTTGGCAGGAACACAGCCTGAACCCTCCTTCACATTGCTATGAGTGTTTCAGGCATCCCCTCCCTGGTAACCTCTGACAGAACCCCCTCTCGTGGGCTCTCCTCCCAGAACCTGCCAGAAACACGGGGGGTTTGGGAGGGAATGTGCTCTGATATCCCCAAAAATGTCCTTAAGCTCATTCCAGGTAACAGTGACAGTCAAGAGGGCAGAGTTTGAATCTCAGGGAAGAAGACTGCTTAGCATGGGACATGAATTTTTCACAGATAATGGACCAGGGTTCTTCCAGGGAGTTTTAGGATTTTGCTTATCTGTACCACACAGCACTGACATATGGGATCCTATCAATCTTAAATTCTTACTTTGGAATTAGCCTAGAAACTACATTTAATGAGCTGAGTGTGAATGTAACGATTTTCTATTGCAACACTTTGGTTTGATTTTGATTTTTACAGGGAATAATCTGCTCTGTTTTTAAAGGAATGAAGATCAAACCTGGGTCAATGGGGAAGGCAGCTCCCCTTTATGATGTTCAGGTTTGTTGACTGCTCTTCAGATTCTGCCGTGGGGGAGTTTTTGTTTGGTTGGATTTGTGTTTGGAGTTTGTTTTTCCATTGGTATAAAATAAGAGTTGTTTTTCATTCTAGATCATAGACAAAAATGCCAATATCCTGCCTCCAGGACAGCAGGGGGAAATTGCTGTCAGAAGCAAACCCATAAGGCCACTTGGTTTTTTCTCTGAATATTTAGTAAGAACTTTATTTTATTCCTCATCACCACTACCAATCTCCCCAAAATCTCTCCAATTGCATAGTGGTCCAAAAGGCTGAACATTTTTCACCATTTTATTATTTATTACCAGAGTAATTTGTTCATTTGGATTGGAGGGTGTTAGAAAAGGAAAGAAAATAAATCACATTAAATTTTTTCTTAAAGAACAGAAATGATTTTAAACCTATTTTATTGTATTTTATAGCGATATCAACATCCTTGATTGAAAAATTAAGTTCCAGTGCATTTGATTTCTTTATATATCACGTGATTTCTTTATATTATGTGTGTTGTAGCATAATGTACAGGTAAAGCACGTTTAAAATCTAAACCACTGCTTGTAAACCACTTTAAGGATAACCCAAAGAAAACTGCAGAAAGTGAACGTGGGGATTTCTACGTCACTGGGGACAGAGGGACGATGGATGAAGAGGGATATTTCCAGTTTATTGGCAGAGACGATGACATCATCATTTCCTCAGGGTCAGTCTGCACACACCCATTCTAAATCTGCCTCTGGATAGTCTGAAATGCTGTGTCCTGGTGAGCTTCTGCCATCATAATCCTGTCACAGGAATGCTTTGACCTCTTGAATTTGGAATACTTGCTGTTATTATGGGCTTTTCACAGCCCTGCAGCATGGTGATCATCTTGGTGATGATGCTGCATCCGTTTCCCCTGCAGCCCCTCACGTGTTTCAACACAGAATGGAAACCTCAGCTGGCAAAGGAGGGATGTTTCTCTAGTTTGTTGTTTGGCTAAAATTGAAGGAATCTCTGTTGGATTCAAAGAGCTTTCGAAACAATTTCTTTTTAACGTGCTGGAATGAAAGATTTGTGTGATGTGATGCCATGATGTGGCACCAGACCCCAGCTACCGGGGTGGGATGGAGCTCCAGCCTGAGAGCCCCAAGGAGAGGGGACAGATGGAGAAGGATCCACAGCCCCAGCACCACGAAATGCTCCTGCTCCTAACCCACCCAGCTTCCCCATTTTGCCTAAAGCTCCCATAGCTGGTTGTTGATTTGTTCTGGCTCGGCTTTTTTTCATCAACATGACAATTAAAAACCATTTGGTACTGGTTATTCCAGATAAAAACCAAGAGAGAAATCTCATTTTTCTTTTTCCTTGCCTAGGTATCGCATCGGGCCATTTGAAGTAGAGAGTGCCCTGATAGAGCACCCAGCTGTGGTAGAAACAGCTGTTGTCAGCAGCCCAGACCCCCTCAGAGGAGAGGTAAAGATGCTGAATGAAGGGGGGAAAGCAATGCATTTGTCCAAATATATAATGATATAAAGAAATTTCTACTTAACTGAATAATGAACAGCTCTAAGGCAATAATGTCACCTTAGAACCATGGAATTGTTCAAGTTGGAAAAGACCCCTGAGATCATTGAGTCCAACCATGGACCCAGCACTGTCAGGTCCACAAACAAACCTGAGCACCACATCTGCTTCCATCACAGATAATCCCAGTGGGGCTGGGATCCCTTCCCACTTACACACCTTTGCTCTTCTGAGGTTCTTTTCATCCCAAGGTCTTCTCTGTGATGTTTACTTTCCCCTTGTTCTTGAGCACTTGTCTATACACTGAAATTGTCATTTATGGCAATAAATGGTGTCATTTGTACCTTGGCTCTTGGTGTAGCCGAAGCTCTGCTGTAACTGCCCCAGCATTAGACATGGGCTGCAGGCGTGGTGGAAGCACAGCCCTGTGCTGGTATAACAGGGCTTACTGTGCTCAGTGTGAACTTCAGAGAGAAACAAAACATCCCTTAGCTTCAGGGACAGCTCCAGAGACACCTTGTACTGTCCCTTCCTCTCGGCTGCCACTGAGAACAAAGGACAAAGGCTCTTATTTGTAATGAGGGCACGAAAACCGTGCTTTAACCTTTCCCTTCTGCACATCCACGTGCAGAAGCTGGGCACAATCCTTTCTTATCATGGGCTGGTTCCTCTGTTCCTCATGACCATCGTGGCTCTGAGCAGCACTGCTCACTGGTGACCTGCACAGCAGCCCCCAAAAACAGATGGTGTCACATCACTCTTGTTGATTTTACCTTACAGGTCGTGAAAGCATTCGTGGTTCTGTCCCCAGCCTTTTCATCCACTGACCTGCAGAGCTTAGCTCGTGACTTGCAGGACCATGTCAAGAAAACTACTGCTCCATATAAATACCCTAGAAAGGTAAACACTTCTGAGGAGAAACTTTAAAACAAGGCACCCTTCCATCAGTCTCAGGAGAATTCCCATTTAGATTTTCGTGATTCACTTGAAAGAGACAGCAGTAAAGATTCATCTAGAGCACTGGCTCCAGAATAACATTAACAGTAACATCCTAAATAACATCAGTTTACATTGGTTTTCGTTCATTTGAGTAAAGTACTTGTTCAAATTTCTCAGAATTTTCTAGGTTTTGTATATCCCAGTTAGATCTCCATGTTCTAAGTCAGACTCACCATCACAATCCTCTGTTTTGTATTTAACCTCCAAACAAGCAGTTGCCAGTGCCTTTAGGATAGCACATGGCTGAATCTGAATCAGTTTTTATCTACTGATCATCACAGCTGATAAATAGACACAAGCCCAAGAGAATACACTTGGTGTTTCTCAGTAATCCCAGCACCACAGGAAAAGAGCTACTGCAGTGCCTCAGTTCACTTGTGCAGAACTCACAGAACCAAGAACCATCAAAGACTTTGGGGCTGTAATGTCGCTGTTGTAGCAGGGACAGAGAGAGAACAAACACTGACTCGGTCCAGGAAGCAAGGAGAAGAAGCCTTTATTTAATTATATACAGCTCCTTTTATACCTTAGCATTCTTGCATGGTGTAAGGTCATTGGACCTCTGGCCATCCACCTCCCAGGGTGATTGGTCAAATTCTACAACACCCATTTCAAGAATAGTTTACAGAAAACCTCATATATCATATCAATTCTCAGGTGCAAGATAGAAAGAATAGTTTACAGAAAACCATACTATTGTTTTGAATAGCTTGCATGGCAAAGACAGAGCTCTCACGAAATGTTACAGTCTCACAAAATACTGCAGAAAGCTGGAAAAATTCTCTGCTGAAAGCTTTTCAGCATCCACACTGCAACATCCTTTTTTCCTTCTTTTTGTTGCTCATTTCTGCCCTCTGATGCCCGCAGGCATTCGCCCTTCTGCTGTGGGTTACTGCACTCAGCCTGGTGAGCTGAGAGGCAGCTGCACTGGTATTTGTCCATCCAGGCAGCCAAGGAGAAGCTTTCCCTGGTGGCACAACGTGCTGCTTTGGTTTGGCTTGGATTTGGGGCAGGCAGTTCTTACTGATGGGAATCCTCTCAGTTTTCCACACATGCTGAGAGCGAGTCTTGGAAAACCAGCAGAAAGCCAGCTCTGCAGAACATGCTGCACTGCCTTCTCTCTTTATTTTACCTAGGTGGAGTTTGTCAAAGAGCTGCCAAAGACAGTCACTGGGAAGATCAAGAGGAATGAATTAAGAGACAAAGAGTGGGGACGGATGTAGCGTTTGGGATTTAACAAAGCTTCTGTCATTCCATTGGCACTGTATAAATGTCACTGCCATAACTGCCCTCATTCTGATCTCTTTTTGTTAAATGGCTGAGCATCAAAAACTGCAGGTAACATCCAGATGTGATATTTGTGCCTGCTTGCAGAGTTTCCAATGTCAGTACTTGGCTGAATTGTATTGTTCTGGGTGAAAAATAAAATTTTCAATAGACAACTTCAACAGCCTTTCCCTTTGAGACCCCCTCAACATCCCTCTTACAGCCCAGCTTCTGTCTGATGTTATTCTCAAGAGACAACAGAAAAGATAATGGCCAGAAAAGATAATGAAAGGGTATTCTATGTCAAACATTTTGATTCACTATTTCCTGAGGGTTTACCCTGACATCCAAAGCTCATGGAAAGGACATGGGGACTGGTGTGGTCACTGTATGGGTTCCAAAAGTGCAACATTATGAAGAGGTTGCAAAAGAACATGTTTTCTGGTTTTGGATAGTGACATAAAAGTCCTGGGAATGCATTGTTGCAGATGGGGGATTAGCAGTTTCATTGGATAGATGCAAAATCCACGTTTTTGGTGGTAGGATGAGAACCATGTGTAGGTGTCCTTTCTTTTGAAAGCATCTTGTCTCTTCCAAGCACCAGCCAGGAGTGGAATTCTCAATGCAAGGGTGGAAGTACTTGGCATGGTTTTAAACTGTGAGGTATGTTATTATGCAGAGTATAAAGCTACAAACTTGCACAAGTAATATGTATTTACACCAAAAACTGTTCTGAGGTAGATACGAACATCAGATCCCATCTTTTGCTTTTAAAACCCCTCTGAGGTAAATGAAATGAGAATTGAGATCATGTTCAGTATGTGAGAAATAATCCTTTTATAGATGATGCTGCCATGCATCATGAGAAAGAAGTAAGTTGTAGAAATTCACAGTATGTGCTTAATGTTGCACATATACATATATACAGTGTATTTATGTGTATAAATAAATGCTTTGTGTATGCATTTGGCACATGAAATCGCTCTGCTTGCATTAGTAAGAAAGTTAATATTTAGTTTTAAGTCTTGAAATGCTTAATACATTTCCAGAATGGGTTTGGAACTTGGCCCTGCAGATTTTCTGGACTGTGATTTTTGTGACTTTGAGTGTGTTACTGGAGCCAGTCCATTGAGCAGGAGCATTTTATAAGTGATCTACAACCTCATCTCCTTTCCCACAACACCAAAAGCTGGAATTAAGCTTTAATGAACAACAGAGCAGCCTTTAGGTGACTTTGGGTTTAGTTATTCAAAAGGATTTCAGATTGTTGATATAAAACCACCTCTTCTGCTGATTCTCCATCTGAGTCTAAACAGCCATCCTGTAAGAATGAAAACCAAACAATTCACAAATGAAATGTGTGTAAGCTTATCTGTTTGAAAAGGGTTTGTTATTGAAAAGATCAGTAAGAGAAGGGGTAATTGGCCAGGTTTGGCCATCACACTCAAGTGTGAGATTTAAGATGCAGACCAGAACTCACCATCGCTGTCTGAGCTTCCATCAGCTGTGGCAGAGCAGCAGAGCTCAGCAGCTGCTCGTTGCTTAATGGGTTCCTTTACAGCCCTTAAAACACAAAATAAAGTTGTCTTCAAACACAATCTCACACGTTTCTAGTGAGTGTAGAAAATTAAATCCCCCATGAGAGCAAGTAGTTTGTTTAATGTGATTCTGCCGGAAGGAAAGGGAACAAAACAAGGCTGTGCTCAAACCTGGCTGCAGCAGGGTTTTAAATTTCCCTTCCCTTTTCCTGTATTACAGCTTTGTTCTGAGAGATTGATTTTTCTCTCCTTCATTCAGTCAGAACAGAGGGAAAACATGTTGGATATTTTAAATGTAATGCCAGTTTTGGAACAGAAAAACAAGAAATTGGATTAGATCTTTTAAGTGCAATCAAAAAAAAGGTTGAAAAATGTAATCTGGTCACAATTTCAGCAATTGATTCTTTTTAAGGACATTCAGATTTCAAATATGAGTACCTTTTGGAATAGTAATCCACTTTGAAGTGCAGTAATCAGATTTCTCATGTAATCCATTTATTGCATGTAAGTAATACATTTTTAAATATAACCTAATTATGAACTTTGAAACGAATTGATTTTAAAGCGAATTTAAAAGCACAATCCTGCAGCAGGTTCCTAGGTTTTGGTACTGGTCTGTGCTGGGTTTTGAACACACCTGGCTCGATTTTTCCCCGAGCCCTGGCAGTGGCACAGATGGCTCACTGCAGCAGGGAAGGGCTTGCCCAGGAGCTTTCCTCTCTGCTGCAGCACAGCTCGTTCTGCACACTGGGTCAGCCACACTTGCCAACCTGTCCTTGCAGCTCTGCAGTGGTGCAAAACCTGAACCTGAGCAGGGAAAAAAAGGGAGAAACAAACTGGTGAATGAAAACATTTCTGTCTGGTGCGTGGGCTGGAGCCCCTGCTCTGCCTCACTGCCCAGGCTTTCAAACAACCCCACAAAGCCCCTCAGCTGCTGCCTTTGGGGTGGAGGTTGGGCTCAGCTTCAGTGGTGTTTGTCCTGCACTACTGACTCGAGGAATTCCTGAGTCTGCCAGCTGATATTCCCTGTTTCTCTCAAACAGGACTTGTTCTTTTAGTTGGGCGCTGGGAGCGATGTGCTACCTGCCAGCTAAATCCTGAAAAAGAGCTCGAAGCTTTTAAACCTGCAGGCTCGCCACAGAAAAGGAGCAGAGCTTGGAATGAAACTGCTGAGTGCTGTTATTCCTCTGTGCAGACAAACTGGGGTTTGTTAAAAAACTGCCAAAGGTGATCTCTGGGAACATTCAAAGGAAGAAACAGAAACCCAGGGGGGTGTTCTATGCTCTTTGCTGCTGAAATCCTCACCAGAATGTGCTCATCCTGGACTTCTGGGTATTCCAGCATCCTGCTCCCTGTCAGTCTTAAGAGGACAACCTACACATTGCTCTTCTGCTGCTTTGAAATATTGCTGAAGCAATATATTCTCTAGAACCTTAAACTCTACATGGGAGAAAAGGGTTTTGAAGATAGTGACAGAAGAGGGAAGAATGGACTGGCCCTTATTTTTGTACCTGCAGTGCTGTTACTGAAAGCCATGATATTTGTAACTCTGGGCCAAATATTATTTTCTGAGAATGTTTTTTAACCACTGTTGGTGATCAGATTTCCAGCCCTAGCCAGTACTGGGTTGCATAGAGTTTCAGGATTAAATATAATCAAGGATTTCCTGGGCTGAGGTGTCAGTTCAGACTGTGAGATATTTCCATAACAGCCAAGCTGTTACGTGGTTATGGGCAGAGCAGAGGTTTAGATCATCCCTGCTAGGTCACATCTCACATTTCTTGTTACCTCTCTGTAGCCCTTGCACTTCACACAGTGCTGCTACAGCACTTGATTCAGAAGATGTAAGTAGTATTTGAACTCTGTGACCAAGGCTGTATTTAATAGGAGCACAAAAACACCAGTGAACCAAAGAAAAAGAAAAAGCACGAGGTTATTTATCTTGGATTTTCCTGTTTCTGCTGTAAACCCACTGTGCACTACCCATAAAGTAGTGCAGGAGCCTGGGAAAACAGCAAAGGTGCTGTGTAGTAAAGCTGTTGATGACCTTTCAGGACAACTAATTGTTATTAACTGGCTAATTAATAAACACAAGTCCCAGGCGAGGCCGTGCCAGGAGGGTTCTGCAGGAGGATCTCACCTCCTTCACACCCTTAAGCTCTGAAAAGGATATTCCTTTTCAGTTTAGCTGCAACAGACTCAAGTTAAAGCTGCTAGTATTTTCTGCCTCAAAGTTATGCATTCTACTTTGTGCCTGTAGCAAAGGACCTCATGGAAACAGAAGCTATTTTGCACTTCAAGTCTGCACGTCTCTACTCAAGTTCAGATGTGTGAGATTTGTTTTACCACCTTCTCATTTCTGCGCTGAACGGTGCTGGTAATTCAACAAATCAGGAAAAGCTGTGAAGTGATCAGGACTGAAAGGGAAAAACACCTGACAAATTTCCAATTTTACTGCACTTTCAGGCGTTACCATCATCCCAGGGACAGCACAGCTGCCAGCAGCAGCCACTGGCCATCGATGGCTGCCATCGAAGGCCGGGTGCGTTATCACAATTGATGCTCCTGCTCCTCTGATGGACTCGGTGTTATCCAAGTGCCAGGCTCTGAAAACAAAGCTAATTGTGTCTGAGAGCAGCAGGGCTGAGTGCCTGAACTCCAGCCATTTGCTCCAGTGAGTGCCTTCTACCTTAACCCTGTTAACACTTATCTCCAGTGGAGATTTCCTCCTGTTTAAACACTCTCGTACACCTGTATCTCATTAATTAATTAGACACGTCTAAGGGGGTAGGAGAGGAGGCAATTTAGTCTCTTTTATACAGAAAAGGAATATTTAGGAATAGCCAAACTGCTAATTATAAATTAAGTAGCCTTATGATATCTAGTCTAGATATAGAAGACTATAAAGTGATACAGAAAAGTGGGCAGAAATTACTCTTTTATTGACAGCTGTGGCCTATTTACCCTCTAAAAGACAAAGAAAAATATCCTATACAAACCATTCCAATCCATATTCCTGAAACTTGATGACAACAAGGCTAATGTGAATAGCTTTTCACTATGAAAGGCTAAAAAGGGCTCTGTGAAATGAACTTAATATCTTTAGGAAGACCACTGTCCATCTGCCTACCTGGCAGGACAATTGCCCTGCTGCCCATGTCCTCAGCTGCCTCTGCTGAGCTGGCCTGGAGGCTCTGGGGAGCTCCTGGGCAGCAGGAGCCACCAGCCAGCAGTGGACACAGCTGGCCTGGGGAGACAGACTGCCCACACCCAGCCTCACAGCAGTGGGCAGTGCTTGCATGCCAAGCCAAACCTCTGCAAACATCACTCCTGGCACAGCGTTCTTCATCTGTTTGATCCAAGAGCAATCTTAAGTGCAAGAACACCAAGCCCACAGTGAACAGTTACTCATATTTCATGTTGTTTTCCAGGCAGGCCACAAAACTAAGCCTCTCAGGTTTACAGGATTAGCTGGTTTAAGATGGCATAACCACAGGGTGATTGTGATTTGAGTGGGAATATAACACAGGAAGGATTTTGCAGCACGATTCTTTTGGGCACAGGGTATTACCAGCTGCCTCCAATCAGTGGGAGTTCCTGGTGTTACTAAAAGCTCTCCCCTACTGCATTTCACTACTGAAACGATAAATGAGCTGAATTACATGTAAATTAATATTTTAATCACACAGCTGCGACCCTCAAGAAAGGCAAGTTCATACTGGAAAACACCGAGGCTGTGAGGTTGGCTTGTTCTTAAAAGAGATTATTTTCAAGCTTCTCAAGCAAATCTGAGTTTTAATGTGGGAAGAGTCAATCTCAAGGCCAAGGTTTCATACCAAGGGATGGTCCTTGTGTTTCAAGTCAGCATTAGGACAGATTAGGTACCTCACATCCCACAGTGTATCACCTCTTCAGCTGATGTTTGGGCACTGTAACATCCTCCCTCAGCACTGACAGTGACAGCAATTATTTGGCTTTTCATGTGAGATCATAATAATGTCTTATAGTTTGTCCATGAAGGTTTGAATTCAGAACACTGAAGCACTGCCTGACCACACCACTGAGCCCAAAAGTGATGGCACAGTGGAAAAGCCAGGGAATGAATGTGTTAATGAGTGTTCAGTAAGTGCAAATTGTGAAAAATCGGGAGTGAACTGTAAACCAGGTCACACTTTTCTCTGTGTGACCTAGACATTGATGACATGATTAATCCACGCACAAAAATCTTCAAAAATTTCAAGAAAACACCACGGGAGGTAAGAAAGCAGAGTTTTAATAAATGGGTTGCAAGGGAGACAGGACTAGGGGAAAAAAAAGTCATCTTCATTTTCCAACTTCTAAAACGATTTTGAAAGAAGAGGAAAATATAAATTATGAGAGACTTGAACACATCCTTTTCATCAAACCAAGACAAGTAACAAATTGCCTTCTTCAAGGTCAGTCTTTTCCCATTAGCAACACACAGGCTTTTATGCTAGAAATGAAATACTAAAGCTAGAAAGTTGTACAGGAAGCATATTGAAAACCCTGCTGGAAAACAAGTTATAGCTGCACTGGTTTTGGTTGGTTTTTAGAAGTCACAGGGACAGGCCACTGTAACAACAGGACAACAGAAAGGCTCACTAGCATTGCTTTCAATCTGAAACAAAATTAATACCATAAAGCTGAAACTGTACCAAAAAATTAAAATTTAATTCCCCTTATCTAGTATAGTATAATGGAGAGCTTCTTTCACAAGAACTTCCCAAGTAGTATTTAAATTCAAATTTTGAGACTTAAGAAAAAAAAAAATAGAAACAAAACCACTTTACAAAATCTCCCAAGGATTGAGTCTTTGGAAAGAGCAGCAAAAGGCTGTTTGCAGGAAATTACTCAAAAGGATTCCATTCAGTGACTACAGCATTTACTACAAAGCAGTAAGTGCTGCATACACAGCTAATGTAAACACTCATGTAGTTTTTGATAAAACCATCTGCAATGCCTGCACTGTATTTCTACTGTTCTAGAACAGTCCCATCTTTTACTCTAAATCATCTCACAATACTCAGGTATTTATATATATCATAACAGTTCTTTCCATTCATTTCAAGACACCATATCCTTGTGTATATACAAATGTATGTATAAAACCCTCCATCAAATTATCTGATTCACCTCATTCTGGTGTTCACACACAAAAAGGTCACCGAGTTCTGCAGCTGTCAGATCACTTCCTTCCCAAAACCCTCTGCAAGCAGCTGCCTTTTCCAGATCTCTCACTCCTGTCAATAACTGCTCAGAGCTGTTTCTGTGCTGCCTTTTGGCTTCTGCAGCCTCCAGATACAACAAAGGAGAGTCCATACAAGTCAGGATGGCCACATCTACACATACATGCACAGACTCCTGCTCTGTGTGCCAGGTACAGGAAATGCAGGACAAAGCTGTAGGAGAACAGCAAGCTTCCCCACAAAGGTGATGCACTCCTGAGCACCCTCACATCTGCTGTAACGTCAGTTCCACCCGCAACGAGCACTAAAATTCTTACACATGTGGATTTTAAAACCAGGATTTCAAAACAAAACCCCCTCTCCTCATTCCAACACCCTTTCAGAACACTAGGGCAACTTTTTTCCTATGTTTGGATTATGTTTACCTTTCCCTTTTATCACATTTTCTACGCTGTCAGCGCATCATTCCCCTTGGGCTCAGATTCTATTTCACTTTGATTCTTGTTCTCTTCTTTTACTTCTTTAGAGCTCTTCTCCTCCTCCTTAGTCTCTGCTTTAACTACCTCTGAATTCTGTTCCTCTGTCAGACTTGACTTTTGTTGTGCATCTTCTTTGTTGCTCTTCACCACCTCCTGCAGATTGTATTTTCTGAACAGGACATAGTCCCTCACCACACTTAAGCAACAGACGGTTTTTATTATCTCCACCACAACTGTGTACTGTGGATTGTTCAGATCGACTTTGTTTTCTGGATTGAGGCTGCCCACAATTCCTGTAAAAGAAGATGCAGTTTAAAAGATGCTGGGAAAACTGCTTAAGAGCATAAGCATGTCTTATTGAATGGATAAAAATTAAGAGAGAGAAAGCAAGATCCCCCTCAGTTACAGCCAATTACTTATTTTTGTAACTGCTTAAAACAGCAGAACAGAGCAGGACTTGCAGAATATACCATCAATAGAACTGAGGTAAGTGAAAAATTATCCCACTGCAATTACTGAGAAACAAAATACTCGAGTAAGGCACAGCTATTTTATGAAACAAATACTGAACAGAAATAGTAATGTTATTATTTCAATAATAATAATAAGCCTGATAGCAATCATTTCAAAGCACACATAACTGATACTGCAAATTATATTCAATGCTGTTCTCTCTTCTGCTTATAGTCTCTTAAGACATCAACACCAAGGAACACTGACATCAAGGTTTTTTTTAAGTCTTAGAGAAGCTTTTAAAATTCAACATGCAGGTTTTAAGCAACAAATGTGTGTCCATTATGACCACTGTTAATGGTCTGACCCATGTTGTGCATGCAATATACCTGTGCATGTAAACGTGTTCTGTTTCGTGTGAGATCCATACATACCTGCCAACTCCTTAATGACTTCTTCCCTACTCATATGGCTGTTATTGCGAGCTTTGTAAACAATCTGAAAAGTGCCCTTGTTAGGGGCTTTAAACCACGGCTCGAAAAACGTTTCCGTGTATTTTTTCATATCTTCCATAAAAGCCTTGCAAGTCCCAGAAATGGGCAGCATGCGCAGAATGACTCTGGTTTTCTTCTTTTTAGTGGTGTGCATGTCCTTCAGTATATGGTGCACCAGGTTCTCAGGTTCTACAAGAAAAACAGGTGGGTATAAGCAACAAATAATTGAAGGCATTGTCTCCCTTCCTCCCCTTCTAAATAATACGCTGAGGAAATGCACACTTGGCTGCACTGCTGTCAGACTCAAATCCCTTTATATAAAACGCTGTTTTACTATACCAAAACTGGAGAATCGAACATGATTCTGTCAAAGCAGTTTCCTCTGCCTTTAGCTTTCTCACTAATGACATAATTCAGCAGCACAGCCAAAGGGAAGGGTATTTGTTTGATATACACGTGTTACTCGGAAGCCACACTCTGTGGCCTTTCACTAACAGCGCTCAGAGCAGTTTGCATTACCCAGCACCAGCTGAAGTCCCACCTATGCCCTGCGTTCTGATGAAGACCACGTTGTTGGCACCGCTCTCCACCGACTGGAACCGCCGCAGCTTCTGCTCCGTCGAGGCACGGATCTGCCCAACCTCCTTCTTCAGGGCTGCCTCCACATCGTCCTTATCCTCCTCCTCCCTGTCGCTTCCAGACAGCCGCTCCTCGTGATCTGAAAACTTCACACGGGTACGACTGGCCGGTGAGCACCGAGCTCCCAGACCGCGCCGGGCCCGGGGCACGGGGGCACGGGCCGGGCCTGGGCTCCAGCGGCCAGCGGGGCTGCGCTGGGGCTCGCCGGCAGACCCCGGGGCTCTCGGGGGCGTGGTGCACACACGCGGCTGCTTCCATACACACGCGGTTTGTTCCACACANGACCGAGCCGCGGGGACCGGGACCGAGCCGCGGGGACTGAGCTGTGGGGACCCACCGACCAGGGCCGAGCCGCGGGCACCGAGCCTCCGGGACCCAGTCTCCGGAGCGCGGGTCGCGCCCCCGGGGTGTTGAGCACTCCTCAGCCGCGGCCAAACCCGGTCACCTGTAGCCCTCGATGCTTTCGCTTCCCCCGAGCTCCGGTTCCAGGGTTTAAGTCTGCTCTGTGTTAAGGATTCCGGAGCTGAGGGGAGCGAGCAGCCCTCGGTCCTGCTCTGCCACGCCGCGTCCGACACTGAGCCGTCCGACACGGAGATGCTTCGGCCACTTCCCCGCCTGTGCGACTCCCGAAGGTGTCGCGGTGCAGAGGGACCAGCTAAACCAGGAACTCTTTGAACAGGTAAATGGAGGCTTGGGGAAATAGCTAACGTGTGCTGACAGAACAGCTGTGGCCCGAAGCGGAGTTCCCAAAGGAANCGCACGCACCTGCTCGGGCCCGTAGAGCAGGTCCCCGTACTCGCCCAGCAGGCTGTAGGCCTCCCCCACGCACTTGCGCTCGTTCATGTTGCAGGTGATGAGGATGCCGCGCATGCCGGCCTCCAGCTGCCGCCCGCCGCCGCGGGGCCGCTTGGCCCGGCCGNACGTGTCTCTGCATCCCGGTCTCTCCCTGCAGTGATTCTTCAGCTGCTTGGACAATTAAGGGGGTAAGAATTGTTACAAGTTCTGATCTGTGGAAAAAACTGACCAAGGCAGTTGCTCTAAATCCAATATAAGAAAACCACCGTTGGAAACTTTTCCTATCACTCAAATACTTAGAGATTTCCATCTTTATTAGATGTAAATAAACTGCTTGCAGAGGGCAGACCGACACACACAGACTTTGGCAAAGCTTCTGTACCTGCCCTTACACTCTTCTGCAGTTTGTCAGCAAGGGTTTGTTTAAAAGCTCCAAATCTCACCGTTGTGAAATACAGTTTCATTGGCACTTAAACCATTACCTCCATAACTTCTTTAGGTAGTGACAGCCTCTGCTGTTTTAAAAAACCAGTTGTAGGCATAACAAGTATATTTAGGAAAAAAGTGCAAATAAAATCTGTGCCATTGAAATCTTTTAAGGATTGGACTGGTAAAGTATTTAAAATATATGATAGAAATTTAAGATTTGTAGCAACAGCTGCTCATACTCTAATTTTAGCACTCAACAGTTTTATCTGTTCTCTCACACTTCATTAAGGAGTTACTCTATGATCTGCTGATATTTTTGTGTTTGAGCAACTTCCCTTTCTATGTTAACCAAGAAGTGTCCTTTTTTCCCATTCTGAGAATATATATCTGACATCATTTGACTGTCCTGATGACATCAAGCATGAAACTTAGAGAGTTTAGGATTCAGACAAAAAATTGTATCCATTTTCAAGTTCTCATAGAGGGTCTAAGACACAAATACTTTCTGTTGGAAGAATTTTCTGTACTATTAGAAACAGTTCCAAGAGAGGTCAAAGCATCTGCACTCGAGGTGGGACCATTCGATTTCTCTTTCAGAAGTGCAGATTCCCACTTGAAGTATCCACAGCTTTTCTTATTACCTCCTTGCTTGCCAACAGGACAACAAAGAAATGCTCTGCCGTGATTTGGGCCACCATTTGACACCCAGAGTTTTTTGGCTCTTCGACCGCAGTTACACAGAGGGGGAGTTGGTTTTCCATTCCTCACAGCTCTTACAGACTGATTCAAATTGACCGTGGAGTTCAGAACAGCAGGAGGTACTTTGGGCAAATTCGAACTTCTCAAAGGTAAGGAGTGATCAGAAGAGGAAGTTTTCTCTTGGTATATATGAAAAGACTGTTTTTTCACTGGTGGGCATGTTTTTGGACTGGCTGGCTTTCTTTTAGGAGCCTCCAAAGGAATAGAGTGATTTCCAATTAATGCTGATTGTGCTGAAACAGCATTTCCCTTTGCAGATGGTAACTTAAAAGCTGAAAATTTTGAGGTCTCTCTTTGTACTGTCCCTATATTATAGATTGTAGTATCAGGACTTTTGTAAACAACAGACTTCAGAGGTTCCATGGGTGCTGCACTTTCCTCCAAACTCTGATTGTCTGAACTTGTCACAGCCAATTGTTTTGAAATCCTTTTTTCTTCCAACACTGTTAGACTATCTGTACTTGAGTCATCCCTGAGCTGAGCAGAGTCTGAATTTTGTTCACATTGAGATTCTGGTATCAAAGCAACATCTTCCCAGTCTGTCAGCAGAGACAAGCACTCAGAAGTGGTGCTGATGTCCCCACTGGAGAGAGTAACTGAGGGGATGGTGGTGGAGACAAGCACCAGCCCTGAGCCCTGTTTTGGGAGGCTGGGTCTGGCTGTTCCCAGAGGCTGCCCAGTGCTCCATCCCTGCAGGATGCCTTTTGGTGCAGGACTGGGACGTGGCTGTGCCAGACCAAGAGGAACAGGAAATCTGGCAGTAGGTGCTGCTGAAGAGCTTTGGGATTGAGCATGGAATTCAGACCTTGAGCTGCTGCTGGGTACAACACAGACATCTGCAGAGGGATCAGTGCAAATCTGCTGTTCCCCAGTCTGTACATGAGAATTTATCTTGTTCCCAGCAAGACTGTTGTGTTTGTTCTCAGCCAGAGAGTTTCCTTCACAAGTTCCATCTCTAGATGTTTCAGGTCTGCTCTTTTTTCCCAGTGGAGTCCTGTCAGTGAAGTTTCCAGTCAGCGTTCTGGAAATTAAATTACTGTTCTGATGTGCCTGGAGAGTCCATAAACAAAGGCAGACTTTGGGAAGTGAATACCCAGACATTTGGGGAATAAATGCACAAAATTAAGAAGCGTATCAGCCTAAGGATGTTCTTTCCAAATCATAGTCAAGATGCTGGGTTTATTATTTGAGCAGCTCACCTTTCATGTGTATTCCAGGCTACAAAGCAAGCAGGCAGGAAGATAGGAAGCAGTGACTCACCTTATCCAAAGATTTAGTAACTTTCAGCACACATCCATCACAAATCAGCCTCCAGGCAAGACGAGCAGTGTTCCGGGAATCGTCCAACCCTTCAAAAGTACGGGTACATGAATGTCTTCTTTTCAATCTGCTACTGGGGATAGTTCTTATTACAGCAAAAATGTAATCTAGGTGAGCCTTACATAAATGACAAGGAGTCACAGAACTGTGGCACTTAGGCATTTAGTTCAAAAAATGGAAGTGGAAGTAGAAAATCCCAAATAATTCCCTGTGCTGAAACATCTGAAGGGCTGTCCATAGAGCTGAATATCTGTGCACAATTTTAAATATCCTTGCTCTGTTTTACTAATTAACTCCAAAAAAAAAATCATATTGTGCTGGAATTCTCTAACATGAACATGCTGAGCTATCAGGTAAAATCAAGTTTCTTTATCTTCCCTCCACCTCTTTTCTTTTGCATCCTCACAATTCATAAATTGATCTTGTGAACATGCACTCAGTAGCAGTAGAAGAGATTTCAGAAATGAAGTATGAGGTTAGAAATAAATTGATCTTGGAAGCATTTTGCCTTTCTTGTTTTGAGGGTTTGTTGGACAGAACATGGCATAGCCTGAAACAACAGTTATTATTCAGAGTAATGACTAGCTATTAACTAGCTGCTGTAAGTTAGCTAACTAAAGCTAAATAGTAGTAATTAGCTTTATAAGATAGATATATATATTAAAATGAGGATCATCATACTTACCAGAATGTTCCCGTCCTTTAAAAGCTATCCCCAAATCCTGCAAAGCTCCTTTGAGTCCTTTAGGCTTTCTATTATAGAAGGCCTAAGGAAAGAAATGCAGGTGCTTAACATGAAGCATTTCCAACCCTTTCCCTAGTGAAGCAAAGCCATTTCAGAAATATCTCCTTATGAATAATAAATCTCACAAGGCAATTAAAGCAAGTTGGGTGTCTATATTTTACAGTGAGGATCAGACCATAAGTGACTTACCCTGTAAGAAATCAGAATGGACAAAGCCATGAATCCCTTCTCTCAGTCTTAAGCAAATCCATTCTGTCTGATCTCTGGAGTCTTTTGTCTGCACTCTATGGCTTACCTTGGTGAAAGTCTTAACAGACCAGCAGTGAAGAATACAACTCTAAATAATACCTTAAGGTGTTTAAACTGTTGCACAATATGCAATCAAAGGCATGGGCATGAATATATTTGGCATAGGTATGGATTCCTTTTGTAAGTGAAAATAAGTGAGTATTACTGCTTACTCCTGGTATCTGATTTGATCACTAGAAAGGGGGAATATTCACACTGTTTATCTTTAGAGACCTCATTCTGCTGCCTACCTGTAAGGTACCTCTAAGTACCTCTAAACAGACTATGATGACGACTTCCTACACAGCAATATAAGGTAAGAGCACACAAAACAAAAACAGTTAGGAAGCAAGGAGAGCAAAAAGTGTCAGGAAAGGAAGAGCAGCTCATAAATCCTCCAAGGATTATCATTCTTTTATCAAACAACACTCTTGTCCTGGCATTAAGATTTCTATCCAGATTCACACAGTTCTAGGGCAGTTGGTTATTAAGAGATAACACAAAAAAACCCCAGGTTACTCTGGTCACTGGGACATGCAGCATTGCCTTGTAATGGCACAGTCAGCCTCTGAGGTGAGTGTGGGTAGAAATGTTTCACTCTTCTCACCCTGTACGTTGCTTTGAGATCAATCCAGGAATTCAGAAGGTCGGGTTTGCGCAGCTGCTTCCTTTTACACTCGTAGTGCAAACACACGCCCAGGTCCCAGTCTGTGCAGGGAAAACCACAGTCAATCCACCACCACAGAACTGGCCTAAAATCCACATAATGTGGCCTAAAAACCTACATGAAGGGAACAACACCACCACACTGTCAGCATCCTGTGCTGCTGCACAGGCTGTGAGTCGTGGTCCATGGGAAGCACTGGGGTTGCTGCAATGGGACACCAGAAGCAGCAAAGCCCTGTTGATAGTAAATAACTTCAGCCAGTTGAAGGTCTCAAAGGCATCATTAAATCATTTGGACACGCTAAGAATGGTCACACAGTTCCCTGTGTAAAGCAGAAAAATGTAACAGTGTCAGAGCCTGGAGTCGAAGATGCAGCGAACACCTCAAGATTCCATGGGTTTCATATTTTCAGTCTTATCCCAATATTCCACATATTTAATACCTAATAAAAGGATTTTGGCTGCCTAGAAGTGAAGACACAATCTCACTAGTGCCACCTAATGTTGTTACTGTGCAGAAAAAGCACATGAAAATGTTATTTACCTGTCCAAGTAACAAAGGCACACGCTTTTGCTTCTGAAGTGGAATTACACTGACTGACTGTACTGAATATAATTTTCTTCTCCTTTTGTATCTTTTGAATCCATTTCAAAAACTGTGATAAGCAAATGCTGAGAGGCACCCCTTCATCAACTTGATTCTTCATGGAACAGAATAAGAAGCATGTATGTGTTAGAATGCACTCAAATTCATTTGATGTTTATTTATTTTTAGCCCTTTAAGGGCCTCTTTAAATGAAACAGTAAACAGCAATCATACAATTGTAAAATAATGTTAAATCACAATTACCTGTGTTATGCCAGTTAGTCCTGTACAGAATTCAGAGAGAATAGGATGCTCCTGGGGCTGGACATACATGTGGAACTCCGATTCAATCTCTCCTGTTGAGGTGTTTAACAGGACTGCTGGAAATTCAACTGCAACAAACACAGAAGAAGAAGAAACAAAACAAAACAAACAAACAAAACAGAACCAAAACACAAAGCCAGAAGGCTTAAAGCTGTTCACAGGAATTACTCCATTTTTATATGGGTCCCTGCCAACTCTGCATATTCCATGATTCTATGATATTTATATAAACATAGGGTTTGAGCATGGTGCTGATAAGGCTGAGACTGTGGGTTTGATCCCTGTGTGGACCATGCAGTTAAGAGGTGGACTCGGTGATCCTTGTCAGTCTCTTCCAGCTCAGAATATTCTGTGAGATATCTATATATATCTATATATATCTATATATACACACACATGGATACACACACATATAAATATACACATTTATATTATATCTATTATTCCATTATTCCGGGAGCTGAAGGGAACGTAACACAAGGAAGACACCTAACGACGCCGCACGGTTCACGAACAGCCCGTGCCCGGAGCACTCACTGATCTCGGCCCCGCGCCGCTCGGGCTCCGGCCAGCACGTGGCCTCGAAGTCCAGGACGATGAGGAAGGCGAAGCGCTGC
>VZTH01008755.1:0-36605 GCA_013397815.1 Aleadryas rufinucha
AAAAAAAAAAAAACAGAAGAGGGGAAAGGAGGAAAAGGAAAACGTAAATAGCTGCTGGAGGCGTGTGATTATTGGGCTGAGATCAGGAGCAAGAGCTAACATCAGTGAGTGGGATGAGGCAGTTTGAAAGGAACACATAGAATGTTCCTCTCATGTCAGATGCTCCAGGAAAAATGATAAATCATGAATAATATTTCAAGCAGAAAAGATACATTGCATTGTGCCAAATGCCCATCTGAGTTTGGGTATGAGAAACAAAAAATTATTCTCAAGAAATACACTGGGTATAAATTTAGGAGGGATGCTTCCCACAGCAAGATGCACTCCATTAGCAGTAGGAGGCTGGCAAAGAAATCAAGGATAAAATATAACCTTTGTGCACTTACTTGTGGCTATGTATACAGAAGACATTGATGCCTCACTGGTGCTTGAAGCAGCAGAATCCAAGATTGTCTTTGTTCCTAATTTTCCCCCAGTACAGTTCCCCAGCTTGTACACTTCTTCTGTGGGGTGCATATCTAAAATCATCTGTATGAGGCTAACTATGGAGCCTTAATATCCAGAGTAGCTTGGAGCTATGTGTTACTGGGATTTACAGGGTAAATACTCTGCATACTGAAGTATGTGGACCCAATTTTCTCAATAGACCTACCACATAAAGCTCCACACAAAAGTTGGGACACGTGGAGAAAGATGTTTTCCCTTGGCCAACTTTATATGGAAAGATTAGAGCATCCATTCGCCTGGGAATGAGGAAGACCTGGCTCCAAATTTGCAGCAGGTGTTTGAATCTTGGTCCCACACCTGGTGGCAAACACTCCACGCATGCATATTACAGTGTACCTTGATTCTGACACAAGTGACATGAAATATTCATGCTTCCAGGCTCAGAGCCACCGTGATCAGCAACCCTTGCTAGCCTTTTTCTGTCCCTCCAATTCCATTTCTCCTGCCCCTTCTCTTTCCACATTTCCCTGTCCCTGAGCTACACGTCTGAATCTGCTGTCTAGTTCTCTCACCGCATCCATTCCCAATAGTCAACCTATGTGCTTAATATAAATTTGCCATTCCAATCAAAATAACAAGGCTTTGGAGAATTCATGCTGCTGAGTCACTGCTGCTTCTGTGCAGATTCAAACAGACATCGCTTAAATGGTACTTAAAAAAATTCTAGCCCTTACGGCTACAGGAAAGCTAACTCTGAATGACATGACTATGCTTTCTGTAGCTATGCATTTCATGAACTTTCGGGAAAGGAAAGTACAGAACCTTGAAATTATGCATCCCTGGTGGTACTTGAGTGAAGCTTCAGAATTGTAAATAATCTATTAGCATGACCTAGAAGTGACCATCTCTCTCATCCCCACTGTGCAACTGAGGAAGCCAGTCCAATATTGGTTTTAAGGTGATGATGAGGTTTGTGCCTTCCTTGATCTTGTGAAAAATGTGAGCTGGGAGAGTGGAAATAGGACAGTGAAGAGAGAGGCTCAAAATAGCAGCTGACTTGGAGCTAAAAATCATAGCAGATAATTTGCCACACTCATTTTGTGGTTCACTTCTATGTCACTTGTTTTTATAAAACACCTTGGTCTTCTGGAGGAGCTCATACAGAGAATGCCATGTAGTGTAACCCCATTGCCATTGCTTACACAAACTCAGGGCACTGCTCTTCGCAGAACAGATCATAACGTGGGATTTAGGCAATGCGTCTCGAACAAGCCCTAATCAAACTTTAATGTCATAGTACACTTCAGTAGGCTTCTGATCTGTAAAAATTGCCCAGGGTTAAAAATCCTAACTCCTATAGTCAAGTGCCAAAGGAGGTTGTTTGATTCGTGTCTTCATTCCCCACCATCCTCGTTTACATCAAACATATGGATTTAGGATACAAAAGTTAAATTACTTTAGCCAAACTAGGTAGATACAGCTGTGAGCTCCTAAATCTGCCTGACCTCAGGCAGCGTTTCATAACTTTGGGATTCCTGGTTAGTTATTAACAGCAACAGCTCCTGGTGTATCCCAGGAGCTCTTTGCTGGCACAGGGACTCCTTCTTTACAGCACATTTCAGTATGTCTCATTTAAAGAAAGATATTATCTGAGACACTCATCTCTTGTTCACAAATGCATAATGTCCCTGAGACATCTACAGCAATTGGCTATGTAAGAAAAGCAATTAGGAAAATGTGATTTGCGGTTTATGGCTTGATTGCTTTCTTTTAATGCAGGCTTTTTAGCTGCACTGTTACACAGCTTTGTGTGGTCAAGCACTTATCAGCATGCTCCACGGACTGTGGCTCTGGGACTTCGAACAGCTTCCCCAGCTGCATTTAAAAGGGCATCCCCTTAACTTCATCTCATACATTCCTCAGATGACTGAGTCACTGTGCCTGCTAGTGACCTCAGCTCTGTGCACAGGGCAACATTAACTTGTGCCCTGGAATTTGTGAGATCTGGTGGCCTTGCTGGAGTGGCAGAGCCACACTATGGCCTGGGTTTGAGGCAGGGATGGGGTGTGGGGGAGGCCAGGCTTGGCTCAGGCCATCCCTGTAACTGACAGAGCCATTCAGCAAGAACAGTCAGGCTTGGAGGCATGGCTGTGCTTTCCAGGCTGACATTTGGAAAAAAGGAGGACAAGTACTTCAGCTGTGATGCTGTGTAAAGAGGAAGTTCCACACAGTTCCAGGGAAGAAATGTCCTAACATAGACACAAACCAGAACTTCCCAAAAGAGCTCCTTGCACCCATGTCGGTGTGTCAGACAGGAGAGACTTCATGAAGGTGGAAGTTATTTCTGCTGTGTAAGTTCCTGCAGAGATAAAAGCTACCGAAGAGACAAACAGACAGAGGAAAGATACTGTGTGGTTGGGGGGGGGGAGAGAGAATTTTGCTACACGTGGAATCTTGCTATCTTACTCTACTTGACTTCTTTTTGATGTTTTAATACATTAAATTATTTCCACGTGAAATAATTCACAAAATCATGGATTGCAAGAGTTTCATATAAAGCAAAGCTCAGAAGAAATCCTGGAGAAAAATATCCCTCAATTTCTACCTTGGCCAGTACATTTCAGAGTAGCATATTTGGGAAATTAAGCCATTCCATGGGAAGTATATGAGAAGCAAGACACAGCCTTGCCACAGTCCCCTCTTATGAACAAACCCTTTTTGCAGGTTCTCTCTCTACAGAGCCCTTCCTTGCTCAGAAAACTTTGTCTGTTTTAAGCCAGAAAGCAGTCTTTACTCATTGCTGTAAACGGGCTGGGAGCATTCATTTACATGTCAGATATGCCTACATACTGTCACTTGTCACCCCACTCCGATGTTTCCTAGTGTTAGTTTTTCCCCATGTAAAAGCAGCTCAAAGAAAAACAGATTTCAAAGGCATGTTGCTCACAAATGCGAAGCAAAACAGAGTTCATCTGTGATAGATGGGGGAAATATTATTTCTGTGAAGTTCAGGTGATTCAAGCATTAAGCTTGAGATTGAAAAATAGATTCAAAGGTAAGGGCTTTCAGAAATAACTCCTTTAAAGGGATGCTGTTTTGAAGCAAGGATATAGTTCCTTTCGTTATAGAGACATATAGAGATATGTATGCTAGTTTCAATGAAGCCTAACAAATGGATTCAGTCCTGGAGCTTGTTTCTATTTCAACGGGAAAACCAAGCTGTCAGAGTTTCAGCACCTGGGCTTTCTTGCACAGAAATGAATTTGTAGTAAAGGGAATGTCTTCTGATTTAAAGTAGTATAAATCAGAGCATAATCTTGCTGGCTTTTCTTTTTAAAAAATCTTCCTCTTAAAACATAACTATCAGAAGTTATGATTTAGATTGCCAGTTCAGTGAGCCTCCTTCAGGAGAAGTTTTTTCTGATTGCCCAGCAGACGATGTGATCATTTTAATTTTTCTTTTCAGTTTACTTTCTTTACATCCTATTCACATGAAAAACAGAGAGTGGCTAGTCATGTTTCACAGTCCAAACAACAGAACTGGGAAAAATTACAGCAGGTTTTAAAAATCTACCTCTAGCTTTAAAGTTTCCTGAGCTCTTTAGTAAATCAGCAAAATAATTTCTGCCAGATCTTATAAGTCCTTATTAAACCACACTTGCTTCTTTGTGGAGCATAAAATATGCTTTCTAGCAAAGAGAAACAACAGTAGAATTGAAAGGTGTTGGATGAAGAGTAATTCTGCCATCCAGTTCTAAGCCATCAGAGGAATATTGCCAGTAAAGGGTAATGATGAAGATGTTCAATAAAGCTGCAGTGTACAAACATCAACAAAAAAAACCTTCTAGTTAAAAAAATATGTTTTCTAAACTCTTGGAAGAAACTGAAGCATCATCAGTCACCTGGTGCTTTCTGCCTGCAGCTGAATGAGGGTTGTTAAAATGCATGGCGCGTTTAAGCCTGCCCAGGTAATTTTGGCAGCACGAGGTTGCAGAGTGATTATAGGTGACCCCTGGAAGAAGGAGAAGAGAGCAGCTGGGAGCAGTGACCTTCTCGCTGAGCCCCTCGGCAGCCGGCGTGGGTGTGCTCTTGCAGCTCAGAGCTTTGTAAACGGAAGCTGTTTCTTTGCTACAGGTAGGCAAAGGTCCTGAGATAAAGCCTGCTGTCTCTCACCAGCCACTGGCAGCAAGCTATGTTTTATAATGAGCCCATCGCTGAGTGCTCTGTGTGGCCCTTGAGATGTATTTGTCTTTTCTCCTGACAGCTTTCTGAATGGAAAGTGCTCAGGCATCACTTATCCAGATTTCTGAGTTCCGGTTTGAGGTCTACAAAGGTGACAATTATTTAGAAGGTGCTTCTGGCTAATGTAATTTCAATTTAGAAGGTAGTTACATCATCCCAGTGCAACTTACTGGGTAGAATCGGCAGTGGCAGACAGTACCCTGAGAATGAAGGGCGTTTTCCAAGTGGCGTACTTAATGGACAGCAAGGAGAAGATGGGAAATATCAAAAACACTGCTACACTTTAAAGGGGAAACTGGGAAATCAAATGTTTACCACTACCCTGAATTCCTTTTCTTTCAGTTGTTCAGGTATATAAAACTAGTTTTCTAAACTCTTAAGTTTTTTAAGTGCATATGGCAATAGTGTTTTTTCTTTAGGCTCCAGCTCCCAGAAGCCTATGACTAAGTGAGAATCTTGCTCTTCATTATTTAAATGAAAGGTAAATAAAAAAATAAAGATATTCTAGTTTCCATGGCTGCAAAATAAAAATCTAACAACTCCTCTCCCAAAATGCCTAACAAATAGAATTACCTAACTTTTTTTTTAATTTTGAAAGACGCAAAGGGAAAAGGAAAAAAAAAGCGACAATTTTATGTGCATTTTGTCTGTATTTTATACATATACAGTAAAAGTTGCATTTGGTAGCCTTGTATACAGAAATTTATTCAGTGTATTAAGGGCGAGTCATCTGCAAGAGTGGTAGAAAAGAGTCTATTAAGAATAACACACGGTGATATATGGGCAGTTGGTGTTGAGAGGTGAGTAGGAAGAGAATACATGATTTCTGCTTTACTCTAAACTAAATCCCCCACCTTTTTGACAAGGACCACCTCCTTCTCTCTCTCTCTCTTACAGCACATCTGAAAGTACATGAAACTCCTTTAGTGTGTACAACACAGATTATTCTATTAAATAACATACTCCCAAACAGCAACAGTTGCATTTTCCAATCATCTGATGAAGAATTATATCTTTAGTGGCTTTGTAAAATGTTATATTGCTTATCTTTTCCAAAAGGAGTTGGAACCCTAAAAAAATTAAATCATAGAGCTTTTCCATCCCTAATTACAAGGGTTACTCAAATTTTTACTTTGGTCTATATCAAAAAGTCAGCAGTTTCCATTGTCAGCTTAGATCAGGTCAGGACTGCATGTTGGTTTTAATCACAGAAGTAAAAAGTGTCCTTTTCTACATGTCTGTTTATAGACATCAGAAGAATTTTATGCAAATGTCAAACTTGATATACAAAGAAATGTAATGTACAGAAAGTAAAAACTGAGCTCTTGTGACAGCAAATGCCGCACCAGCAAGCTTCAGGCTGCCCTGAGATGATAGACCTCATTGCTTATCTTAACCACTGTCAGATTTGACTGTTTATTGTACTTCCTTCACATCTAAACCATCACTGAATCCTGCTATCTCTTAATTTTAAACACTCTTCTTGTTACAATTGAATTCCTTAACTCTCTTCTAGTGACATTTTCTTGCCCCAGCTGAAGCAGCTTCATGTGTTCTGGTCACCTCCTTTCTCACCCTGATCCTTCTCTTCAATGCAACATAAGTGAAAATCTTGTCTCCTCCTGAGCTGTAGCGATCCCCATGTCTGCATGTTGCTGCCTCCTCACTTACACACTTGGGTGTTCCTTGCTTGTTAGGTTTTTCACAGCAGGAAGTGAATGCTATCAAATAATGCCAGGGATGACCTTGCTGGGGGGGCAATTATAGATGTTGGAGTTTGCCCTCAAAAAATTTATGCTTCCAGCTTCTTTTCTCAGTTTGTGTCTCTGCTGCTTGTTTTGCCCCCCCAGTGCCTGTTGATAACATAGATATTCCTAGCATGCTGGGAGCTGAGTGTTATTTGGGGCTTCTGAACATGAGTACAACAGAAAAGCAGCTTAACCTTCAAAATGTACCACCTTTTTCAAGCAATTTTCCTTTTTTCTTCACTCTTTTCCTGCTTTTCCCCCTCATACCCACTTTTATGTTCAAATCCTCCAGTACCCTCTTCAAGAAATTACCTCAGACTCTTCTTCCATGCTGCCTCAATGCCTGCGGCAATCACTGCTTCTCTGTTTGTGTGGCAAACAACTGCTGGTGATGGATTTGGAGCTCTCTGTAATTATTTATGAAAACTGTGAACTGCCCTCATTATTCAGATGCTTTCCATGTGATTTTATTTGGCTTAACATAGAAAGAGACTTTGAAAAAGAAGTCAGGAACAGAAAGGATCTTCTTAAAATGGCTGTGTTCGCCCGTGTTTCTCAGGGGGAATGATGCCATGGGCTTCAGCACAGCTAGCCAGGGACTCCCAGAACACCCAGGGGAATCAAGAATTATCATCTGTTTTGTTATCACTATGCAGAAAAGAAAAAGGCATAATGACATCATTAGCTGTCCTTGCTGCAGACAGCCTACGGACCAGTGCAACTGATATGAATCATATTTCCATGCTAAAAATGATAGCAGTAGCAGATAGGCAAATGACAGCACTTAATTGCCTGTGTGATCGTAAGAGTATCAAGGGTCTATACATCAATGAGATTATAGTTTTTCTAGGAAAAGTCTTAAGAAAAAGGGCTTATGAAAAGGTCATAGTTTTAAACTGCAAGAACAGTATAGTTACATTAATTTTTCACATAGCCTAAGACTAGATGAGAGAGCGTGATATGGCTGCCTAGAGGTGGATGACAAGGGTTGGTTTGTGGGGTTTTTTTAAAGGTGGGAGGAAGCAAAGGGAGGACAAAGAGGTTCTGTTACTTTTCTGTTTCTTCATGGTGGTTCCTATGGATGAACACATCAACCAAAACATAAGAGTACCAAACTCTCACGGCAAAACTTGAGACTCTATTGGAATACAGCTAGTATGAGTTTACTTTGTGGCATTGTGGATATCTGGGAAAATTTAAAATGACACAATTTTTGAATGGTCACTTGGTCACAGTAAAGTGAAATTGAATGTGTTGTCCATCCAGATGGTGAGAAAGCCATTTTGAAAAATCATCTTGATCAAAATCCACCAGCACAGTGGGGCTCATCAGACCCTTCCAGAACAAGCAAAGATCCCATAGAAGACATCAACTCTCCAGAACAGTAAGTATACACCATTACCTTGCTGACAAGATGGTAATTTAAATTATTGCATTTCATCAAAGCCCATATCTCCCTTCCATGCATTTTTTAATGGAAAGACCTTCACTGTAACCCCATTTCAGCCAGCCCCAGCAACAGAGAGAACCTGAAACACCAGAAATAGGGAATGTGAATGGCACCTCCTGAAGCACCAGTAGGCAGCAACCTTGTACTGTGATGCCTCCCTGCCACCAGCTCACCACCCCAATGAAACTCAAAGGATATCAGGGGCTTTAGATCCTAAGGTGCCCCAAAGGCAAACAAACATGCTTCTTTTCTCTTGTTGGAAACATCCATAGCATGATGTCTAAAGTTTCTGTAGAGAGTTACAGGATGAGTTGTGCCCAACCACCAGTGTGTGGAGGAGAGAAGAGGATGTACATATGTGCACAAATGTCTTATGACTCTTGTCAAAAGTCCAAGTCCTTCCACACACCAGCCAGAGGAGTTCATGGTGTACAGAGACATTTTGTTCTTTTACATTCTTAAGCTAGATGAGAAATAAAAAATGTCCTGACGGCTTTTCAATGTTGCCATAGCAGCTGGACCTGAGTTTTGGCATAGGAAAGCCTGCACTAAGTAGTTTCCCTTAGAAACAATGCTGCAGCTACAAGGAGAGGATGGCACAAAACACTGGCTAGATTTGCAGAGGGGAAAGAGTCTTTGGGTGTCTGCTTTTCCCTCTAAGAACCGATACAATAAACTTGTGTCCTACCCTCCAGTGGCGGAGCAGGGCCTGCCATGGGCCGGAGCTCAGGGAAGTGCCGTTCTCGTGTGTGCCTGGATCAGCCATTTCCCCACAGCAGCCTGGTTACGCGAGCATGGCTTCATCAGTGTCTGAGCTAATAGCTGTCAGACTCCTGGGCAATTTAAAAGCTTATTTAAAAACAGAATAAATTAAACAGATTACTAGAATGAGTCACGTTACATCAGCAACAGCAACCCTGATTGCAGATAGTAGCTGCTGTCTTGTACTACCTGGTGCAGGAAAACACGTGGATTTCTAATTCTGTCCTTGCACTCAAAGAAAAAACCCAACCCAAACCTGCAAAGAAGCTAATCCACAGACAAAAAAATCCCACAGTAGATGAAATATCTTGTAATTTCACAAAAGCAGGGTTCTTGCTGAGAGTGCTCTCATGACTTCATGGGGTCAGCAGAGTGCTTTAATGCATAGCTATTAGAGGCCTGTGTTTTTTTCAGCACCATTTGTCAGAAATAATGTAGTGTGAATGCAGCCTCATCCACATGTGTTCCCCTTACATTAAGAAAGATGCCAAGAAAAACACAGACTCTCAGATAATCCAATTGTCTCGATACAGATTTAATACAGACAAAGAAAAAGAAAAACATTTGGTGATGACAGAACTTCCTCTAGGCTAGTGATAACTGATGAGAAGACTGAGATTTCCTAAAGGTCCTGGAGTGTGGGTCAGTACAATTCTGAACAGTCTCTGACATCTCTGGAAAGCAATTAATAAAGTCCTGCTAAATCTAAACGGTGTCATTCAGCATTTGCACAGCTGTGACTGTGTCAGGTCCAAGGGCCAGTGTCTTCCCTGAGAATGAGGTGGCAGTTTGGGTACCAGAGCCACACTGCTCAGGCACAGTGGCATAGCTGTCTTCAGGACTTCCATCTTTTTGACAAGAGATTGACTGTCTCCAAAGTTTGTGCTCTTTAAGATATACTTCTGCACCCCTGAGCTTGTTTCTCAACTTGTCTGGCAGAACTTCTGTCCTTTAATGGTTGCTAAATATATAATTTTTGTCATTAAAAAAAAAAAAAGAAGTTAAAGGCAAGCTATAGTTTCTGTCTTTCTAATTTCTCTTCATACATAGGGCATCTGATAGGTAGTCACACAGTCTGAGAAACTTATTTCTTATTCAAGAACACGAATCTCAAGGAAGTTAGTCTGAAAAAGATTTCCTCTTGGTCACAAGCCTGTGAAAGGAGGATGTTAAGACAATCACTTGCCTGCAGAAATTTTAACTCTTTAGTGGCTGTGGGGAAAAAAAAATCATCCCAACTTCCTGTGCTTGTCAGCACTCCTGTAAACTGACATCTTCCAGTATGAAAGCTCTTACAGAGTCCAGAAAAGAGCTGATTTGGGATTTTTTCATTCTTTCTTCCCATTAGTGTTACATTTGACTCATTGCAAGTAAGATTCCTTATTCTACAGTTGTGCCCAAAGTGAACCCACAACAGTTTACACACACTGCAGGCAGTAGTGTAGGAAATTGTTTCACATTTGTTGATGGGGTGATCTTTACATTATCTCAATCAGAATGTGAAAAACAATTTTTTTTGTGCTTGGCTCAGATTTAGAGCCCTGCACATAGGGAAAATGCAGTCTGTATGACTGTAAAGCCGCCTTGGAGCACAAATATAGATGATTCTCAGTTCTCTTGGCATCTTACTCCTTTTTCTGCTGGACAGGACCCAGTAGGTTTTCCATACTGCCATGTAAAATTTTCCATACCCAATCAGACCATCAGATAAGAGGAGCAAAAACTGGGTGCTGACTGCCTTCTTTCCTGTGTACACTGTCTACACAGTATAAATTAGCACCTCCTATAGCAGGCAAAGCAGTGCCAGTGCACAGGCGCAAGCCCTGCACTTTGATTTCCCATTGTGCTTTTTAGCATACTCCCTAGCACAGCTGTATCTGCTTGTACTCTCCCAGGAAATGCTCAGCAGCAATCTTGAGGGCTGCTTAGCTGTGTGGATAGACACTGCACCGTGCCAGCTCATCTCAGGTCCAGGGAGCAGCCTGAACTGGTTTAGAATAGGTATCATTCATTTCCCAGTAGGATGAGCATCTCAGGCAAAGTCATCTGCTTTGATGAGCATCAAACTGCTCATCTTTCCTGATGGGCAGTCCTGCTTACTTATCTAAAGATCACATCAGTCAGCTTATCTGCATGACAGCTACATTCAATGGTTTATCTTCTGTGACCCTTAAAGACATTCATCTACGCACCTTCATTCCTGCATGTTGTCCCTTCTCATCACTGACCTACATCCAGCAGGTCATTAGTTTTTGGCACCATTAAGATTTATACCATTCTCATTTTAACAGCAACAATATGTAACAGCCTTCCAGATCTCTGAGTAGAGGTGATGACAGATTTCTGCGGGACCCCACTAAAACTTGTGATCTTAATAGACTATTTCGATATGCAGGGTTTTTTGTAACCTTCAAAGCATAACTTCAAAGCATAACTGGAGCCAGTTATGCTAATTCAAGTAACAAAAAATTCTCATTCAAAAAAGTTGGATTATTGCATTGCAGCCATATGCCTCAGCATGAACAGGCCTTTGTTATTCAGTTTCTTCACTGAGACTGGCTTATATTAGTCTATCTATGGTCTTACTCAAATCTGTCATTAAAATAAGGTGAGTTTAGAAGTGTTACTCTACTTCCTAGTAGAAGATCTTGCTTTACTGTAGCCTTTTAGAGCTTCTCCAGCTTCCCTGCAGTTGCTAAAAATCAACATAAATGTGCTGCAGAATTAACTGAAATAATCCCTGAGTGCTCAGACACAGTTTACACACTCCCACAGAACTTCAGATGTTTGACTGCTGCAGCAATTTTTTTCAGTCCCCCCCACTTACCAACAGATCTTATTAGTGATTTTCTATAACAAAACCAAAATATGTTTCAAATGCCTCGGCCCCCCTTCTGGTATCATGCATTCCCATGTGCACTGCATTGTATTTCTGTGTTCATTGGCATTGGTAGTGAAGGTTTTACCTGATTTTATGTTTTCCTAATAAATGGTATTTCTGTACAGAGCTGAGGAGCTCTGCTCTAACACAGAATCCTGATGAGTGGGTACTCTGTGTGTGGAATCATCTTTCCTTTCCATCTTCTTCAGTGGTTGCCTATGATTTCAGACCCACTACTACCAACCATTCCCTCTCCAAAATACTTGACCATAAATATGCTTTCACACACACACACACACACACACACATATATATATATAGCATGGACAGCTTGAAACAAGTTCATAGAGTCATATAATGGTTTGGGCTGGAGGGATTTTTCAAGGTTAACCAGTCCAATCCCTCTGCAATAAGCAGAGACAGCTTCAAGTAGATCAGGTTGTTCAAATCCCCATCCAGTTTGGTCCTGAATGTTTCCAGGGATGGGGCATCTGAGTCACCTGTGGCAGTGTTTCACCACCCTCATCATAAAAATTCATTCCTTATATGTAGTCTAAATCTACCCTCTTTTGTTTAAAACCTCACACAGCATCCTCTCACTCCATGCTCTTGTAAAAAGTCCCTCTCCAGCTGCCTTGTTAGCTCCCTTTAGGTACTGGAAGGCAGCTTTAAGGTCTCCCTGGAGCTTTCTCTTGTCCAAGATGAAAAACACCAGTTCTCTCAGCCTCTTTTCATGGGAGATGTCCTCCAGCCCTCTGATTTTCTTTGTGGCTCTCCTCTGGACTTGTTCCAGCAGGTCCACATTCTTCTTATGAGAAGAGCTGAATGCAGCATTCCAGGTGAGGTCTCACCAGAGCAGAGCAGAGGGGCAGCATCACTTTCCTCACACTGCTGGCCACACTGCTTTTGATGAAGCCCAGGATATGATTAACTTTCTGGGCTGCAAGTGCACACAGCCCAGTCATGTCCAGCTTTTCATCCACCATCACCCCCAGTTTCCTCTTGGCAGAGCTGTTCTCGATCCCTTCATCCCCCAGCCTCTACTGATACCAAGGGTTCCCCCCAAAGCATACGCAAAATGTGGCAGGAGTGGGAGAAGGGAAAATCACTGATATTGTGAAAAAAAGAAACCCTAAAAAGAGTGAGGCAAGGCAAGATTTACTTTCACTTCAGGTGAAAATAGCAGGTTTGTTTGGATTTTGCTGCTTGTTTTGTTTTGTTTCATGTTTCATACTAGGAGTTTTATCGACACTCTTAATTGTGTGCAAGTCTCCAGGCTACAGTTCTCTGCCCCAATTCCAGGAACCAAGTTTTCAAGTGAAAGTAAACTTTTAAGTACAGTTAAAGCAAAATTTGCCACCCACTGCAGTCACTGTTGGCATAGCTAAATAAACATGCTTTGTCCGTGCTATGGGTAACACTGAAATGGATGAAAAAAAAAATCCCATTCACTTGATTATGCAACTGGATTCTCTTGGAGTAGCTTCAAAAAGCCCTTTAATGAGAAGTCTATAACAGTTGAACAAAGTAAGCATTTCCACTGGTGGGAAAATAAGTGCAGGCAATTCTGCATTTGACCCCTCAACAAGAGACAGAATGACAATCCACAGCATCAGGCTCATAAGGATTCAGCACAGGGAAACAGCAAGCCATGCCACCTCTGCACTCCTTGGGAACAAGGCATGACCTCATTGATAGCACGAGAAAGAGTCGAGAACAGTAGCAAAATAACAAAGAATGGATTTTGTTCAGTTCCAGGAATGCATTGCCAGCACTAGAATGATCATCACTGAGGACTAACATTTCATGAAAGTTTTAAAGGGAGTTTGAGGGGAAGAAACAATGAGAAAGAGTTTCCCGGGTAGGCAGACAACAGCTATTTCTACTGCACCTCTGTATAAACAAGCCAAAGTTTGTAGTGAAGAAACTGAAGAGAAGAACACTACATTTCTTTCTGTTTGAGTTTAAAAGCTGTATTGCTTGGTCCCCAAGTGGTGCAATGAGTGCCTTGGTATCTCTCTGCTACCTAACACAAGCAATTAAATGTTGTTTGAATCAGAAAGGCTGTCTGAAGGGCTAGCTTTCAAACATACATTTCTTATAAAGGCCTGTCTATACACTGCCATTATATCAGATAACGGGCAAACATAAATTTTAAACTATTATACTGCTACAATGTTTTCTGTGGGCATTTTTGTTCTGAAATCCAAAAGCCAGTCTTCAGTTCAGCTCAGTCACTTTGATATCTTTCTTCTTTAGGAAGTGCCTCTGTGTTTCAAGGGTGAATGTCTCCAAATGCAAAGCCATCTTGAGGCTAAAATGACTGAAAACATCTTTTACGCTAGCAAACCTCAACAGGATTTTGATTTTATGAAAGATGCTAGTATATCCACAGCACAGGGGTAGCAGAGGCCTTTTCTCATGGCACCAGCCCTCTCCAAGGAAAGGGCTTAGATGGGATACCTGTGAGCATGATTTAGTATGCATTAAAAAAAAAATTATACCAGTTATTATGATGTCAATCCACTTGGAAAAATGGATACAGAATGTTGGGTTTAGGAACACTGAATTTTGGCATGGGTGTTGGGCAGGACTGCTTTTAGAGTGCCAACTCCTCAGTCCCAATAGCACTGACTGAAGCATCTATCACCTCAAAAGCACAGACCCAAACTTTAAAGAGGAACTACTTAAAAGAGGAAAAAGCCATCAGTCCCAACTCCCCCCCACCATGCACCTGTGTTTGCTTTGGCTGGAGCTGCAAAAATGTCATCCTTAGTACTAACATCCTTGTGCTAAGTGATGCGTGGCTTGAAGCTCAGTCTGTGACCGCGTGCATGTCTTCACAGTTGGCCGGGGTTCTGAAGGCAGCAGATCACTTTGCAAGGGGTGGGGGGTCACCAAGCCATATGCCCTCCTTGCAAAATTAAGGTTTTCCCTTTTCCTGGTATCAGCAGTCTAACAATTAACCTGAATGTGCCTGGGAATTTCAGGAGGCTGTGGCATGCTGAGAAAGCACACTTAGTTTCCTTTGCCATGTCTAACCTGTCAGAAGAATTCCCCAAGGGGAAAATAACATCATGGTGGCATAGTTTAACATCAGCAGGCACAACGCTCTTGGCATTAACCCTGTTGGTCACAGCGGCAGGCACAGACAGCTCCCTCGCAGCAGCCTGGGAGCACATCAGCCGTGTCATGCATTCCACTGGCCCTTGGCTAACGCTGCTCTTCCTGTCTCTCCCGCAGCATACAGCGCCGGCTGTCCTTGCAGCTGCCCATCCTTCACCACGCCTACCTGCCGTCCATAGGAGGAGTCGATGCCAGCTGTGCCAGCCCGTGCGTAAGCCCCAGTGCCAGTCCTCGGCACAGACACGTGCCACCCTCCTTCCGAGTGATGGTTTCAGGGCTGTAGGAGAGGGAGATCAGTGCTTCCTGAACTGCTTTTAAGTACTCAATGACTGGACTAAACATCTGACCTAGAACTCTGCTACAAACATGTAACATTGGCTCTTAACGCAGAGGAACTTCTGCTGAGGCCCTCGTCACAGGAGTGCCCACGTAACTCATGTGAAAAAGCAAAGGAGGACACAAGGAGTTTGATCTGTAGCCTTATTCATGGAGTTTTTATTTCTTCACCTAGAAGTCACTGAAAAATGTTTCTTCCAAAATTTCTACTAGCAACAAGGAGGCTGGGATATACGGATCTTGCAAAAAAGACTCTAGGAAAAAAAAACCAACAAACACTCAAATGTCACTGAGCTTTATGTGGCTGCTGAGAACATGCAATTCTATACTGTATCCACGTAAGGAAAATGCAGTGGTTGAGCTATACCATGTTGGAATAGATACAGTCATTTTTACAAGCGTTGTGTTAAATCGCTGGAAACATTCTGCACTGGTTAGTCTTGCTTTTTTTCATTTCAGGGATGATGTTTAGTAGGAAAGAAGAACTGTGAGAAATGATTCCTCGGGTGTCATTGAGACTCTGCAGTGCTGTGAGCAGGGTCACCTTTACCTTGCAGCTGTATGTGTAACCCAAGCAGAGCCTGAAGCTCCAGCTCTGAGTTGCCACCAGCTGGAGAGCTGCTGATTGCAAGCAGAGCATTTCACCTTTCTCCAGGGGCAATGGTAGTGCCTGCTGACCATCTGCAGCTTCATTTTTAGCAAAGTTTCTGCACCTATTTCAGAATAAACACCACCAACCATAACACACTAAACTGTCTGAAAAAGTCCTAGGGCTGATAACTCAGGACATTGAAGACAGATGGGTAGTAAAGTCTTAATGCCACGGGATGAATTGTTTTTCCTAGTTTGTTTGAATTGTGTCACACATAATTACAATAAAATTAATTTAGTGGAGTTGGGGGGGAGGGATTAGGGCACAGCACTTTGCTGCTGCGGGCAAAGCCTGCAGGGCACGTAGATGTGAATATACACAATGTTTGCTTCGTACCTGCGTACGTGTGACAGTTGTAGCGGATAATAGAGAGGACAAATCAAATTTACCAATAGAATATTTTATCTGAATCCTGAAAGGACTGTGAAAAAGCAATGGGTTTTATACTTTAGCTCCTTTCCCTGAACCAAAGTAATTAGGAGGAACGATAGTGGTGTACAGTCTGGACCGACTCTGTAGCCAAACCCTCAGGCACAGGTGAGACACACATGCAGCTTCTTTTTTCAAGGGACTAGAAATGTGTCCTCTCACTGCCAGGGCTGTTTGCTAAAAGTAGGGGGAAAAAAACCACATGAAGCACCCACTAGGCTGTCAGTTTTCTTTGATCAACACCTGTGCCCCTCAGACCAAACCTTTGGAATGACATTCATACAAAGGTTTACAAATCAGCAATGACTGCAGCACAGCTGAAGGGGTTCATAAGCTGAGGGAATTAACTGCAGCTTTGACAAGCTAGCATAAATCTCCATTAAAAATAAATCACACCTCATAGTGGCCAAAACCAACATGAATATGTATCTGAATCTTGCAATCAGGAGCATTACAAAATATTTCACTTGGCACATACAGTAAGAGAGGTTATGGAAATATCTGTAGCTTTTAGAACAAAAAACCATGTAAGTATAAACACAGATAAACTAGAACTCATTACTCTGTTTAAGCACTAAACACTGATGTCGTCACTTAATGTGTGTTGACAGTATTCTCTTGCTTTATTAATATCATCAGGGCCTGGTTTATTTTAAAAGGAATGTTAATTTTTAAAAAGAGAAAATTACAATATTGTATATAATGTATACACAAAGATCTCTGTAGAAATATTATTCCAACTTAGCAGGAAAAAAAAAATAATTCAGAAGTATCGGACCATTGGAGGTGAGTGTGTGTGTGTGTGTGTGTCTGTAACTTCGTGAATACTGACTGTGTGACGTTTATTAGGTTTAAACCATGCAGTACATTCTTTGTCTCAATGATACTGTAGTTTCTCCCATAACATTTTTTTTTACTTTACTGCAGATAACAAGACCAACCAAGTGAATATAGCTATTTAATGTTTCTGTTCTTTTATACTGCAGCAAAAATGTACTGTAAATTTATGAAGAGGCTGTGCCCCAATGGCATTTTCCAATGATGTTAGTGCACAAATGCTTTAAACTAGACTGGAACTGCCAGAAGAAAATGTAAATGAAGAATTTCTTGTATAACCTTATACTGCATGAGATCAATTTTTAATAAATTGTTGCAAATCTGTTTTTATGAATAAAATATATAAAACTTAGCTTTTTGCACTCAATGCCCTCTTCCCCCATAGCAAAATCATTTTTAATGAGTGTATGTGTATATATACAAACATAGGTATATATATAAAAGCCTCCTCAGAGAAAGAGGAATCCTATTACAACACCACATTTTAATAAAAATGTAATATGTAATAAAAATACACATCCTAGTAGTTGAACAGTTTGCATTTGGAGATAATAGATAGAAGAGCCTCTGCCCTGGAATACAATTACTGCAGTACCCAAGAGTGAAGTCTAAGACCTTTTTCAAATGGGAAACTAATCAAAACATGTACTGAACATTTATATCCAAACCACACTTAGCCCACACACTGTTCTCTCTTGCCCCACAGTGAATGTGAATTCAGAAGAAAAAGAAATATTTTACTATTTCACACAAGTTATTGAAATTGAGCCAATCTTCCAGCTCAATAGTAATATCTTTGCATTAACAAATGAGAAGTTTCTGAGAATAAACACCAATTGCTTCATGAAGGCAAACACTAAGCCTCTCCATCTAGTTTTTTGCATGTGGTGGGGTTTGTGTCTTAAAGCAGGTTCTTCTGCATGGTGGAACAGGAGGAAGGTGGGAATGTAGGGCAATGAGACAGTGAGAGGAAAGAGCATTTGGAGTTGTTTGCTTTTCAACAGGGGGCATCCTCAAGCCGGCACAAAATGTCATAAAGCCCAAGATGTGGGAATTAGAACCACCACAAATGGTTTTCCAGTAGATTTCTGATGCAGCTTAGGAGTCCCTCTGAACATATGCAAAAAGAGAAAATACCAGTGAGGAGTTAACCGTGTGGATCGTGGCTCTCAGTGCAGAATACCAGATGGCAGGAGAAACTCAAACAGATACATCAAAGCTCATTCAAGAAAGTAAAAAAGTACAGAACAACTTCAATGTGAAACCTATATTCAACCAGAAATCGTGGGAGGATGTGAAGAACTTAGAATTGCTCATGAATAATAGGAAACCAGAACAAAGCAAAATATTGCTTTAAAGGGTCATGGAAAAAAAAAAAGAGGGAGATGTCAGGGGAGCAACTTTACTTGAACCATTGAGTTTCTACAGGCACAACAAATATGCTTCCTATACAATCATAAAGTTGCTATTGAACTCATGGAAGATTGCTAATCTTGCAGCACTATTTTCAAATAAATAAAATCAAGGAAGGTAAGGAAAGAGCATTTCTCTTTTTTTTTTTTTTTTTTGAGATATAATACCATTCCTTAAAGGTTGATAGTCAAATCTTTTCTGATCTTTTCAGAACTTGTTTGTTCATTACAAGTCTCAGCAGAGTGTGCCTGTTCTCCCCAAGACCAGATTAGTGTTTCTGCTGATCTCAAACCACGGTCCAAAGGATGGGCTGGTTTGCCTGTTGAGCAAGCTGTCTCTCCCTGTCACTGACTTGTTTAATAGGGATTTTCTGCTCACTGTCTGAGAAGACTGACAGATTTATTACAATGGTTTAAGCATCATGATTTTTATCGGAGTTCAGTTCTCAGTTACTGACTGCCTTTCCCATCTCTTGACATGGTGAATAGTACTTACAGCCATTACTTTAATATGTGTGAATATTATTCATGAGTGCACTATCAAGAGCACTCTGCCCTCTGAGTCGATCAGGACTCTGAGAGCACTACTGTGCATGTCACTTCTCACTCAGTGACGTTGCAGAGGATCAACAGAGGGTCAGAGATGCATCGGAAGAGGTGGGGAAGGGAGAGACCAAGCTGCTGGCAAGGGCGACCCTGGGTGGCAGTACCACCATGTCAGTGTTGCCACAGGCAACCTGCAGACATTTTGAGCCACCAGCTTTGCAAACTGCAGCTGGTTTAAACCTCATCTCTTGATGATGAAGTGCTGAAGTAGGCCAAATGAAGGGAAAGAGGGAAGGACACGCAGGAGGAGAAAGGTGGAAGAGGCATCTCCAAGCACTGAGAAAGTCCTTCACTGCCCCAAAGAAAGTGGCTGCTGCTTTCTTTTTTTGATGGATGCCCATCAAAGCTAAGCATCATGCAAGGATTTAAGGAAATTACTGAACATCAGAGGCTAAATTCAGTAAAGGTCAAATAGATCTGAGGACAGGAGCTGTAGGTACCAGCAGTAAGCAGCCTCTGGGCTGGCTCATTAACAGAAAGGAGCATAGCAAAAAGGAGCTTACATGACCTTGAGCTTCAGGAGAAGGGGCACCTTCATGAGTCAGCAAACACAGTCTTTGACCAGAACTGATCCTTTGCCCACATGCAATGGGTACAACACAAGCTAAGAAAAGTATCAATTACATTTACAACCCTCAGCTGCAACCACTTCAGGGACTACATCACCCACCTACCCACCTACCTACCACTGCCCTCAGCAATGTGGGATGCCTGCTTGAACAGAGGAGCTGCCAGTGGTAGCAAGTTGTCCCACAGATCTGAAGTTGTCCATTCTGGCAAGTCCAATTGACTAGAAAATAGGGGGCAGGTGTAGAGCACAGAGTGTGTATGTGTGTGTGCTGCAGACAGCACTGGCAGGACACAGAGAAAGTATAAGCAGCTCAGCATTAATGGCCTGGAAAACACCATGAGCGTCAAGGCAGAGACACCCATGCTACCTCCTGCTTTGGGAATTTGTCAAGCTTTCAAAAGCAAAAATCATTCCAATCACATAAACACACAAGTCATCCCCAGCTCAGAATTAATTGTCCTCAGCCCTGGCCTACTCCACCACAAAATCCTGAGCCTTTGCATCTGAACATTCCCAGTTTGAAAGGAAAATGGAGCATAATGAAGAAATAAAAAACTAGAACAGAGCAGGCAAGAAAACATGCACATGGCTTTGTCTTCATAAAGTGCTCTGCTGTACAGTTACCCAAGTGGCTCCTACTCTGCCCTAAGGATACTCCAGCATCCCCAAAAACCAGGGACCCCTCCCAGCAGACAGAGGGACAGATACACCTCTTCTACAGGAGGGAGGAACCTCACATCCTCACCAGAAGCTAGCTGACATAAAACTACTCCACATGATTAAGCAGGCTATCAACTAGTGGTACAAACCAGCATGAGCTTTGTAAGAGCAAAGTGTTCTCCAGAACACAAATATCCCTCTTTGGGAAATGTTGTGTTCCTTTTACTTTGGACACATCATGTACAACACACTGCAAGGACAGCTCTTACTACTCCAGAGAACAAAACCATTCCTCCAACCTGAGAAACCCTTCACTTTTTCCCCTACTAGGCCTGTGTCTGAAGCAGAGAGACACCGACAAAACAGTAGAGGTGAAAGTCATCTCTTGAGCAGTTCAGGATATAAAGGCAATATCTCCTGAAAAGGTGCTAGGACCACCTGCCTGAGTGAGAGGGTCATCTGCAGATAGAGGTGCCACCAAAAGACCTGCTGAGAAGAGCAAATTGCTGAGCATGGATCAGCTTCTCTTCAAGAAAGGTGAAAGAAAGAAATGTGTTAGTTGCTCATCCTGAAGGCATTCACATTTCCAAATGCATTGACTCTTCTCGTGGTGAGTGGTGGGTGAAGGACGCTAATAAGGAGAGAATGGACAGTAGCTTCACTCTGGGGTTGCACAGGAAGGGTGATGAGATAAGGGTTAAATCTTTAAGTTAAGAATTCCATAAGCCCCACAACTCACCCTGACTCAAACTGGAAAGAAATCCTCTTCAGTTTGCCTTGGCTCATACTTATGTCACCAGAAAACACTATTTGAGAAAAGCAAAAGAGTTAATGGGAGAAAAGGGGAAAAATATCAAAACAACCGACACACACATACAAGAAGATGGCTTGAGAGTCATAAAGATGAAAATGAACAGGGGATTCAGCTGCAATCACTTCTGAGGAAGATACATCAATGTCAGCATCAGATATGAGCACCCCTAGCAAAAGATAGTAGTCACTGTCATCCCAGAAAGCTGGCTGTACAAATAAAGCTGTTAAAATTGTCAGAAACTAAGCCAACACCGTCACTAACTGCCTCGGTGTTGCTAGTAACTAAAATGGGAGCAACTTTCCTCCAAATTTTGACCTCGGATTCTAGTAGGCTCAAAGTTTGAAATTCAGTTCAGTACCTCAATATCCTAGGCTGTTTCCAGGCTTTCATTATTACTGAAAGGCTGCAGGAGGGTGAGGTTTGCAAATTACCAATCCTTATGAAAATTTTACACACACTGGTTCTTACAGACAAAGAAACAGTTTTTTTAACCAGACTGCCTTAGTCAGGGAGTGGGGAGAGAGCATATTTCATTATTCTTCCTATGTACACATAGTTTATTGTTTTCAGAGGCCTCCACAGAATTTTCCTTTGAGATTATGAACTCTCCAGGCCGAAAGCACAGCTGAACATCTGTCATACTGCTGTGTGACAAAGAATATTTCTCTTATAAGTGTCCCCATTCTTTGAGAACCTTTCAGTCTTTTCTCTCCCAAAATATTCTATATTTTCTGCTTTGTTTTAATTTTAAAATACAAGAATCTATTTACCTAAGAATCAACTGACATTTGAACTTAAATAAGCAATTTATGATGAGAGTGAAGCTCAGCAAAGTGGAAAAAACGCATGAGTTGTTCCAGCATAATCCATGCAAACAAATAAGAACAGTACTTGCTACAGCTCTAAACTTTAAGACACATCTCACTGAGACAAATGAAAATAATTTCAAAACAAAATCAAGTAAACACATCCCAGATTTAATGGACCATTGGGTTAGAGGACAGCTTTCAGTTATCTTGGAGCAGCTGATTTGGGTTGCCACAGCCTGGGATCCAGCCTGCCTGCTCCACCCACTGGGGCCCGTTTGCTCACTGCTAATTAAAGCCGCCTTCATCTCCACAAAAGCTGGCACGTAACTTTTTGAAGATGAAGAATTAGCTTTGAAATTCAGGCTTGCACATGTGACTTTTCCATAGACCTTTTATTGCCTTGTGTTACCCTGCCCTTCCGTCCATCCCATTTTGCTCTGTACGATACTGTCATTTTATATAAAACTGCTCCTATTAGGGACAAGAAAAATTTTAATGAGGATGGAAAGACATATAAAGACATTCATCTAATTGGTCTGTAGCACAGCATTTCAGTAGTAGGAGTGACAAACTGATGAACCCAAAGGCATCTGAAACTACTTGAAAGGAGTTTGTAGCAAGGTGAGGGTCAGCCTCATTTCCCAGGCAACCAGTGACAGGACAAGATGACAGAGCCTCAAGCTGTGCCAGGGAAGGTTCGAGTTGGACATCAGGAGGAATTTCTTCATGGAAAGGGTTGTTAAGCATTGGAGCAGACTGTCCAGGGAGGTGGTGGAGTCACCATCCCTGGAGGTGTTCAAGGTGAGACCGGACATGGCACTCAGTGCCATGGTCTAGTTGACATGGTGGTGTTCAGTCAAAGGCTGGACTCAGTAATCTCAGAGATCTTCTCCAACCAAAATGTTCCTGTGATTCTGTGATCTCCCCCCACTGAGCAGCAAGTTACTTGTTTTGCCATGACAGAAGCAGTTGTGTCAGCTGCCCATCCATTCCTCTCAAAAGAAGTTTGCTTTGAATTTTTACGCTAACCTGATTCCATGGCAGGAAGACTAACTGCTCTTCTCTTCTTCCAGACTTTAGCAAAGTCTCCTGACTGAGGCTTTTCGAAACTACCAAGAACGTGAAAATTCTCCCTCTTCCTCCTGGACCTGCCCAACTCTGCTCCAGCACCCTGTGCTCCTGCAGGCAGAGTGGCTGGGACATTCAGCAGCCAGACAGACCTGCTGCAAACCACATTTCTCCACAGTGCAACATCCAGAAAAGCTGCACAGTTTTACATTTCATCGTTATTTTCTTTTTTTTCTTTTCATCTACTTTACCATCTTAACTCCACGTGCCATTTCCATTGTTCTTTGTGCAGTTGTTACTGATGCTGGAACATCTGAGATGTTCAAATCTTTCTGAAAAGGCTGTCAGTCCTTACTTGAGAAATCATGAGAAGCAAACACTTCAGGAGACCCAAATGTGATAAAAATAATTTCAAGAATAAAAAAGTGATTATTTTAATACAGCCTCCTTTCAAATAAGGTCTATTTTTTTCCCAGTGTACGTCAGCAATCATCAACCATCATTGTCTTCTACAACGAAAAACGTGCTCACCCAGCTCTGTTTCAGACCTCGCAGGCATGCTTGCATTTCTTTTCATACCCCTAGTTTTTTGCCTTTTTTTTTTTATGTTGCTGATTTATTGTTTGTTTGTTTTCAAGCAAGACAGAAATAAAATTAACTTTCCCATATGGAGAACACCAACCACAGAGCACTCGTGTCTGTGCAGTACAAATGCTCAAGAATAAACTGCTTCTCCTCATCCAGCATGCAGAGTGCGTATCCCAGGCTGTGCGGGTAGAAGCTTAGAGCTTCAGTTAGATGAAAGATAATAAAATGAGCTTGGGCCTCATTAACTTACCCTGTTGATGTGAATATTAACATAGATTAAAATCCAAGCTCCAAAAAGAAAATGCAGTCCCAGCTCTCATCACAGGCAAACTGCAAGCAATAATAACTTCCTTGAATTAATTTACTTCATCATACTCTAAAGCTACAGTAAGACACTCAACATAAAGGCCTTCTTCACATGGTTTTGGAAGTTTTGTAGCCAAGCTCAATTTCAAGAATTAAATCTCTGGTTATGCACTTTGTTTATGGCTTTGATGAATACCCTGCTGTTCTGGCTGCATATAGAGAAAGAGTCTAGGAAGGCATTTTTCTTTCTTTCAGGACCTAGTTCAGCTTGGTATGCACAAAAACATTTATGAACATATCAGAATTTAGACAACCTTGCGCAAATTAATTTAATGGGGTGTATTCAAAATGATGAAAAGATGTTTCTCATTAATTTCTCTCTCTTCTGGAATAATGCTTTCCTTTTACTGATGTTCAGTTCTTTTGCTCTGTTCTAAATAGATGTTATATTACCTTCATTACGGTTACATTATTGGTACTACACTAGTTATGTAAATAAGGACTCTTCATCTTATTTTTCCCCTCTGCTATTCCTACAGGGGATCTGTGTTTACAGTGTAGTCTTTGTACTTATGTAAGAAAAGCTAAGGTGGAGAGAAGAAAGGAACTGCTGGGTTTTTACTTACACTACAAACTTGATGTTTACCATGAAAGTTAAAAAATGTGTTTAACAACTTAACAAAGGGAAAGACATTTATGGGGATCATTCATTCCTCCTAAAGTTCTGTCCAGTCTTGAACTGTCCCGTAGGAAAGCATCACCCTCTCCCTAGGGTAAGAAGATCGATGCATTAAGAGGTCATCAGCAATCCTCATCCAAAATCTTTAGGCCATCTTTTAGCTTCGTTAATCCCAGTCACCAGCTTATTTAAAGAGTACTTTTCTCGGAATCCACTGCCTCATTTGACTCCCATCATGAGATTTGTCTGCTACACCACATGAGACTGCTCTGTTCTTTCCTGACATAGCTGACACGGAAAGACATTGAAGTTGAGTTTACCCTAAGATTCCCCATGCTGAATGGATGGACTCCCTTGGCCGAGGGGATTTTATTCATCATGGAACTTACCTGACTCTTTAGGATACACATCTGCCTATTTCTCCATCTACATTCAGAGTTGTAAGCTGTCCCTTGTGAACTGTGGTGGTCTTAAGATACACGTCTGTTCCTGCCTCTGTGACACAGACATTTCCTACCAGTAGCTTGTATGTCCCTGTAAGATAGCATTAACCCAGCCAAGGGGTAGAGCAGAAGATCATATGATTTTCAGGCACATGCTTATTTAATTGGCAAAGATTTATTTGGATTTTTGTGGTACATCAAGCTACATGCTGCTTTATGCACTGTAGTTTTCTATATATTAAATACACAGGTCACTGCCTTCGCATGCAATGGATGCCTCTGCTGATAACAGCCCTCTGTCACACCTTCTTTCTGACACTGTTCCTGATGCAATTGCTGTGGGCAGAGCTGCACCTCCCCAAAGACCAGCCTTTCTGCATAAAAAACATCCCACAATCTGCTGAATTTCTTTTGCACCTGTCAGGCAGTCATTTGGCTACCCATAAATTACATTATTCCTTCTTGCTCTACCTAGCATCCTCCTCATGTTTCTTTAGTTCTCTTGATGAGAGCTTCTGCCTTCAAACCCTAAAAAGTCTCTTCTACTTTTCTCTAACTTCTCAATTTCATCTTTTTGGGTTTCTTTGGTGGCCGAACCTGCTACTTAGAACTGCCAAGTGCATTAGGCCACATAATAGTTTGCTAGATTACTGACTGAGCCCTTCTTTCACAGGTGAAATGGCAAGAATGAAAACAAAGAACAAAACCTCTGCCAAAGAAGATGTAAGCCAGTAGATCAATGTTGTTATTGCGATATGGGCCATGTTATCTGCATTTGTTGAGTGATGACTCTGCTATCGGGACTTGCTGGGTTGTGTTTTGGCATCTCTGAACTTGGTTTGGCTACGGCTGCAGAATCACTAAACAGTTGGGATCACCTGCTTAAGTTGTTGTTTTCTTTAGCTTGAAGCTGACAGGTTTCAGTGTATATGGTAAAGGACTAAGAGAACACAGTGATCATTGTGAAACTACTCTTGTTATCTCGCCGACAAGAAAGACTGGCCAAACAGACTAGGAAGGCACAAAGATAACCTCCCCAAGCCAAGTCAGGGCTGGAGGAAGGGAACCCACTCCCACTTCTGAACTCCTCCTGGTGAAGAATTTGAGTGACCAACAGCTCACCTCAAGCACTTTCTTCTAAAGGAAATCCGGTGCTCTTGGCCTCCAGGGCTCAGAAGGGCACAGGAAAAGTGTATACAAAAGCCCACATAAGTTTCATGAGGTCTAACGCAAAAAAAGAAAAAGTGCAATTTTTTCATCTGTAGTCATTCAATCATTTGGAATATCATATGTCTGATTGTCTTCTCCCATCCCCCAGAACTAGCACAAGAGAGAGAGAGCATGGGCTTCACTAGCTCATGTGAGATGCAAGGTAATTTCTGTGCAAAGCCTTTATCCTGAGAGTTACGTAAACTGAATTATTCAATGCTCCCTGAAATCTCCATAGAAAAGGCTGACAATGAGAAGTGCTTTCCTGTTCCTACCTCAGCACTCACCATTATTTTCCACCATTATATTTATGCCACTTCATCTTGGGTTTACTCTAGTGAAACAATTTCATCTTGTCTATGAAAGAGAGCAAGCTGTTGCCCCATTATGATCATTTTTAATCAACATTCTAGACATCAGCAAGTATCTGGAAACCAAAATATACAAAAAAGAGAACTAGGAATACACGAAGAAGGAAGAAGAATGGTTTTCCCACTCTTTCTCCCTGAGAGAAAATATTTTTTACACGCAGTTTTTCGATCAACCTGAACAATGTTTCAAAAAATGTAGAAACAAACAAACAAACAAAAATAAGAAAACAAAACCAAACACAAACAACAAACCACACACACACACACATTACCAAAAAAAAGTAACAGGGAGTTTTCCACCACTTGCCTACTCCTCCTCCCCCAGTGGTTATGCTGGTCAAACCTGTCACTGGGCAAAACACATTACTAGCAGAGGGAGAAGACAATTCAGTATTGAATCATGGTTATTTCATATGGTTTCCCAGATGGAAAACCATAAATCAGGGTAGGGGTTTACTGCAAAACAAAACAGTCTGGAGAAGGGAGAAAACATATGCATGGATGCATATATTAAAAGCAGTTTGAGAAAATCAGTTAGACATTTAGAAAATGATAGGCAACGAAGAACAAGTTTCCAAATTTTTTCCAATCAAAACCTTGCATTAAAAATCGTTCTCTGGAGGTATTGGCAATTTGCGTACATATAAGTACATTGATTTTATACTTCAGAATTAAACCTCCCTGCTGCCAAATTTGGAACATTAAGGTCCTATGTGCAAAGTTAATATGGAATCATAGAATCACTAAGGTTGGAAAAGACCTCCAAGATCATCAAGTCCCACCTCTGAATGACCACCACCATTTCAACTAAACCACGGCACTAAGTGCCACGTCTAGGCGTTTCTTGAACACCTCCAGGGACAGTGACTCCACCACCTCCCTGGCCAGTCTGTTCCAATGCTTAACAACCCTTTCTGTGAAGAAATTCTTCCTGAGGTCCAACTTGAATCTCCCCTGGCGCAAGTTGAGGCCATTTCCTCTTGTCCTGTCACTGGTCCCTTGGGAGAAGAGATCGACACCCATCTTGCTACAACCTCCTTTCAGGGAGTTGTGGAGAATGATAAGGTCTCCTTCATAGCCTCTTTATCTCCAGGCTACATAATCACAGCTCCCTCAGCCACTCCTTATAGGACTTTACTCTCCAGACCCTTCACTAGCTCTGTTACCTTTCTCTGGAGCCTCCAGTACCTCAATGTCCTTCTTCTAGTGAGGGCCCAGAACTGCACATGTGTTTTGAGGTATGGCCTCACAAATGTTGAGTACAGGGGGATGATCACTGTCCTGGTCCTGCTGGCCACTCTATTCCTGTTACAGCCTAGGATGCCATTGGCCTCCTTGGCCACCTGGGCACACACTGGCTCATGTTCAGCCACTGTCAAATGGCACTCCCAGGTCCTCTTCCTGTGGGCAGCTTTCCAGCCACTCTGCCCCAGCCTGTGGCACTGCCTGGGGTTGTTGTTACCCAAGTGCAGGACCAGGCACTCAGCCTTGTTGAACTTCATAGTGTTGGCCTCGGCCCATCAATCCAGCCTGCCCAGATCCCTCTGCAGAGCCTTTCTACCCTCCAGCATATCAACACTTGGTGTTATTGGTGTTACTGACTCAATCTCCTCATCTAGATCATTGATAAGGATATTAGACAGGACTGGCCCAAATACTGAGCCTTGGTCAACCCCACCAGTGACCAGCCTCCAACTGGATATGTCATCATTCACCATGACTCTCTAGCCTGGCCATCCAGGCAGTTTTTCACCCAGCAAAGAGTGCCCTCATCCAAGCCATGCATTTCCAGCTTTCCCAGAAGAATTCTGTGGGAGACAGCAATCAAGGATTTACTGAAGTCTAAGAAGACACATCCACAGCCTTTCCCTCATCCACTACAGGGGTCACATGCTCATATAAGTGGATCAAGTTAGTCAAGCAGGCACGGCCTTTCCTAAACCTGTGCTGGCTGGGCCTGATCCCCTGGTTGTCCTGTCCATGTGATTGCACTCAAGATGGTCTGCTCCACAACCTTCCCCAGGCCTGTCCTTCTCTGGATCCTGCTTCCAACCCTTCCTGCAGATGGGTGTCACATTTGCTAATCTCCAGCTGTCTGGGATCTCCCTGGTTAACCAGGATTGATGATTAACGATGCAGCATGACAATTCTGCCAGCTCCCTCAGACCCTCAGATGAATGTCATCTGGTCCCATAGACTTGTGAGTGTCAAAGTGGCTCAGCAGGTCACTAACTACTTCCCCATGAATTGCAGGGCACCTATTTTGCTCCCTGTCCCTGTCTAGAAGCTCAGGGGGCTGGTTGCCCTGAGGATAACCAGTCTTTCTGTTAAACACTGAGACAAAGAAGGTGCTAGACACCTCAGCCTTTTCCTCATCCTTGGTGACAATGTTCCTCCCTGCATCCAATAAATGATGGAGATTTTCCTTGGCTCTTTATTTATTGTTAACATATTTATTAAAAAACCTTTTATTATCGTCCTTAGCAGTGTCCAGATTGAGTTCTAGCTAAGCTTTCACCTGGTTTTCTCTGTACATCCTCTCATGACATCCTTATATTCTTCCTGAGTACCTGCCCTTTCTCCCAAAGGTCATAAATTCTGTTTTTTCCCTGAGCTGCAGCAAAAGCTCCCTGTTAAACCAGGCTGATTTTCTTCCCCACTGGCTCATCATTCAGGACAAAGGGACAGCCTGTTCCTGCACCTTTAAGATTTTCTTCCNATTCAGGACAAAGGGACAGCCTGTTCCTGCGCCTTAAGATTTTCTTCCAAAAGTATGTCCAGCCTTCCTGGACCCCTTTGTTATTAAGGACTGTTTCCCAAGGGACTCTCTAAACCAGTGTCCTGAACAGCCCAAAGTCTGCTCTCAGGAAGTTCAGGGCAGAGGTGTTGTTGATGCCCCTCATTACTTCACCTAGGATTGAAAACTCTGTCATTTCACAGTCGCTGTGCCCAAGACGGCCTCTGACCACCACATCTCTCACCAGCCCTTCTCTGTGTGTAAACAGCAAGTGTAGCAGGACCTCATCCCTGTAGGTTCACTTACCAACTGCAACAGGAATTTATCTTCCACATGCTCCAGAAACCTCCTAGGCTGCCTCCTCTTCACTGTGTTCAGTTTCCATCAGAAGATCCAGCAAGTTAAAATCTCCCATCACCCATATTCTTGAGCTGATAAGACATTTTGCATAAATATTATTTTGGTTTATCATGTAAGAATATTTTAACAGGAGGTTCTGGGCTCATATATTTTTTCTAAATTGTTGCTCTTTTGATAAAGCAGAAATGTGGGATGAACAACAGCAGCAAGTAGTTACGATTTCCCATCTTGCTACTACACAGCATATCAGGATTTCTATCTAACTTCACCAATAGTTTTCATCATCCTGCTTTTTTACATTTTCCTTACTCTGTTATTGTTGGGGGGTTTTTAATCATTAACTTCAAATTGACATCCTTGGGCCAACTCAGTTTTAATTTAGGAGTATGAAACAAAAATAGCTTCATGAGACAAGAATTAAACAAATGAGAAATGAGCAAATGGCAAAACCCAAGCCCTTTTAGCTGCTCTTTGAATGTAATATGATTTATAACAGTGAGGTTATGTAGTAGAGTTTATAGTGCAAAGCTTACTAAATAATGAATACAGTGCTTCCATGTAATTTTGTTGGCAATAGCCCTGAGCAATTTTAATTAGCTTCACCTCCCATTAACAGCAAGGACAGCTGTGGGTGTGCAGCCTTCCTACAAGAGTTCTGCTAGTTGACTTATCTAGATTTAATTTTTTTGCTATCAAAACACATCACCAACACAAAGGAGCACAGAGGAGTGATGACAAGCAGCCAAACACCAATATCCTAATCAGACAGAGAGGAGTACCCTGACCTGGCTATTCCCAGGCTCAGTCCACTGTCCTGGTATGAAACTCATCATCAAGATGGATTTGGTGGGAGAGCCCTTCTGGATCGCCTCACAGACTGAGGGGCTGTTACTGCCTTAAGGGATGTGGGATTCATTGAAGCATGCCAGGGAAGAGCACTTGGGGATTTTGCAAGACTAACTACAGGTTTTAAGGGAGGAACAGTGAGGGTGTCGCTGTTGAGATGGACACAACACGCACACACACACTCTGCCCCGAGCAAAGGCAAAAAGCACCTTTATTACTACACAACTGCTTTTATACCCTTTCTTGGCTACATGTTCATTGGCTCTTAACTTGCTACAATACAATACTATTGGTTGTCTATAGCTTGCACACATTCTTTGCTAAATATTGGCCATTATCCTCCCTTTTGCAGCTGCTACATCCACTTTTCTGTTGTTTTACTTCTTGCTTCTGCAATTCTCACAGGTACAAACTGATTGTATCAAGGTCAATGTCTGTGAGGCCTTCAGACCAGCTGTCGGCTCCCACAGTGAGGGATCAAGGAGGTTTCAGAGAAATAAGCACGGGAAAACCCCCCAAGAAATAGGATAAAAGTAGCTGGTTGTGTGCAAACAGGTAATTGCTCAGCACACTTCTCTGGCCATGCCCTGTGCCTGATTGCAATAGCCTGTCCTGTCTTCTCATTAAACTCCATTTCTATTTTCCTGGGTGAGGGGCTCTCTGTTCCATGTGCATGGAGGCCCAAGTACCAGTGATCAGGTTAGGAGACCATGAAGAAGAGAACCCCTTTGTCTGGGATGCCAGCAGCTGGAGAAACCAGCAGACCTGCAGGCATGCCTGGATGTGTAGAGTGCTGGCAAACATGGAGTGAGACTGAGCATGGTGAGAGTCTTGGGAGCCAGGTCTTGCAGCAGCCAAAAGTATGGGCTGGACAGCAGAGAGACCAGGAAGTCTGAGAGCTGGCTGCTGCAGGGATCAGGAACCCAAAACCAGCTATTGGAGAGATTGTGGCATCTGCAGGTTGACTCAGACACATCTTTGCATGTTATGTGCCTGGGGCACTGGAGAGCAGAGGATCCAAGGAGCATTTACTGGGTAGGCTGTGGGTCTAAGGCCAGTGGCTGGAGAGATCCCTAGTGTGCCTCCGTGTGTCTGAGCACCAGCATTGGATGGTTGCAGATGTCATCTGTCCTATAACTCAGGGTGATCTTGGTTTGTCTGGTGATAGGCATACAAGCAGTTGCTTCTTTACACAGTTTGCCAGCAGTGGGAATTTTTGTCTGGATGAATTACCCAGGATGTTTAACCAGACAAACCAGATCAAACTCTGTCAGGCCCGGAGTTAGTGCCATCCTGTTGTTCCCTTCTGTGCTTATCTCATGGCAAAGTTCTTCCATGGCCTTAAAAGTGTTTGAGACAGGGAACTGTGCTCTTTAAGCCCTTACAGTTCCCTGTGTGCCTGCAGGACATACCTGCTCAGCCTGGCTGCTGGGGACATGGGGTTGCAGAAGCAATTTCACCTCCATCTGGCTACCAGATTTGGCAGCTCCCAATAATTTCCTCCTGAGACTGCAGCTGAAGGGTGCAAACAGCCCCCCACATCCTTTCCTCAAGGAAAGGTCAACAGGACATCTTGCTGCTAACTCAAGGTCAGACAGCAACTGTCCCCTGACACTCTGACACTTGCCTGCCCTGGTGGAATCAGTGACACTTGTGTCTCTTGCTGCTATCTGAAGCCCACTGTTCACCTACAACACTGGCCTCAGCTGCAGTTCCAGAAAGGCATGGCTTAAGGAATGGGTTTGGTACTCTTTGTCCTTAACCACTTAGCTGCTGCTACATGAAGAAATTGCATCATTTATGTTCTTCTGCCCACTTTCCTCCTCTGTCCCACTAGCCAGCTTCCAGCTTGACTTGTTTTCCCTTCACTGCAGAAGCCTTCTGGAAAATCACTACAATGAGCTCAAGAAATTGTTATAACACCTAGAGAACAGTGTTCCCCAGGAGCCCCCAGCCTCTTTGCTGCCTCTGCCTACCATGCTGGTGGCTGGAGAGCAGACCTCCCGCTCACCTGTGAGGCACAGATCCCTGTCTACTTCCTAACATCAGGGAAATTTGGAAACACAGCTGTAAGCAGAGGAAATTCACCTCAAGACCAGAGATCTGCTGATTAGAAGATGACTATAGCTAGGTGTGCCCAGAGAGGTTTTACCCTGCCGTTCCTCAGAGCTCAAGCCCTTTCCAGCCTCAGCACCAGATATAAAAAATTTCTCTAGTGAGTGTGGATAACCCAGCAAACAAATATAGCCCAAAATGCAAGATGGGCAATCTGTTCCTGGCCTGTCCCAATTTTCACTTATTTTAAAGGAGGAAAAAATGAATAGGGGTGTTTTTGTTATTTTTTTAAATAAAATCTAATGTGATGTCTGTATTATTACCAGAGATGTGTCACAAGGACCATAAATCAGACCTCACAGCTCTCATTACCATCTCTTATCTGGTAGCAATTTTTTGGGGGGGGGTTTATTTCATCACTAAGGGAATAAGAAAATTGGACCTATTATGTTTCACGGTACCAATTTGCTACAAAAGGTTGATGTTATTGGGCAGCAGATGATTGGAGTCTTGCCAAAAGGGAGAAGAAAATTGAAATAGGTTTTCTGTTGCTATTCCAAAAAGTACTATGTATTTATAGGTCTGTAACATATCCTCACCTCTTTAACAGTCTGTCAGACAGCTGGAAGTTTTCTAAATTACACGAAAATATCAGTTTTAGGTTCTGTCACTACAGATACTTAGAGCGGCCAAATCCAGAGAACAGAGCAGAAGTCTACACCAAAAGGCTAAGCCAGATGGGAGGGCTCTACATGATGGCAGACTCCACAAAACAGTCTGACTGCTCAGAGAAAGCTGAATGAATTACTAAGGAAAGTTTTTCCTTAGACATCCATTCATGTTTGATGTGGAATATGTGAGCCCAGATGTTTTCTCCTGTTGTATTTTAAAAGAACTCTTACCGCAATGGATAAAACAGCATATATGTGTAATTCCTTCCACAGCTGCTGGTGAAGGGTGCAATGGCTCCAGCTACTTTGTTGAGGAGGAGAAACAGACAGTGAAACTAATCAAAGAGAAAGAGCAAGTGGAAAAGGGACTTAGAGGTCAATTAGTGTCTTGTACCCTTTGTTTTCCAAAACATTTTCTCCCCAGCGTGACCCACCATCAAATCAAGAAGTGTTAGCTCGCAGGACATGCTCGGGTGATGTCTATACAGCCAACACTTCCTTCCCACAGTTACAGTGCTGCTGGAGCTCAGGTGCATGAGGCTGCTTTGGCAGCACTAGAGATGCTCAGAGCAAGAGGCAGCTTTACAGGACAGGGAGCCAGGCCTTACAGCTGCTGACACTGATTTATTTGATTGTGTCTCCACGGTTATTTCACTGCGGACTGTAAAGCAGGTTGCCTGAGCCTTTAGAGAAGTAGCTTTCTGGAGGGAGCAGGCTGGCTTTTGCAATATCACAGGGGTTGTTTTAATTTTGGGGACTTTTGAAACCTGAGGTAAGAAGTGGACTATTCCCTAGTACATGGAATTAGCAACAAGGACAGAGCACATACCTGGAGCAAGTTAATTACTCAGGACAAGACAAAATCTAAAAGCTATGAGAAAAGCAGTTGAAGGGTTGACCAAAGTGTATTTAAGGGATTTCACTTTTAAAAACCACTTGGCCCTCAAAGTAGTCTGTAAGCAGACATGCAAAACAGAGCTAACCAAAAAATCACTGAGTTTCTGAAATCTTAAATCAGGAGGTCTTCCTCTCAAGAAAGGGAGGATGTGCTGTCTCTAGATAGATTTCTAATTTAGGAAAATAAGTTCTCTTTATATAAAGATATTGGCAGGCCTACCTAGCTCTTATCAACTCTGTTTAGGCTTCCTAGCAAGTCACCACATGGTGTCTTTAACTACAGAGTTAAAGAAAGCTTCTAGCTAAATGGCTTACTGACAAAGATATCTGCATTTAAACTACACATAAAATAGGTATTTAAAAAGTCAACCAAACCTCTGGCCTCAGAGGTAAAATATATTAGAAGAAGAAGACAGCCACACACACCCTAATGTCAACCATTATCAACCATTCATGAACCCCATAATTCTCACCCATCAGCCTCTCCTGATCCACCCCACTCTTGTCACCCAGGAAATTTTGCACCAAAACCTTCAGATGCACAAGTACAGTCCCTGGAGGACAAGCACAAAAGTTATTTCCAAGGTCAAGGTCACTTCTGTTGAAAATACTGTGCGTCTCAGCTTCCTTCAGATAAGCTGTGACATGTGTCCCAGTCTGGGCCAAATTCAAGGAAATGTCCAAAAGGAACATCTCCTCGAAGGAAGGCAGGGTATAGCTGCCCCTCTCCCACCAGGTTCGGGAAAGAGAATATTCCTCGGAGGAATGTGAAAAGGGGGAAAAAAAGAACTATTTATTTAACAAACACACAGGAAAATAATAATAATGCTAAATAATGAAATCTCTCTCACTGTGGAGAGAAAATCTGAGAGATTTTAGAATCCTTCTGTGGGGGTGGTCTCTCTCCTCTTCCTTGGAGCTGGGTTGACGTGGGTGCCCCCTTCCAGGCCGGGGGAAGGTCCCCCGGTGGAGTTCAGATGCTCTGGTGGTTTGAGCAAGTCCAAAGGAGGAGACAAAACCAAAGTCCCAGAAAAACAAAGTTTAACTCTCTGAAGAAAAAGAGCCGAAAAGCTGGCTGGAAAAAGCAGGCAGGGTGCTTCCTCCGCTCTTCTCCCCACACAGCCGAACGCAGAGGAGTAGCAACCTTGAGGCACAGACTGCTTTGAAAAGTTCGTCTGGCCTCTTTCTCTCTCCTCTCCCAGGCTCAGTTTAAAGGCATAGGAATCGTGTCTGGGCATAGAGCGATGGTAGGGGATACACATCATAAAGTCACCCCAAGACACATGTCAGCTTTAATACTTCAGGCAATTGTAGCTGTCACCAAAGGACTCAAGAGAAAGTTGGCCTTTAAGATATTTGAGAAATTTAACCATTTTCTGGGGTATTCAATTTGTAATAACAAGAAGCAAACTCAAGATCAATATGTAATGCAGAACATGGGTTAATCATAATTTTACTGACAGGCTCATTCACACAAGGAAAACCAGTGCATTTGGAGAAGCAAGGTAGGACTGACTTTCAGAAAAACTGAAGCTCTTCTATTGGGTACTGATCAACAGAAATAGGGCTGGTCCTATTCCAAGAGGTTCTCACTAAAAACTCACACTTAGAAATTTGGAAGTTAAAATGTACTTTCTGGGGGCTGAAAAAAAAGCTGGATGCAAGAAGCGGCATTATATAAATGAGTTTTAAGCTATCAGAAAGATAGAACAGGGGAGACAACATACTGATATGGAAAACCTGAATCAATCATAAAACCCAGAGCCATTGTTATCCCCTTCCCATTGCTTCTTCACAAGCAAATAGTAGCCCCACCCTCCTCTTCACAAAACAGCCCAAGTGGAAAGTGATCTCTGGAGGTCACCTACTCCAACCTGCCTACTCAGGCAGGGCCATCTAGAGCCATTCAGCCAGGACCATGTCCAGATGGCTTCNATTATATAAATGAGTTTTAAGCTATCAGAAAGATAGAACAGGGGAGACAACATACTGATATGGAAAACCTGAATCAATCATAAAACCCAGAGCCATTGTTATCCCCTTCCCATTGCTTCTTCACAAGCAAATAGTAGCCCCACCCTCCTCTTCACAAAACAGCCCAAGTGGAAAGTGATCTCTGGAGGTCACCTACTCCAACCTGCCTACTCAGGCAGGGCCATCTAGAGCCATTCAGCCAGGACCATGTCCAGATGGCTTCTGAATACCTCTAAGAAGAGAGATTCCACAACCTTCCTGGGTCCTTCTGTGCCTGTGTTTGATCACCCTTGTCCATAAAGAAGATCTTTTTGACGTATAAATGGCTTTTCCCTATTTCAGTTTGTGCCTATTGCCTCTCATCCTTCCACTGGAAGGCAGTGTCCTACCTCCAGAGATCACATTGAGCTAAGGCCTCTGCTGTGCCAAGGGTACTTGTTTGAGTCACTGCAAGGGACCATGTCTCGAGTGACACCTGCCCATGGCCCCCAAGCAGCCTCTCTTGGCTGCCTCCATCAGTGTCTCTCCTATTGCACCCTGCATTTTCATCTTCTAATCAGAAAGAAAAAAGCCAGCATAGAGCTACCTCCCTACATCTGTTTTCCCTTCCCCAGTCTCC
>VZTH01008755.1:37421-57920 GCA_013397815.1 Aleadryas rufinucha
CCCTCCTCTTCACAAAACAGCCCAAGTGGAAAGTGATCTCTGGAGGTCACCTACTCCAACCTGCCTACTCAGGCAGGGCCATCTAGAGCCATTCAGCCAGGACCATGTCCAGATGGCTTCTGAATACCTCTAAGAAGAGAGATTCCACAACCTTCCTGGGTCCTTCTGTGCCTGTGTTTGATCACCCTTGTCCATAAAGAAGATCTTTTTGACGTATAAATGGCTTTTCCCTATTTCAGTTTGTGCCTATTGCCTCTCATCCTTCCACTGGAAGGCAGTGTCCTACCTCCAGAGATCACATTGAGCTAAGGCCTCTGCNCTCTAAGAAGAGAGATTCCACAACCTTCCTGGGTCCTTCTGTGCCTGTGTTTGATCACCCTTGTCCATAAAGAAGATCTTTTTGACGTATAAATGGCTTTTCCCTATTTCAGTTTGTGCCTATTGCCTCTCATCCTTCCACTGGAAGGCAGTGTCCTACCTCCAGAGATCACATTGAGCTAAGGCCTCTGCTGTGCCAAGGGTACTTGTTTGAGTCACTGCAAGGGACCATGTCTCGAGTGACACCTGCCCATGGCCCCCAAGCAGCCTCTCTTGGCTGCCTCCATCAGTGTCTCTCCTATTGCACCCTGCATTTTCATCTTCTAATCAGAAAGAAAAAAGCCAGCATAGAGCTACCTCCCTACATCTGTTTTCCCTTCCCCAGTCTCCTTCCCTGTCCTGCGGCCTGGATTATTCCCGCTCAGTGCCTGCTCTGCTATGCTTTCGTCCTACACCCACTGCTTGCACCTCTGCACAGTCTCTTCTCCTTTATTAGCTGCACCCTCACATCTGCCCCACCCATCTCTTATCAACTGTTCAAGGCAACCAGAGGTGGAGGTATTCATGGCAACATCACTCCCAGGCAACCCAGGTCCACACAAGTCTCTACGAAATTTGAGAGGATTATAGGAAGCAGTCCAGCCTAACCCACCACTCTGATCCATTTATGAGACAGGATCGGGCACAAAGTCACACCAATATTTCTGTTTGTCATTTTTACTCCCTGTCCACTAATTCTCTTACTTTTCTATTTCCTATTAGGTTTCCCAGCACAAGTGTCAAATTTAGCAGCCTACATTTTCCTCTGTCTCCACTGGAAACCTTTCTAAAAACCTGGTGTCATGGTTGTAACAACCTTACAACATCAAACTGGTTTTAGACAAGAATTTGCAAGCTGCTGTAGGCAGATCAGCTCTTGCATCCCTACATTCTCCTTTGGAAGACTTGGGTGAATGTCTTCCAGTCTCGGTGATCTGGTGATATTAATTTTGTCTAGTCCTTCCATAATCTGTTCTGCACTCACTTAGGACTGGGCAACTCAATGTGTGGCTTCTTTATGATGTGCTAATCAAAGATGAGCACTGCAGTCAGGATCCTTTCCCCCGAGACATCCACCCTTTTTGAGGTGGTGGGAAAGGAGTGCAAACACTTTGCTCTCTCACACACCCACTCCCTGCCTACTGACAATGTATTTTTTAATGCCCACATTCAGAAGAAAGAAGTAGGAGTGCTGCAATTTTAGTATACTCGTTTTGTTGAGAATTCATACAACCTGCTTGCCTTCTGCTTCCCCCACCCAAAAGGCTCAGAGAGCCAAGCAAGATGCTTTCAGCTGCTCCTGGCAGATGCCCCCAGTGGCCAAGGCATGCAGGCATTACTCCTGCATTCCCCTGGAACTGCAGAGCCTGGACCAACCCTGAAGTGGCCTGGTGGTACAGTGCAGCCAAGTCCTCTCGTACCAAAGAGTAAACCTTAGCTGTTACATGAAATACACAGATTCCCTCTCCCATGCTGAAGGGGTCTTTATTTAGCTCCGATCCCTGCCCTGGGGATGGCACAGATGAGATGTAAATCCATTCTTGTTCCGCCAGCAGAAGAGGTGGATCCTGCCAGCTCGCTGTTTCCGAGGACCAGCTCTCACATGCATTTACACACTTGCACTCGGGGGTGGGCGGGGGTGGGGTGTCTGCCTCCCTCACGTCACTGTCGTTTACATCCCTCTCCTTCCTCAGAGGGCTGTTACAGATTTGAAAAGACCTAGCTCCACTCTGCTGGCTTTGACAGGAGAAAAAGCCTCCCTTCTCAAGCGTCATCTTACAGGAAAGCCCATGCAGAGTGTTAAAACAAATATAGTGTTTATAATATAATACAGTATAATCCCACTGTCTTTTATCGAGGAGGACTGATGTGGATTTCCATTGTTTCATTATGCAAAAAAATATAAAATCAAATATCCTGCCAACGAAACTGGCTGAGAAAATTAAATGTTACAAGTGACCCAAATAAAATTTAACTACTATGTTTCTCATTCTCACCCAGTGAAGGTACAGCCATCACCAGCTCTGGTCTCTGACTACAGATTATGGAAGCAAAATTCCCCATGTACTTCAGCTGTTTCTACATTTTAAAATAAAAACAAAGCAATTAATTTGGTGTAGAGTGATTTAGATACAGGATTCTAATCTGTATTCCTATAAACTTTCAGGAAAACACTTGTTCCTGCCTAAATGGTCATAGGTTTGCTGCCTGGATGATAATCCTGATGCAATTTCACACTGATTACCAAGGATTTTTACTGTGGCATAGCTGATCAGAGAAGTAGGCTCATAGGTGATTCTGTAGCAGTCTAGGTGATCTGTAAAGCCATCTTACTTCCTTACTTCTTCATTTTTAATACTTATCAAAATTGTTACATATAACACATCAAAACAGAATAAAGAAGAAAAAATATTAAAAATTGTTTTAAGCAGTATAAGCAGAAAGGTAGTGAAGGTGGTGATGAGACCTGAGAGGAGCCTGATGATGGATTTTGTTGTCAGAGAGCAAGACAATTTCATTGCCAGGAAGCACTTCTGAGGAAGGGGGGAATTCCTAATAGCAGAGCAGCTCCACATAACATCCACACTTCTTAACTGTGTGCTTGGGCAGCAGTACAGGCAGTGAAGCACAGAGACATGACCCAAGAGCAGCTGATGGCTAAACTCAGTACATCCACAATAACCATGAGGGACCACTCTCAAGTAAAGGATTTAAATTACATAGAACAAAATTCCATCAGAAAACCCTTCTTTTGAAAAGGGCTGTGGTTACTGTTCCTAGACCTGATCCCTCAACACACTGCTTCTGCTACCGACAGGGAGTCCCTGCTCAGCTTCGTGCCAGCTGGCTGTGGTCAGATTTGGGTGTTTTAAATTCTCACTTTGAGCTGATCTCTGTCAGCTCTGACCCCACCACAAGTGGAGAGTTTAAGAGAAGATCACAGCCAGTTCCCACCAGCCATTAACCTCTGCCTCCCCCAGACCTTCCCCCTTGCTTAGTGCTGGTGCACAGACACTCCTGTTTCTCCTCTCTCTTGTCAGCAGCTGTCCCAGCAAGAGGCATGTTTCTTTTGCTTTCCTCATCCTTCCTTCTCAGGTTGGGATCCAGGAGAGCTTCTCCTCTGTCTAAACACAAGGGAACAAGCAAAGACCTCTCCTGAGCAGCCTGGAAATGCAGCTGATGATTTTCACCCTGCTTTTCCAGGACTTCAGCTTCACATCTAACATTATCTGCTAGGACTTAGAAGTGCACACCCAATGGATCTCCTTAAGTCAAATAAAATACAAGTACTTGTTCCATCCTTCAAATGGAAATATTTTTATACTTTCCTACAGACCATCAGCTGTTTCATAACCTCAATATTCAGCTCCTTTCCTCAACTAGTTAACAGTGTTTCCAGAAATGCTCATTCACAAAATGATGGAATCATCAAATTGGAAAAGACCTCTAAGATCATTGAGTCCAACCATTAACCCAGCACTGCCAAGTCCACCATTGAGCCGTGTCCTTAGGTGCTACATCTACATAACTTTTAAATACCTCCAGAGATGGTGACTCCACCACTTCCATGAGCAGCCTCTTCCAATGTTAGACAATCCCTTCAGTGAAGAAATTCTTACTAATATCCACTCTAAACCTTCCCCGGTGCTATTTACACTTGTCCTGTTGCATTTTACTTGGGAGAAGAGACTGACACCCGCCTTGCTTCACCCATCTGGTTTTGAAGGACAGTTAGAACACACAGCAGCAGCAGCAGCAGTCAGGGTGCGTCAGTTTTTAAGCCAAAAATAGGACATTCTCCTAGCAGTAAATTTTATTTGTCACTTAATTTTGCAGTTACATTGATTTTTTTAAAAAAATACAGTTTGGGCCACTGTTTGCATAAAAGACGCTTTAGAAAAGTACACTGTATTGGTTTTCAAATTATTTGCCAATGTATCCCAGAAAAATTTCTGCTCTCTTTGCTGTCTGTCCCCCTATATTAGGAAGGGACTTTAAAAACTATCTTAATTCCAGAACAAATAAGATAATAGTACCAAGATGTATTCCTTCTGTCCAGTCTTGTCATGCTCAAAATCACTGAATTGTCCTAGTGCATTGCTGCATTTTTTTTTTCAAAATCCCATTTCAGTTTCCATCGGATTTCTTAGATGCACGAGTGACTTTCCAGCCAGTGCTCAGGCACAGAAAATCATTCAGTAAGAACACCCTACTCATCCTGTACTCCTAATGAGCACAGAGATTTTACCTGCCCTCTGGAAGCTTTACTCAGTGGATAAACAAAACTTCTCCTCTTTCAAAGCCTGCTGCAGCCCCAAGAGCCTCCCCAGAAAAGCAACACCTCCATAGCCACCCTGCAGCCAGGTAATTCCAACTCTGTGCAGAAATGCAGGATAATTACAGCTGAATTTCCACAGCAGGTGCACTCAGCCCACAGACCTTGCCATCTCCTTCGGAGCAGAGAAAACTCCACGAGAGAAAGAGGTTCTGTGGGGACAGCTCTGTGAAAAACTGAGCCCAGGGAACAAGTTTCAGCCACACATCAAGTTTTGTTGCCTCTACATCTGCTCTTTCCTGTGTGGTCTGTCTTTCCCCGTAGGCAGGGATCCTCAGACCTGTGCCTGGATGCAGTTCCCCAAGGCAGGTGTGCAGGCAGACACTGCTGGCCAGACATGGCCAGGCTGCCCCGTGCCCGAGCCACAGCCCCTTACACGTGTCCTGCATCAGAGCCTGACCCTGCTCCCCACCACCCTGTGCTGCATTTAAATGTTTGCCACGCTCCATGTGCCACTCATCCATCGGGCAGGCACACCTGGCCCTTTCCAGAGTTATCCCACACATCAAGGATCCTCAGCAGCAAATTATGGTGGGTGTGTTGCTGCCAGCCTGGGCCAGGTCCCTTTGTTTTCATACATCTGCTGCCATTAGCATTGTTCTGCCCATGACAGACACCTGACATTGTCCCCTGTAGTTTTATGATCAGTTTAGATTTTAGCTACTAAAGAAACCAAGCTAGGCTTGAAAATACACTTTTTCACATGTCTGGGAATTGAATGGAGACTAGCTGCTTCATTAGCAAGAAAGCTATTTTACTCTTTCAGGTGCTTTTTCCTTAGCCTAATTGCTAAGGTCTCATTTATACTTTAATTATTGTTACTTAGTTTGTTCAGGCAGTTTTAACTTGTTCTCACTCTGCAGGTCGGAGGTGTCCTTTGTGAATACAATCCAGTCTGTTTGCAAGAGAAGCAGTAAGGAAAAGTCATGATTTTTCAATAAAGCATCTTGTAATAATTTAGAAAATAAATTTTAAAAGTGTTTTGAAATTGCAATCAGTTAGTCCTTTTACTGAAGCAGAAATCTGATGGAGGAACAGGGAAATTGTCTGAGAGAAACTGCGGAACAGAAGTTTAGCGGCATGCCAAAAATTTCTGATGGAAAAAAAGACAAAGCAAAGTTGTGATCTGTATTCTATTCAGCTTACTGGAGGTCTGCACATGTTGCCCTCTGCATGTCCTTCCCTCTTTAATTATCTTGCCAGCTTCAGTGGCTCTCAATCTCAGGGTCACCAAAGCTACTTGCTGGTAACCTGATTGCCAACAATAACAAAAGTCTCAGAATTGCCTGTTTTGATTGTTGTTTAATTTTCATTCAATTCACAGTCAGTCCATGGTGAAAAGGGCTTCTTAATGTCTATCTCATGATCTAGAAACTCCCACCAGTGAGTGAAAATAGCTGCCCCTCAGAAGGGAGCACAAGTCCAGAGCTACTGGTCACTCAAGGACACCCAAATGCCAGCAGTAGCTATTTCCTCCTAAAAGAGCCTGTCCCAGATGTGCACTTATTCCCCCATCTCCATCACCCTTAGGTGATACTTCAGCTTCTTCTGGTGAAGTCAACTGAAAAATACTTGCTGTGCAAAGATCAAAGTAAAGCAACAATTAAAACTGGGTGAGGGCGTTGCTGAAGTTTAAAGGAGAAATGCTGGGAGACATTCACAGAGAGAAATGTGGAGATGATGGGCATGTCATTTTGCAGCACCGGAGCTCCTTCTGATGTGTGATTTCACACGGCCTTAACTGGCAGAAAATTTTCAGAAGACGTTTTGAAAACAAAGTTTCAGAAATACTCTGAACTTCTTTAGGCACAGCTCAATCAGGCTTGAATGGGGGGATGAGAAGGGGAAAATTAAAAAATGTAATGGAACATGGGCCAGTACCCCTCACTTTGGTTTCTAGCTTTTCACTACCCACCTGTGAGGCAATAGCAACTCTAAGACTGCTGCTACTGCAAGCAGCCAGTTTTCCCTGGGCCCTCTAGATCTGGGTGAGACGACAGCAAGGAAGCTGCAGGAGCCTGTGAAGAAAACACCACTAACACTGAATTGGCAGCTCGGTGCAGGAGGCAGAGCTGTCAGGGATTTAATTTGCCTTCCTCACACAGGTGCTTCTTCGCTGCAGCCACCACAGAGGTCCCTGGAAGAAGGACTGAAAGGGAGGAGGGCATGTGAGAAAAGGTTTTGATAGCTGGCCAGTACCTAATGCTCCTCTTGAAATATTCAGGGAGACAAAATGGTGTGTTCCTTCAACCGCCTCTCCTCTTTCGCTTCTTGAAACTCGATCTCAGTGATTTTCCTGTGTGAGAAACCCTAGCTAACTAGGAATAGCTTTAGGATGTTTAAGGTCTCATCCTTGTGACATCAACACAAGGACATTGATAGTTCCAAGGTGCTAGGGAGAATGAGGTGGTGGCATACCGTGTAGGAATAGTAATGATCTCATTCACAAGAACTGGGGAGGGCCAGAGCAATGTCCCATTTCATGAAAAACTGTAATATCAACAAATATCTGTAACACGACTCCAAAGAGTCTCTCAGAGTGGCTTTTAAATAATTGAAGAGGGAGTTTAGGTGCTGCTGAATGATGATGCTCTGGGCTTTCAGGCCAAGTTTTCTGAAGTTTACTATAGACTCCAAAGAGGGAGTGCATTCTAGCTTGAAAACAGATCTGAGTGAGCACTGAGCTGCCCTGGGATCAAAGTTTGTTAATATTTTAATGTTTCTAACATGACGCAGAGTGCATGAGAAGTATAAGCCTTGGGGACCATCCTGCTTAATTTATGTAGTGAGTCACTACCAAAAACCAAGGCTGTAGTTCTGCCTTCCTGATGGCATATTAAATTCTGGCTATTCTCAATAGTCCAATACGGAGGATTAAAACAACCTCTTCTTCCCCTTCTACATTTTTAACAAAGACAATAGAAAATTAAACTGGTTCAGGACAATAATAGGCAATCAGTAAAAGATGTTGGAGCTGACTGTCATTAGCTACACCACTTTTCAGTCTAGTATAGTGATAAATCAGATCAGCATTTGGCAAACGAAACAGTCATGCTGGTGCTGGAATAATTGCATGCATTGTCAGAAATGCAAGTAAAGGCCTTCAAATGTTTTGCCTACTTAACATCAACTCTGCTTTATTTAAAATAGTCATCTACAGAGCAAATATGATCTAGGGAAAAGCAGCACTGAGGCACTAATGGGTAACAGTAATCAGAAAAAGCTGAGCAGAGCATGTGTGCAGGGCCCCATCATGGGACAAGCAGCAGCAGTCTGGCTGCCCAACAGCAGGACACACAGTGGGGTCAGGGAGAGGACAGACCTCTCAGGGCTCTCTCTTCTTTGACCCTAACAGTCCCACATACAACCAGGCAAAGCACTGGTTCTCCAGCTTCATGGGCAGAGGGGTTCAGACAGGATTCTCCCCAGTGAGAGGGTGATGTAGCACAGATCTCTATATAGGAAAAATAATTGACAGCCTTAGCCTGCAAATGTTAGCTCTGTGGTGAGCAGAGTGAAAGAGAGTCCCAGTCTCCAGATAGCTTTGGATGCTGAAAACCACTATGACATCAACAGTGCATTTTGGCTCTCCTGCTGTCCCTGCTGCCTCTTGTAATTTTGTTTTGCTCAAAGCAGGATGCCAAGGTGAAACCCAGGACAAGTCATTTGTGACCACTCGAATAGTAAGGCAGTTGATGAGAAGGGCTGTACCTGTCCTCCTGACAACAAATGTCCTGCAAGTCACATGTGTCTTGGGAGGTGTCCCCAGCCAAGGAAGTCCATATAGACCACAGTGCCTTACAACTGCTACTACCTTCTCCCTCCACAACACTGGGCATTAAGGGAAGATCATCTGTGCAGTGGGCATTTGAACTCAGTTCCAGTTTCTGGCCTCCCAAAGCAATGAGTTATCTTGTCCTGCCACTGCTGCTGCCCTGCAGTGGAAGTGCTGGGTTTCCATGGCTAGGGTGGGAGCTTGCAAATTTTTTAAGTGACTTGAATGCAAACAAAGGCTGTGAGTTTGGCTTGGTCACCAGTCCCTGAACCATCTCAATTTTACAGCTTCTGCTGGCAAGAGATATACTGAATTCAGCTATTTTAGGTGAGCTTTAATCCTCAAAGAAAAAAAAGGGAAAGCAGGTTGATGTTCTCCTCTGGTAAAGCAACAAACCTCAATATATCAGGCAGTCTTTTTACCTGACAGACAAAGAAGGAAAAATTGTGCAGTTCCATGTATACTGGTGAGTGGATTTCACCTCATTATGGAAGGCTGTACACACTGATATGATGTTTTACCCTAGTTTGAAAAGACAGAAGAATCTGATTGTTTAGCTATAGCTTTGTTCATCCCATCACAACATGATTCCCCAGAAGGCTTCACTAAGAATGATGCACTGTTCTGTTTGTGACATGAAAAAGTGCACGTTTCACAGATGCTGCAACCTTACATCGGCTTGGTGTTTGTAAAAGGCTCCACAGCAGCCAGACAAGCCAAGGGCTTTAGGAGGCAGAGTGACACTGCAGGGGCCAGCTAATCCTGTGGCAACCTGGAGAGCACTGTTGCCTGAAGCTGTTAGAAGCACCAATCATTGACCTGGGCCTGCAGTGGATCTCCCAAAATAGCCTGGTACTGACTATCCTACTGGAAAAGGGAATAGCACAGCCAAAAGCCTGCAAGCATCTGGCACCAACATGCTTCCACATGTCGTGAATGCCTGCTAGCAAAGCTTCATATGGCCATTATCCTATGAAAGGTTCATTTGCATATCTGTGCCACTTGGGAAGTGAATATTTTTTATATTAGCCAAGAGCTGATGACAAAGAAGGGAAGATCTGCCTGGGACATGGTGTGCTTTCAGATGCCGAGGTGAATTGGTCGTCTGCCCACACACTGCCATGAGACATGGCCAACAGCTTCACGATTTGAACATGGGAATGGCATCACAGCCAAAGTCATAACTGGCCAGTTTCGGATGTCGACAAAACATTGTACATGCCTAAAACAGGGTTTCCACCTGGCTGCAGCACAAGGTGGGAAGATGTCTGGAAGAAAAAGACTGCAAAGAATAACAACCCCAAGCCACTGCAGCCCAGCTGTAGGAAGACTGGCCTTGTCACCACTGCCAGCTGAAGGGATGGTGCAGAATAGGACTCTCAGATCTAAACACACATTGACCTCTACATTGACCTCAGAACCTACTGCACCTGTCAAGAGCTACTCCTGTCACAGGGTAAACTACGTCCCGGTGCGTCAGAGAGCACATATGGCACCTTTAGAAGGAAACAGGGATACGACAGCTTCTTCAAAAGCATATGTTCACCTTTCTCCCATGCCTACGCAGAAGCACAAGGTGCAGAACATGCTCCACGCACACATCATCGTCATCGCCACAGCAGAGTACAGTCTGCTCCCAGGAGGGGCAGGGGTGTTGCAAACATTGAGCCTTTAGGCAAATCTCAAAACTCTGCAACTTCTGTCTTCATCTGTTGTGGTTCTGCCCATGCTGAAGCTGTGCTTGGGCTGAAATCAAGTAATTTTGCCTGCTTTGGGCTGGCTCTTTGGCTGGGTCTGGGGCACCAGTTCTCACCCTCAATCAAACAGCTGCTGGGGAAGAAGGGGATGGGGACAATTCTGAGCAACATTTTTCTAACATTTGTTTCCTCTTTGAGGCATATCAAACCCAAATTTTCATTTGCTTCCTCAAGACACATGGAGAAAAATGAGTACTATTTTTTTCACACAACTTCTCTGGTTAGTTAATAGACCACATTTTGGTATCTTACAGATGACCAGTCAACCCCACCATCACCATAACAGAACAAAACTCCAAGACCAATAGAACAACCTTGCAAGCCTTTTTTTGCTTTTTGAGAACCTCTTTTAGCCACATTATAGTGAGTGAGTTGTGGAGCAATAAGGAGATATTTCCAGCTTGTTTTGCTTTTTTAGACATCTTCCTGGATAACCTGGTTAACCACAAGTCACTGCACTGCTCAGTAACTCCACAGGGTACAATATCTCCTCCTACATTATGCAAAAGGACAAGCTGAACAGCAACTGCACATTCCTCTAGACTTTAAAAAAATCAATTATTTGTTTGTTTTTAAATCTGTAAAATCCTATGGAGACTTTTGCCTCTCTGCTGATTTTGTGGGCAAGGACAGCTGGAAAGAGTTTCCAGCATCTGCTGTGTTTGTGGGGAGGCTTTCCACACAGTGTGAAAGCCCCTCTCCTGACATGGCTGGAAAGGCTCTCACCAAATCACGGGAGTCACTCACCAGCCTCCTCTGTTTTTACCAAGTCGATAAAGGAAATTCTCACCACTGTGACTGACTGATTCTTTGATGGAGCTGCAAAGACACAGGAGGCATAATATCAGCTGCTGCACAGACGTCCCAAACATATGCTGCCAGCACCTTCAGTCTTGGGTTACAGCTACCCTGTTATTTTAGTATTGGATTTATCCTTTAGCAGCAAGTGCTAATCGTTCCACACCGGGCTGCGATGCTGAGGCCTCTGCAACTTGTCGCTGCCGACCAGAATGATATTAGAAAAATCAATTTATGACTTAAATAAGGAAAGAACAAAACAGTCCAAAGACAAGATACTACACTGTGTCACAAATACCCAAAAGACAGCATCATGAGCCTTAAATGCTTCAAATAAAAAAGTTTTGACTCGTTTCAAAACAAAACAAAAAAAGAAAGAAAATTATTTTCCAGTACTTTAAATAAAACAGTTTGGTTTGTTAGGCACTCCCAGACAAACATGAATAAATAAAAAGATGCAAAACCAGTAATAAATGCCTCTTTATTGGTAGCAATATTGTAGCGCTGGGGAAGAGGCAATAAGCTCAATGAAAGGAAGAGTACAGCTGCCATAAAAGGGATATTTAATTATAGCAGGACCCTTCAAACTGCAAAAGAAATCCATGAGTAGGGAATATGCTAGAGGTCTATAAAATCAGGAATAACAAGGAGACAGTGAAAAACAACCAATCCTTTTCTTTTCTAATATAATAACTAGGAGGCAGTAAATGTTCCAAACAAACAAGAGATGTATCTTCTTATTGGCACAGACTTACCCTGAGGACTACCCACTAATCACAGGGGAAATCATGTGTTTGCATGGATTCAAAAAGCAATTAGACAAACACATGAAAGAAAAAGGAAATTCATCAATAGCTAATAGGCACTAGGGCTTTTCCTCTGGTTGAAGATGTTCCTGAAACATAAGTCACTGGTGTCTGGGAGAGTTTCATCATAAGACCCACTATGGTCATCCATCACTTAAAAATCATAGAATCATAGAATGGTTTGGGTTGGAGGGGACCTTACAGATCATCACGCCTCAAAGCCTCACCCAACCTGGCCTTGAATACTTCCAGGAATAGGTAATGTACAACCTCTCTGGGCACCTTGTTCCTGTGCCTCATCACCCTCACACCAAAGAATTTATTCCTAATATTTCATCTAAATCTGCCCTTTAATCTAAACCACAGCTGCCATCAGGAGGTGCATGAGACATCATTAGCTTATGCCCCTCCCAGTGCATCCACATGGTCACACAGCCTTTCAGAGTACAAACCACAGACAACAAAACAGACACAGAAAATTAAGTCCCATTTTACACTTCAACAGGGTAAAGCAAGAAAATTAAGATTTTTTTATATCCTCTTCAGACTGATATGTTGGGGTGAGGGAGAATGTCTATAGCAGACAATAAGACCCTGTGTGATTAGGAAGTGCTCATTATTTTCTGAAGTTTACAGACAGTTTCCCAACTGCAGGGCAAAAACAGAAGAATGCTTTCAAAAGCAGTGTTTCATGAGAAATGCTTGTCACTGAAACACTGCATTTAAACAACTCAGAAGAGACCAAATACCTGTGTTTGAATATATTTGTAATTTATTTTGGTTTTTCGGGTATACATGACAGGTGCTGCAAATTCACACTTATCCTTTTTCTTATATTGCCACCTGGTGGTCCTGGGCATGTGGAAGTGTTCAACTCATTGATTTTTCAGTGAAACGAGCACAGTTCAGGCATTTAAAATAGCATGCATTTCTTTCCCTCTGAGATAGATGGTAAGCAATTTTTCAAATCTCACATTCTAGGCGTGAGGGGCTGTTTGGGTTTACAAGCAGCTCTTGATGATCTAAACAGATGATTGCACTGACCACCCCAAGTCACAGGGAATCAGTTCACATGGATTGCAGCTCTGCTGTGCACTCTGGACACCTGCTTGGCCTGGGTGCCTTGCTCCCTGGGGGCAGGCACCCCACACTCAGATGGGGGCAGGAGATGAACGGAGCTTCCAGCCAGAGCCAAACCATCTTTCTTCTGCCCTTTCCACCTCACCAGTGGTGGAAACATGATGTAAGGACATTTAACTAGTATGACAGGAGTTCTTTTGTTCCCAGAAGCAGTGTGCCATGTGGCCAGAGCAATGCCTGAGTTCCCATCTGGTGGGGATGTTGGAATACGCTGCACAGTGGGTGTGGTGAAGGTCCCAGCTCTGCAGCCACACATTAAAATCTGCAGCTCTGTCTGCAGAGGGCCACCAAGATAGAGGGAGCTGGATCAGTTGCCCTGTGGGGGAAGGTTCAGCCTGGGGAAGAGATGGCTTTGCAGACACTGGGTAGCAGCCTTCTGATACTAAGAAGGAGACTGTGAGGATGATGGAGCCCAGCTCTTCACAACGATGAGCTGAAGGAAGGTAAGACAGGGCATAAACCAAACGAGAGAGGTTCAAAACTGAGAGAAGAAGAAAAGTTTTCACCATGAAGACAGTCAGCAGCCAAAGAGGTTGCTCAGAGTGCCTGTGCAGTCTCCATCCTTTGAGATTTTCAAGACCAGACTGGCAGTCTGAGAACTGGAAGTTCTTTTGAGCAGCCTGGTGTGATTTCACAGTTGACCCTGCCTGGAGCAGGTTGGAAAAGAGACTTCCTGAGCTCCCTTCCATTTTTAATAACCACATGATCCTACTGCTCTGTGAAACATAATGTGGTTTTATTTCAGCTTTGAGCTAGTAATTTTCAGTACTACTAATCTATGGAAATGCACTTTTGAGCAATTAATAGGAATTGCAGAATTTCACATCAGAGACATAACTCCTGTTTAGAGCTTTTACATGACAAAACACATGAAATTTCTTTTTGATGGGTAGAAAAAGTTGAATCTGGTGTTTCTCTAGTAGTAGCTAAGGTAAAACAACATTTATACCTTTTTATTAGCTTTAACAGACTACATTCCATGTACCTGTAACTATAGGGGTGGTCTGCCAGCCTGAATCAATGCTCACCAGCTGTAAAGGGGCTCCCACTTCAACTAGTCCCAATGGACTTAGTGACCTGGAACTGTTACTGAAGGCACAGCAATGTTTGTGATATAAAGAGACTGTGTGCATAGTGCAAAGAAGCAGAAGTTTGACAACAGCACCCACTGGAGGCTTCTACATCACACCTTCAGCACCTTTGGAGGTCAGACAAACCTACCCTCAAGACCTACACAGAGCAACCTACAGGCATCTCAGGAGCTTCCCTGCACTGCATCTATTTCAACCTCCCTGGCTGAACTTCTTCTGCAGAAGAGGGAATAATGCATCACAGCTCAGTGGTCTCTGTGGACAGTGGTGAAAACTTGTAGCATCCAGAGAATTGAATATAGGACTGCCTGCTATGTCAAAGGAAAAAATTTAAACAGCAGAAAGCTCCTATGCTCTAAAAAGTGTGTCTGTGGAGTACAGATATTCTCTCAGAGAGGCACATCTTTATATGATAACTCACAGGAAGGAGACTCTCCAAGATTATGAAACAGAGAGACAAACATAACGATTGCTTTATCTTGAAAAGCACTTGGAAAACTTCCCTTGGGGAGACTGCAATCAATTCATTTTTGTAGAGTAGAAAAGTTCCCCCCACTGGCAGGTAGACAGCTTATGCTTTAGCAAGGGAGGAAGGCATGCTGCTCACACGTATGCCAGTAATTTGTTGTCAGGGAGAAAGGAGGTAATGAGGCTGGACAGGCTGTGTAAATACCAAAAGCCCAAAACCTAGCAAAGGAAGAATCAGAGGCACAGAAGGCAGAACAGAAAATACCAAGGGGATATTATACTCGACACATATAAATGCTCCTAGGACCATGTATTAGAAAGCATAAGATTATTTTACAAGAACAATAGGAAGAGAGAGGAGGCTGTTGAGAAAATAAGGATTGGTTACATGAGTACTTAGGGGCCTGCAGGAATGGAGAAGGGACCAAGGCAGCAAATCACCTTCTTAGAAGAAGAGGGGGTGAGTAAAGAGAGAAAAACACTTAGGAAAAACAAAATGAGGGAGGACAAGATCAGTGTTTGCACAAGCTTTTGAGGCAAGGGGAACAGCTCTTCTGCAGTAAAAAGTCTGTTTGCCGCATCCCTTTTATTTCACCTGGGATCTGTTGGAGTCTATATAAGGGTGACACCACCATAACATGGCAATTACCTCAGGCACACCACCTCCCCTCATCTGTGCAGCCAGAATGTCGGCTGAGTCCTGCAAACACCAATTACGTGGAGCAGCTCTCCTCAAGGACTTCAAGTCCAGGTCACATCTGGTTGGTAGAGCTACTCCAGGATACCGGAGCCAGCCCCATTATTATGGTACAGCATTGGGATTTGTCACATGGTCTACCCTAAATTCCCTCCAGAAAGAGAGAGATCATTTCTAGTTTTATTATTGCATTACAGCATAGGATGAGTTGCTGCAGAAAATGGCAATGTTTGGATATGCCACTGAACACAAACTGCTCAAATACAGTCACTAGAGCTGGTCACACAAGGTGACAGCAAGAGCTGTGCTTGAGCAAGAGTACCAGGGGCTGGCAAAAGGAGCCCACAGCCCGCCCAGCTCCCTAGCAGCAAATGCAGAAGCAGGATAAGAGGAATCTGGTGGTTGGCATGGGAAAAAAGGCAGCTCCTGGCTGGGGGAGAAAAGTGTCTGAAGGGATATCCCATAACTGTTTGAGGATGTGCCAGTACACAGAGCAAAAATGGGAATGGTTGGAGGGTCAAGGGCTGGGCAAGTCCCGGGGTACACATGGTGCCCTTCTGCCTCAAAACTACTGCTGCAGAGCCTGATACAGGATTGCTGGTAAAAGAGCAGTAGTGGGGCATTGCTGAACTGTGCTCAACAACTCCCACCTCCACCAGCTTCCAATGCACAAAAGGCAAAGTCTGATTTTTGTCCTGTCAGTGATTTGTCTCATCTTTTATACAGCTCCAGATGCTCCTTAAAACAGAGTAATATTTTTGCTTCCCATTTCAGTTATTTTAAAGTTTCCTTATTTGTAACAGCCACTTCTTTAAACTGAGATTTGAGTCTAAATGAGGACACAGCTGCTTCCTCCTCTTCCCTCATCTCTGCATTAGCTGCAGTTGGCAGTGAGCCTTGGAGCATTCTCATTTCTTCACGTTAAATATTTTGGAAAACAGAGATTAGTCAGAGTTACCAAAGCGATGTTTTCAATAGCTCAGAGTTCAATAATTGACTTCCTTGAAATTTTCATCTGCTTCTAGTTACTTCTAAAGTCCCAGCCCACAAGACAGACAACTGCAGGATAACATACTTTTTTTAAGGCTTAGCATGATGCTCCTGCTCCTTCTTTCCCATTTCATAACTGAAGAAATGAAGACTATCAATAGCTTGGCAGCAGTGTTTAGGGAGCCTGCCATGTGGAGGCCCAGGCACCAGTTCCTCGGGCTGAATGTCAGCATCCCACATCCTCCCACTTTACACAAACAGCTCGTTTTTCCTCCTGATCCACCGGACACCACGGCATCCTCACCTCTAATGTCAGTGTTAGCATGGCTTTTTGGTCCAACGCACACTTGAGAGGATGCCTACACCTACATCCTGGACTGAAAGATTTAAGATTGCTTTGGACAACCCCAATAACCATTTGATTTTGGTTATGAACAGCAAGACCCATGCCATTTCTTGCTTGTTCACTCATACCTCTACTGTAAGACAAAACAATTCTCCTCCTTTAGGTCTGATTACATAGAACAGTTTGTTCACATCTTTGACCACAAAGTCTCTTCAAAACAAGCATAAAGCCAGTAAATACTGATAATATGCATCCAAAATCTTCATGGGATGGCTTTACCTCAAATGTATCAAAAGGCATTAGAATATTCTTTACAAAACTTCAGTTTGTCCCATCAGTTTTCTCAACTCCATTTTCAGTGGCACTGTACAAGCAGCAGAGAATTTCAGAGTGTCACGTACATTGACAGCAGCTTATTTCTTAGTATTTTTTACGTGCTGGTTGGAAAAGACATGAATGGATTTTCTAAGAAGACAAAGGTGTATATAAAAGTCACACCTACTAAATGCATAGCAAAGTGATGTGATCAAAGATAGTAACATACATAAAATATTAATCATGTGTCAAGGTGTCTCTTGATAACCTCTAACTTAATTGAAAATTAAAAGTGTCTATTATAAACATTTAGACTTGGGAGACCAACAGACTAATCTGGTGCATTTAAAGCTGGAACAATGAGGTGTAATCTTTAATGCGATTGAGTCACAGAGTCCCAGGGGTAATGCCGTGGATTACTAAATTATCTAGTAGCTGATGCTTATTTAATGACAGCATTTCACAAAATAAAAGAGAGGGACAACTAATACGATGTTATATGATGTTTCATTGTCGTCTATACCCAGAAGTGGCCACATGACAAGATGTACTACTATTGGAAAGAATTGTACAGTATTATCATCAAATTGTAAGATACAAGATTACAATTGTGACACAGAATAAAGTTCCACTTCTGGCAGCTTTTTGCAACTTCACGAGTGATAAGTTATGTCTGTCTTTCTCTTGCCAGGATATAATTGCTTAAAAATTCCCAGACAAGTGAAATACAATAGTCAAATGCTTGAATGCTAAAGCACGCGTGTAAGGAAAGCACTGAGTACCACAAGTAAAATGTAGCAAATCATCTTTATTAATAAGTCATTTTTTTTATTCCCCTGTCCCCATTTTAAAGAATATTTTTTTTTAATGGCTGAAAAACAGAACTGAAAATGAAGAGCTAAATACAAAACCTTTCAAGGCATAAACTATAATTACTCTGGAAAGAGTACTGCCCACTCTGAAAGAGCTGCACTTTTAATTTAAATATCCAACATAGTAAAAAGTTAAACACAATTCCAATTACCTCTGCACCGCCATTTACAGGTAACAAAGCGGTTCTGGAATAACAATCATTTCATTCTCAAAGTTTAACTGATTTCCAAATTAGACTTTGGAATCAGATACAGACCTGCTGAGGTAAAGTCCTTCTGAAGTACTCTAAGTCTATTAGCATTCTACTTAAATAACACTATGGGACAACTAAGTTAACTTGTTTTCATCAGAGCAAAGAAGCCCTCAAAAGTCAGGAAGAGTCCAAAGGCAGTGTAAGGAATGGCTGCCTCCTTTTAGTTCCTGCCTAGTCATATCCATAAGCTTTTCCAGTCCAAACTGTAGAGGACAGCCCTCCAACAGTCTAAGAGGTGGTTCTTCTATCTCTGCTCAGAGAGGGCTCACAGGGGAGACACCAGAAGATTTAAGTGGTCTGTGTGTTCAGCTTTAAGCCCCACCTGACCAAGAAGCATGAGCTCAGCCCTGCACAGCAGAATAAAGGAATAAAATCAAAAGAAGCAGGCCTGTCCAAGCATGAGAACACAAACTACTCCTTCCAGAGTCACGTGGCCTCAGACTTGGACCAGGGCTGTAATACACATTCAAAGGCAATCAGAGAAAGCTACATGTTTAACCCTGATCTCTGGCTGCACATGCCTAAACACACACTGGCAGCACTGGCAGGCCAACCAACAGTTAAGTTTAATAGCAAGAGGAGTTAAAAAAAAATTCAGTACTCCATGTGGAATCTCAAGCACAAGCAGCTTCCCACCTACCCTTGGAGTCACAGTGCACAAAGCTGTTTCGTTATCCTCCCATGCCCTACCCCACCTCCCATCCCTCAGTTCCAGGATAGTCACCAAACAAAACATATACTCCATATTCCCAGAACTGCAGGAATAGAAAAATATTTGACATTTCAAACTTCCACTGAAGTTGCTTTAATAAGTTACATGTCAGATATTTCACCTTCCACAGCAGAAAACAGAAAATTCAATAATCAAAGTGGCTGAAAGTTGAAATAAAATGCTGTGAATCTGTTTGGCACAAACAGGCATGCTGTCTTTGCTAAAGAGCAAATCTGTTGACATTGAATATTTTAACAGAGTGATCAGCTCCACAACTTGCAAGCTGCAACCACTTGCTGCTGTTCTCATCATTATGTCCAGCTCTGCCTGCATGATGTCTCCAACATAAGCGTTTCACAGCAAGAGCATGACTTTGGCTGCAACAGAAAGAAATCCATACGTGCAAAATGTTAAACACAGTTGGGCATGTGAGTGCAAACATCAACAGTCATATAATTAGTACTCTTCAGTTAACCAACTGAGGAAAAACTGACTTGTGACAACCAGCAGGTAGTAAGTTCTTATTAAGTAGGGTCATTAACACTAATGACATTTTATCCTCTCACTCATCAATAATTTAAACAGCTATTGATTTTCAGTTTTACCACATTAAGCTGCAGGTCAAGCATCTCAGTTACTTAGATATGACAGATTCCTGGCTTTTAGCCTGCGATTTCCTGTTATCTGGTGTCTCTTTCCCATTCACTTCAAGCACACACAGGCCAAAGTCACCATCAACTTCCATTTCTGTTACTATCAATGCCAGTGTGTGACAGAGGAACCCAGGAGAGTGCTTCAAGTGAAACATTCAAAGTCTCTCCACAGAGTCCTTTTGGCTGTCGCTGCAGCAGCCCCACACATAGCTTGTCATTCCTTTGGTTTCTGCTGGAAGCTGCTCTCGAAAGCCTGCTGTCATCCACTCCAAAATGTTTCACTGATGTATATAGACAGTGATCCTTTCCACTCTCTCTTCAGTGTTTTATATCATCATATTTATGACTAAAGGTAAAGGCTTAAGTACAGCCAACAAAGAGTAATACTTCTCAAAGCATCTGCATAGCATGAAGTATTTTGGGGTTTAACCCCCCTCTGTTTTTTGTTCGTATTTGTTGGGAGGTTTATTTAATATATCCAAATAACCAATATTTTTATTTCTGGGTTTTGCTTCAAGACATCTTTAGATTTTCAGGGATCAAACTTTTCCTAAAAGGATAACAATTTTTGGTACAGAAATAAACTAGATTCATCTATTTTATACTATAAGAACAGAACTCCAGCACTGTTAGTCTGAAGAATAATATTTCATTGCTCCTAACTCTACTTCAAAAGACATACCTGTTATCTATCTCACCGCTTGTGGTCCAATCAGCCAGTGTTGGTTCTTTCCCACTTTGCTTCCATGTGTACAAGATAATCTTCCCGTTCTCTAAGCCTACTGCAACAATGTATCTATCAAGAGAATAATTACATTAGTTTCATTAGAAATTACAGTAGACAGCTCAGTGAGGTCAGATCTAATGCAGGATAGAAAGAACTAGCACTCAAGCACTATTGTTGCACCTTGCCCTTCAAATCAGTATTTACTTTTCCATGAAAAAAATTAATACATCACAATTTACATCAAAGCTGCTTCACCAAAAAAACAAAAAGAGCAAAGCAGAAACCTGCTGCACATACTTGATTAGGAAAAAATAAGGAGGTTTTCACATCAGATCAGTCAATATTGTTGGAAGAATTTATGTGTTTCAGGTGTGTTCATGCCTGTCTTAGTTTACAATGTAAGAT
>VZTH01008756.1:0-16787 GCA_013397815.1 Aleadryas rufinucha
GGGGTCAGCCATGCGGCCGCCGCGCCGGTGTTCTCTCCGGTGCGAGCCGCAGCTCCTGTGAGGGACCGGGCGGAGCCTCCGTTTCTGGAGAGTTCATGGGGCCGAGTCCCACCGCCTCAGCCCGCAGGAGGGGCCGTGGCTCCGCCTGGCCGTAAGCGGCTCGTCCGAGGGTTAAATAAAATCAACGTTTTCAGGAATTCCTCTGTAATGTTTTTAAAGCCTTCAGTAGTTCTCATTTTGACTCTTCTGGGCTCTCGCGTGTATCCCTGTCGCGGTTTTGATGTTTGAATGGCCGTGCGGAGCTCCCTGCCGGCCTGGCAGCCCGTGAGAGTGCCCAGCAGGCCTCGTTCCGTCCTGCTGCATCATCGCTCTGCTGGCTCGGCTCGGGTGTTAGCCAGCTACGCGCCCTCTGTTTCTGGTCTGTTTTCTTTGCTTTAAATAAGACAGAAATGTAAAGTGCTGTGTTACATGGGTCTAGTTGAGCAGCGTCTTTCCGGTGCCAGAAATGCACGGAATTCTCACGGGCCGCTTGTTGCCAATTTTAGCTCGATGCCGTCAGGGATTTGCTGTGCCCTCAGCCAGGTTGATGGTGGAGATACCGAGTAGGAGTAACTTTGGAGCAGAACTTAAAAGGAATCCTAACTAAATGCCTTCCTATTGCAAAGTACGGAATTCTGTACCAACTAAATAATAGTCACTTAAGAGGTCTTTCCTTGTCTTGTCTTTGAGCATATTGTGTTAAGTGAGTGTAAAGATTTTACTTGGGTACCTTGTCTATCTCTTCATTCATGATAGCCTATTTCTAAGCATCCTGAATAAGGACTAACAAAACCCAAACTATTTGAAGATCTTTCTTATTGTAAGTTTGTAGACTTAAAACCTGCCACAGGAATGTATTTTTTGTCTTCTTTTAAAAGCGTTTGTAAGATGAGATGCTTGTGAGGTAATTGAGATAAAAAGCTGCATTGGTATTAACATGTAACAAAGCCCATGGTCTTTTTTTTCCTCTATAATTTATATTCTCTGAAACAGACTGAACCCATACAATACACCATCCATCTAAACCTGCAGGGTTTTTTACTTTTATTAACTACTTGATCTGTCAAAAAGTTTCCTTGTTTGGCTGCTGTACCACAAACTTACCCATCTGCTCTTCTGGGCTGAAAAGAACCTGACAAGCTGTCTTTGATTTTTCAGTCATCATTCAGCACTTCACTGCCAACTCTTTGTCTGATTTTGACTGTGTTACAGAGTTTGCTGTAACTAATGGTTTAAAAAATATATTAAGCAGGAAGATTTCAGGAATTTATGAAATACATCATTTCACCACACAAGGGACAACTGATAGACATAAGCCCATGATATTCACAATGTATTTGAATGTGTTTAGTCTTTCAAAACTTAGTTTCAAGGGAGCCGTGGACTGTTTTGGCACTGAGTGAACCTTTATATGGCCTTGTTTTTTCCTCTCCTATAGGAAGAGGTTGACCCATCACTTGAAGCACTTGAATCCCGCCAGGAAGAGATTCTGAAGCGCTTGTATGAACTGAAGAGTGCTGTGGATGGGCTCTCCAAGATGATACAAACCCCGGATGCTGACTTTGATGTAACAAATATCATTCAAACTGACGAATTTTCTCCTTTGGCAACAAATGGAGCAGATTTAGATCTGATGCTTGGAAAGGTAAGTTTAGTTGAGCAGGTACATGGGTAGGTACTTTCTCAAGGTTCAGTTTTCAGGGTTGGAAGGAGAGCATTAAAACCTGGGATACTCAGAACTCAATATACAACCTACAATTACCATTTCATTTTGGCCATCCAGATTATAAATACAAACATTTATAAATACTACTACTATATATGCTCATTTGGATAGAATTTCAAGCTAGAATAGCTGATCTTGAAATTCCACCAGTTGGTTTCTTGTTTGTTACTAAACTGGAAACTTTTAACATTGGCTTCAGCTTGGAGTGGAATTTATCTCAGTCATGTCCTTGAATTACATGTTGAGGAAGGAAGATGTTTAAAGGTTTAAAGGAATTTTAAATATCCAAGCTTGAATTTATTTACTTGAATGTCATTAGAATTTCACACATACACATGCATGACTGTACATTTTGGTGTCAAATGAAAGCAATGAGTATTATCTTTAATATATTTATATATTTATCTATTATGATTATGAGTATGATCTGGAATGTGTCTTACCTGCTGACTGCTTTACTTTCCATTCAGGATTATGGTGCCCTGAAAGATGTTGTCATCAATGCAAATCCTTCTCTACCTCCACTGTCACTGTTAGTGATACACAGTCTGCTTTGTGAACGCTACAAAATATTATCAGCTGTTCACACACATTCATCTGTGAAAAGTGTGCCAGAAAACCTCCTGAAATGCTTTGGAGAGCAGACTAAGAAGCAGCCACGTCATGAGTATCAGCTGGGCTTTACTCTGATTTGGAAGGATGGTAAGAATGACATTTGTACATCAATATTTTACACTAGGTGAGAAAATGAAACTTGTGCTATAAACCCTTGCCAACAGCTGCCTTGGTGTCCTCGTGCTGACATATGGTGGATATGAAGAAGCAGGTAACATTTTTGTTCTCTTTTCATAGCTGTGAACCATGCTGGGCCAGAAGAGGAAGATTCTTGTTTGTGGTTAACTGCTGTTAAAATACACAGGGCATTGACAGGGTTGTTAGTACCTTCAGGATTTTTTTCTAACAGAAGTGGTTTTCAGTTTCTACAAATAAGGTAGCTAGAAGAGAAATTATGGAGATTTGGCTGAAGTTTTCAACAAGCAATCTCTTTATCCCAAAAGACTGAAAACTGCTCATCAGGTTAACGATGTTAACAGTGGTGCTGGCCTCACAAATACACACCATGGCATTACTGTTCTAGTTCATTTCTTTACTATGTTATATTCACTTTTTTTTTCCTGTTCATTTCAGTTCCCAAACCCCAGATGAAGTTTAGCATTCAAACCATGTGCCCTATAGAAGGAGAGGGGAACATCGCTCGGTTTCTCTTTTCCCTCTTTGGCCAGAAGTACAATGCAGTTACCTCAACTCTCATCGACAGCTGGGTGGACACGGCCATCCTGCAGCTGAAAGAAGGCAGCAGCAAGGAGAGGGGAGCGGTGCTGCGCTCCATGAACGCTGCCCTGGGCAAGAGCCCGTGGCTGGTGGGCAATGAACTGACGCTGGCCGACGTGGTGGCGTGGTGCGCGCTGCGGCAGACGGGCACCGCCAACGGCGCCCCGGCCAACGTGCAGAAATGGATCAAGTCCTGTGAGAACCTGGCACCTTTCAGCTCTGTGATGAAGCTGCTCAAGTGAGCCTCTACTCTTCATAGTGATGTTGTTTTAATCTTGCTCCACCTCATGCCTGCTGTAATGTTTGAGTCCTTTCTGAGGTGTATTTTAGCTACTACAGTTGGACAGAATCCTAAATGAATAAAAAGCATTACAGCTGCCTTTTGGGTGTGACCTTCCTTTTTTGTAACTCTTGTGCAACACATGGCTGAGGTATGTCAATTAATCCTATGTAAATACAAGCTGTGCTCTTACTTTTTCCACTGCAACATGATTCCTTTCTCAGGAGCCTTTGGTCAAGGCAAAAGGATAAATACCTTTTCAGAACAGACAGCAGAATGAAAATGCATTGAAATATTTTATGTAAAAAAAAGAAACATTTTATATAACTTAACACACAATAGAATTTAGTTCTTCCTGTCCTCAAACAGGAGAGCCTAGTCTCGTTTGTTCATCGTGCTCTTCAGAAAGCTGTCTTATTGTCTCCCTCAGCTTCTCTATTTCTTCTTCTTGCTGTCTCACCTTCTGTTGGAGGTTAGAAATAACCTGAAAATGACAGTTAGTTTACTTCATTTATAGCTAAGCAAGGATAAATACTGACCTACTTGAATTGTGTTTGCAATCCACTACACACACAATGCAGCAGCACTCAGCTATTCTACATTCTTGATACAAGTTAATCCACAAATCAGTGGGGTATGGAAAGGAAAAATGATTAGAAGAATCTGCAGAAGTGCTGAAAAGCTTTGAAAGCTTTTCTGACCTATAAAAATACCTCTCAACTGTACAGTCTTCAGAAAGTTACTTAAAGTTAATGACCATCTATCTCGCAGTAAAGACACCAGAAATAATACAGTGGCCTAAATACTGTAATCAGAAAAAGAGTCTTAAGAGCAATGTGTGATTAAATGTAATGCAGGCAGGGATACAAAGGCCATTTTCTTTTGGTGCTCCTTTATGCTGGAAGGGTTGGGGTTGCTGGCATGGCTCACCTGGTCTGTGCTGTGGAAGAGTTCGCTGTCCCGGAGCTGAGCCGCTGTCGGGCGCTCCGGAGCTCTCGGACTGCTGAGGAGTTTCACGTACTTGGCCTGAGTGGGCCATTTCTTTAAGAAAGTGTGAGGAATTTGGCCTGTCCTTAAATGTGTAAGAACTTCTGTTCTTTCCATTTCTGTTCCAAATGGTTGGAAGAGTTCCAGCAGGATAACACCCATGCTGTACATGTCCGACTGTTAACGGGGTGAAGAGAAAGTTCAGGGGTAACTGCGATTTTAACTTCAAAATCATGGTATGAAGAAGTTTCACAACAACGAAGTTTCATGATGATATGAAGAATATAGCACTACTAACAGAACACAAATGCAAATTTATATACATCCTAAACATTAAAAAATAATTTTTGCTTTAATAGCAAACGAGAAGGCAAAGTTGAAATCCACGTTTCAACAAAAACATTAGGAGTGACAGTAGGAGGAGTATTTATTTATTTATCAAAGATGTATTTGCCTATTGAAAGGCTTGATTTAGTCCTATTCTCTACCATGTGTTAATAGAGAAAAGAAGAAACAAAACAAAGTTCTCTACCTTGAAATCATAGTGAGATCCCTGCAGTTGTTCTGGCGAGGCATAGAGGCAAGTCCCCACTCCTGAAGTATGGGTCAGTCCTTTGAAAGGCAATTGGGACTCAGCAAGTGGTGTTACCCTTGCAAGTAACAGTTTAGTGATTTTAATACTATAGAAACTTAAACACTGAAACCCATTAAACTTTCTTCTCTTACCATTTATCCTTTCTGTCTGAAACCACTGGTCTGCATCATCCCAAAGAAGGTCTTTGCAGGCTAATCCAAAGTCACCTATTTTTACCTGATGATCAGATCCATGTAGAAAGATATTTCTAGGCTGCAAAACAAGACAGAACACAATTTAACAATATGTCTATATAAAGAATTATGTCATTTCAGCTGTTTCAAAGGCTATAAAATCCAGTTCACAGGTATAAGATGATTATTTCACTTTTTTGAGTAGTGAGAGATAAAAAATAGTCATTGCTGATACCAAATCGTGTTGGCAGCACCATTTGGGCTGAAAGGCCACACATACCTAGAACAAGTATCTAGGAAAAAAAGGAAGAAGAAGGAAAAACCAAGATTTAATGAAAAGATGAAGTACTTTTTTTCCCCAACAGAAACTGGGAAATTTGCAGAACAGGAACAGGCAAGAGCAGACAATAAATGTGACCAACTGATGTAGCAGGAAGGATGACTAAATATCATTGGGCCAGACATAAAGAAACCAAAATAGGCTTTTCTGTATGATGAGCACAGCTGCAATGTGCTACTTGGTTCTGGGAAGCTGCTAGGAAAAAAAAAGCCAAATTATGACAGACTTGAGAGCTCTGACTCAGAAAACTGAAACAGTTTTTATCCATATATTTTGATTTTAGGACCACTAAGGAGGAGAAATGCAAGCATTATGTATCTAGAAAAAAAACCCCAACTTGCTCAGGTGGCAGAAAGGAAATAGTTGGTTTTCTATTAGAGTATAAAGGAGATGTGAATAGTTTTAACAAGAGATGGGTAATCTCCATTCTTTTCCTATCTTCAATGCAGATCAAATTTAAAAGATGCAGCACTGACAAACAAGTTGCTAGGCTTCTCCTATCCACTGCAATAAAAACATACTCCAGGACACCCACCCACTGGGCTTCTGTTCTCAGAAATTCACATGCTGAAAGACTTTCTTAGAATATTAGCACAGAAATTACAGTCTCTGCAAGATACCTGCAAAATCATCATTAGAAAAATACATGGTGAAAACCATGAGAACTGGCTCCAAACCAGGTTTGCAGTAACTGAATGGAATTCTGGAATTCTCAACACAACTACCAGGACTTTGGACAGTAAGGCCATGATGATGCTAAAGGGGAAGGCAAACTGAAAAACTGTTCACCCTGAAACAGTTGACAGGAAAATGAAAATTAATCCTGAATGAAGGTTGTGTGATTTTAAGTAGTTCCAAGCTTCCACGTGTGAAGTTTTAATAATCATGATTTCTTCATACAGCTGCTGTATCATGCAGAAAACCTCAGAGTAGGAAGTGAAGTAGGAAAACACAAATTCACTTCCTGGCTATTCAGGTTTATCAGTTTACTGGTGGGGATGGGACAGAAGCGAGATACATCCACTTGTGACGCAATATGAGCCAGCCAGGAAGCCAAAAGTATTCTTAAGAGTTCCAAAAACCTTCCAGAGAACATATATAGGGCATCCTATTCTAATAATTCTTAGTGGTATTTTTTAAAGTCTGCTCTTTATTACTGTTAATAGGAATAAACCCAAAACTTTCAGTCACTGATGACATCGACAATTTTGGTTCCTCAGAGGATGCAGCAACTTTTTTGAAAAACAGCAATTATTTGCAACTATTTGGGGTTTTTTTAAAGCAAGCAACCAGAACATATTTTCAAAACCTCACTGGTATGCAGTTAGCAAACTGAGGTGTAGTCAAGGGGCTTTGCTTATTTTTGTAATTACCTAAACCAAAATTTTTCTAGGTAATTAAGTTTCTACCCTGGTTAAGGAAAGACTGAGACAAAAGAAAACCAATCTGACCACGCCTGTTTCAGACAGGAAAATGGCTTCGAAGGAGAAAACACTTCCAGAGCTTAAAATCCACTTGTAAGTCAGTGTAACTGAGCACAGTGCTGATAATAAAGGAAGTATGGTACTGCTATAGAGGAGATAATGGAATTTTTCATAGGTAACAACTAAATTCTGAAGAGCCCAGGTCATCTCAAATGCACCTATGAAGTTGCTTTCATTTTCCCATCATGTAAACTGTCTTTGTTTTCTTCAAACTCAAGTAATAATTTGATGGACTTACTTTAATGTCTCGATGCATCACTCCCATGCTGTGGATGTAGCAAACTCCTTCTACCACCTCCTGGAAAATTTTCATTGTCCAGCGAACATCCACGAGATGGTATGGACCTTAAAACAATTCAAATGATTTCAGCTAGTTTTACTGAGTTATATAAGTTTATGGTGGTCTTGTTGAATTCTGTTTATTTATGCGGTGGAATAAATTTTTAACAGAATGAGCACGTTTTAAATATGGATTTTCCCATGCTTCTCTCAAGATATTATTTCTGAATCAGCAAAAAGTCACTAACATCGACATTCCAAACAGGAAAGTTCAGGGAACATGAACCTGTGTTCTCCTGGAAAGATTCTTCCAAACCCCATCAGATACTTATTTGATTATGGATTTAACAAACTCTTTACTTTCATGTCAGTCCTGACCTAGCATGAAAAACACAGTTCCAGATTAAATCATACTCATTTATGTAGTGACATGCTGTCTGTATTGCTTTGCACTCTTCCTCTTTGCTTCCTAACCCTTCTGCTGCTTTGCTACCTTCTGAAATTCCTCAGTCTCCTCTGGCTGTGGTGGTCCTAAATAAACTTAGCACCTCCTTGTTTTGACCATTTTCCACATGACTATTTCAATAAACTACTTTGTCTTCCTGCTCTATTGACCCCTACCTTGTCCATTTAAACACTCACCATTTATTCACATTTGGATCTCTGTCTTACCTATGATAACATTCACCTTTTCCATGAAAATATGTGAAACCAGCATTTTTGGAAGCTCAAATGCCACAATAATTCTGTCATTTCCTGACCAGGAACATCATCTTTTAGCTTATGAAAGCTGAAAGATGATGATTACAGGAAGGATTAGTGGAAGTCAGCTGACAGTGTGCTGGTAAACCTGACTGTGTGAATGAAGAACAGATTTACCTTAATAATGATTAAAACCAAGATAAAACATTAATCACACAGTTTGTTTTACAGTCTGATGTGCATATGCTGCTTTTATACAACCACCCCAGAGAATGGAACGTGTCTCTAATGTTTTAAGAGCATTTGTTCTTCCAAATGTCAGCACTTACTGATGACTGCTTGGTATGAGGGCACAAGAACCCCCTGGTCACTCAGAAAAAGGAAATGTTACATTCTTTAACCTATTACAAATTAGCCTGCATAGGATTTTTGACTCCTGAAAACAAAATTTTAAGTCTGTTGTAACCTGTCTGGATCAAATGATGTATTTTCCACAGCAGATAAATTTGCCTTTAACCACTTTCTGAGAAGCAGCAGATTCTGTCAATAAAAAACTCAATTCCAAATAAGGAGCACTGCCCAGACACTGATCTCCCCCGGTAACAACGATGCCTCAGGCATTCAGTCATTCTTTTTTGAAGAGCTGTCTAAAACTCAAGAATTTCAATTCTTTTACCAACATCTATCATACAAAAATTCAATACAAGCTGCTATTTGATTAAGTGAATAAAGAATTTAATGAAGATCTGTGTTACAAGCTGCTGAAGTAAAATGAAAGTAGACAACTGCACTTCAAATTACAAAAAAAAAAATAATAATTTGCTTGACAATGAGTAAGACAGTGATGAATCTTACTTGAAGTGTCCTCTGATCTCTTGTTGCATCTTTTATTACGGTCAACAATCCAATCCCACAAGGATATTTCACACAACTGCATTTGTATATGAAGCATCAAATGATACTCCACCTAACAGAAAAAATAATGGTCCATAATTTTGCCATTGCAATATGAACAGTACTTCCTTAGTTATTTTCTTTAAATAAACCCAACATTTATTAAACAAAAAAACCCTCCAAAAACAGGTACCCAAAGGACATCAAGTACAGTATTAGTAATCTGCTGCACTCAAGAAGCAGATGCAACAATGCTATCTAGTTTGGGGAGCTTTTTGTTTGTTTCTCAAATTTTAACAATTGTTACATTATAAATATTAACAAAACTGCCAGATACATACTTTAATATTCAAAGTAGAGTTTGAAACCTACTAGATGTACTAAACAGAGGTTTATTCCAGCTTAATTAATATAAAATAGCAAAAAAAAAAAATCAACTTTTTGATACAGAATTTTATGGAATCACAGAATTGTTTAGGCTGGAAAAGACCTTTGAGTCCAACTGTTTGATTTACTACCATGAATATGCAGCTCAGTTTCTGATAATGCACCAGTTCATCTGATAACCTGGACAACTCAAGCAGACACCTTTAAAACTGGGTTTCTTGCAAGAGGGAACTCCAAGTGATAGCAAAAGCCTGAAGCATTCCAGAGCTGGCTGTGTTACACAAAATGGATCAGAGGTATGGTATAAAAGCCAACAAGGTTATAGAAGCACAAGTGATTCCCTGCTCAAATCTGCTTTTTATCTTTTTCCCACCCTGCATGGGCACCATATCACAGACCAAGACACTTTCACCAACAGCAGCTGCTTTTTAGCCATCATTACTAAAAACTAAATGTTTTCAAGTCTGATGGGGCTGTTTTATGCAGCAGTAGCACTTTTTATTCATGCAGGTACTTTGACAGGACTCAGGGTGCCTAACATATGGGAAGTTTCTCACAGATGCTGAGCTTTGCCAGCTCCTCTGGTCATTACATTCCTTGTAATGATGTTACCCACTTAAGTAAAAATTGTCTGAGCTTTTGGCTCTACTTGCAGTCATTTCATTCCTTTAAATTTGTTATTATGAATCATTCCTTTCCTGTCTCCTGAACTACCTTAAAAACATCACAAAATTAGACAGCAGTGAAGGATACTTAAAGAGAACTGGATTTACCTCAAACTCTCCACAGAGTGCTACCTCATTTTTGGAGCATTCTTCAGAGCAGGTCTTGCTTTCAGAGCTGGACTTGCTTTCAGTGCTGGCATCTTGATCCAGACTGGAATGAGGTCCCCATGATGAATGATTTTCCTTATCAGTTGATAAACTGTTAACATTATTTACAAAGTCTTCTTGCAGTTCTATGGAGAATTCACATTTATTTGGTTTCACACCCTCTTTGCTATTGCTGTTTGTAAAGTCATTCCTTACATCCATATTCTGCACTGATTCTCTACCCACATTTTTAAGACTGGTACTGTCACAGGACTTCTTTTCTTGGGAGGTAAGGTCAGCAAAGATAATTGAACTACCACTTTCCACACTTTGGATGTGACAGTGATCACTGAAAATAATAAAGGGAGAGAAATCCAAGTAAGTACACAGTTTCATACCATCTATTTGTCATACACCACACCGATTTTTCTTCCCCCAATTGCAAAAAGCACTCCCAAGTAAGAGTTTAGCTGCTTCCCCACATAAAACTCCAGGATTACATAACTGTCAGTGCAGGCTCCAGCTGTTTTAGTACTTTCTCCCAGCAGGGATTTTGGACAGCTGGCCCAGACAGCAGTGTCTCAGACACACAGCTGAAGTTAAAGTCAAATAGATGTTGCCACTGAGATTTGTAATACTCACTTGCTACTCTCTTGCTCCAAAGATAATGGCTGCAACTCCATTAATGTTTTACCTGTTAGATGAAAAGATAAATATGGTATTCTATAAAACAAAGAATGTATGCACATATTTACTAAAAATTAGCATTTAAGCTACAGCACCTCACTGAATTTAACTTTGTTACCTATACATAGCTCTAGATTATTTCTGCTGCTGCAAAAGGGGCTTGGTTAAATCTACTAAGAAGCTACCCTAATATGTATTTCATTTTCCTTTAAATGGAAAGAAAATATTTGTTGTACAAAGTCACCAAAATGGTTGTATTGGGCTCTCTTAGATATTTACTTAGACCTCATCTTTCAGAAGTCAGCCTGTTCAAAGAAAGGGTTTGCAATGCCTAGAATAACACACAATTAAAGAAGCAGCTCCTCAAGGCACCACCCTTCACATCTCACTGCTGCTGTTTTGAAGACATTTGAGATCTTGGAAATGATTGTCATCAAAACTGCATTTTTATATGAAAAAGCTGTTTTAGCACACAGAAGGAAACATAAACCACCAATCTTGTAAGACAAGGGAAACCATTAAGTACCACAAAACCTACCTATAGATCTCGTTATGTACTTCCACTACCACCATTAAACATTTGTGAAGGACCCTCAGCATTAAACAACTGCTTCCCTCAAGATTCTCTGGATCATTGGTCTAACAGTTTTGCCTGTTTTACTCTTCTGTCAACTTCCTATGCATTTATGCATTTTCTTTTGTGCTTATGGCTGCCTGGGCATCAAGTCAGTGACTTGGAAAGCAATAAAGTTATACAGAGCATAACCAAACCTCCCACCAAGAGAGGATCAAAAGATTTAACTGCTAAAGGCACTCCAGGAAAGGACTAGAAAGGGACCAATGGATTAGGGTTACAAAGGGAGCAAAGGACAGGGTGTGGAAAGAGCTGAGAACAAAGAAACTGAAGAGAAAACCCGAGAAGAAGGTATAAGATTAACACAAAAGGAGAGAAATTCTCAACAGTTACAGACAGCAGCTGATACACAAAAAAACAGTTATTTTATCAGAGAAGTAATACTCTCCTGCAAATAATAGTAGAGAGGTTGTAAGATGCAAGCAATAATTACACAATGAGCTGTACTTTCCTTTTGAATGCACTGTTTGAACTTGTTCCATCCAAGCAGTGTGATAGCCCACGATGTTGGGATGCTGCAGCCCAGCCAGCACTTTGACTTCTCGGAGCACCTAAAAGGACCAAAAAACCCACAGTGGGACAGTCCTTTATTCTGAATGCTTAGAAACACCAAAGACAACAAAAACCATGTTTCTTACAGAGAAAGAACAGATAGAATTGTTACAGTAACAGAGAAAATTTGAAAGCTTTAAAACAAATTGATTCTCATGGTTGCAGAGATCACGTTCGAGTAATTAATATGGTTCTTTTAATGGACTTTAATATCTCTCATTTACTTTTTTCCTCTAGGTATTGACAGGCTCAAACCTTTAAAAACTCAGAATGCATAAAGAATTCTATTAGTATTTTTAATGTATCAGGAAATATTAGCTAAATTAATAAATTAGAACAGAATAAGCTAAAGCCAACAAGGAGTTAAAACAGGGACACAACACAGGAAGAAGAATACCTTCATGCAATCTCTTCTGGTAGCCTTCTTAATCTTAATTTTTTTAATAGCATAGAACTGACCATCCAACTTGTTTCTGACCTGAAAACAATTGCAATAGGAGAAAATTAGGTGTTAATGTGCTTGGATTAATTAAATCCTTTAGAACCCACTGTTTTCTAAAATTTTATTTCTGCACCCCAGTCATACAGAGCACCATCTGTATCAGAGAATGAAACTGGGATTAGGCCCCTGCTAAGACAGGGATACTGATAGGTGCTGATAACTGCTTAATAGGTCCTCAATAAATATGTGAGACCACACCTGTCATTTCCCCATGGCCCATACCTCATGGGGAACCTGGCCATACACTACAAGTCATTAATACAATTAAGCCAATTCAATATTGGCTTGGACAGTTTATGTTCATATTAAGCCTCATTTTTTTCAAGCAGCCACAACTAAAGCATTGGGGTGTGCAGACTAATCTGTACTGCTGCTGTTCAAAGTCAATGTAACACAATATTTCACACGTGAAATAAGGAGTTTTCTTTCATTTTAAAAGTGTCAAAATACACAAAGTAAAACATCTGATATATCCTGCTTTTGACAAACAAAACTTATTCCAACTGAGCAGCTTCTGAAATGAAACACCAACTTTCTTCTAAGGTACAGATTTGCACCTCTTCTAGTCAAAAAACATTTGGCAGTACAGCCAAAACAGTAACTCCAAATTCCAAAGAAAAACTAGATACAAACAGATCAGTTTTAAATGTGAGGTAAAGAATACCTTGTACACTTTGCCATATCCTCCTTTTCCTAGCCTTGCAACCTCTTCAAACTCATTCAAGTATCGTGAAGTCTGTGCTTCAAAGAGAACTTCTTTTTCCCTAATCAAGAAAAGTTAGGCTGCATTAAACTAATTACAAGTTACAAGTGAGATACATCTGTACATATTCTAAAAATACTATTTATGTTATGAAAAGAAGAAGGAAGTACCTTGACATGACCATACTGTACCAGCCTGAGTTTCAGTGAATACTGAAAACCAGCAGACTGCAAGAGCATGCACATGCTCTACAAATCCATACTCTGTTTTAACAGAGGTGTTCAGATTATTTCTTTCACATTGATGCCTGATAAATCTTGTTTTCCTGAACAGTGGCACTGAATGCGAGAGTTGCACTGAAGAACAAATTTTCACCATATCATTTTGAGAATTTGGAGAAACTTTTACCTTTTTTCCTATGTTTCAGAGCCAAAATATGCAATGTAGCATTAATTAAATTCAGAGTGCAGCACTTTAGGGAAGGAGTTCATTTAGTATTCCTACATGCTTTGAATACGTACCCAATTGCATGAGTCTCTCCATTATCAAGTTCCTATGAAACAACAAAAAATCCAACATTAAAACATGCTATATAAAAAGAATAATGTGTCTGCTGTTGCCAGTGGCATGGACAGCTTACACAGAACAGAAACTGCAACCTCCTTCTTAGAAGAAAATGAGGTTACAGACAGCCATTCACATGCTGCAGAGAGCTTCACCAAATTAAAGTATTATTATCCCACTGGTAATCTGTTAACATGTCTCTGCTGGAGAGATTACTGCCCTTTTAGAGTTCTGCTGGCAAACAGGATAAAATGAGGGCTCTAAAATGTGCTTAAACCAAAATTAACCAGCTTAGTTCAAGCAGCAGGATAAGCAAACGGGTCTGACTCAGCCTGAAGCACAAGTACACAGAATACACCCTCCACTAATGTAAATAAGAGGGTGTTAACATAACCCACAGTTTAAAGTTGAAAATGGATGTCTGTCAAAAAAAGCTGCAGCAATACTTACAACACCTTGCCTTGTTTATAAACATTTTAACTTGTTTTATTATTATTATTATTTATTAAGGTACAAAATGTTGATGGTTTCAAAAACTGGTTTGCACCTATAGAACCAGAGCATGCCATCCCAAACAGCTAAGGAGTTCTTTTGTATGACTATTAAAAAGACCCAATCCAACATTAAAAGAACCCCCCAAACAAAAGCTCCTTTCTGCAGAGGTTGCCAAAGACGTGTAACAAAGCTCACCCCGTTAAGGATTTGTTGATTAGCTGCTTTCATCAGTTCAGCAATGGCTCTGTTGTGCTGCAGTCTTACAGTACTAAATTCATCACAGAAGGCAAAAGGGGAGAGCAAGCCTGTTCTTGTGAAAGCCTGACGAAGAACTGCACAAAGGAGCACAGAAACGTCAGAGAAACATTAAATAAAGCCAGCCAGTAAGACCATGCAAAGTTTTTAAACAACAAATCTTACTTGAAAGATAACGTGTCTGAAAAACTGAACAATCCCTCCTACCCTAATGTTGTTCCTCTACTCTTAGCAATAAAAACTAATTAAATCCAAACTAGAGCTGCTCTATGGGAATCCCTTTGCATATTACAGTTATTTGCCATGCCCTTCAGGGTCACTACTGCATCTCCTCTTCCTCCTCATCTCAGCAGATGAATTATACAAACATCCACCCATCCACTTACATTTTACCTGTGATCAGTGAAAAGAAAAATTCAAAGCAGGTTCTTGCAATTACAAGAACACATTTATAATCACAAGTGGTCATGTCAAGATTTTCTAATTCCCATCCAAACCCACACACTTGTGCACACACTCATAATAAAGAATGAAGCCACTTCCTTCCACCACCTCCCCAAGCACCTCACCTCTTTCAGCTGCAGTAAAACAACTGTGGCAAACAAAACCTAATAAATGCCGGAGATGGGTGCAACTACAATGTTATAAATTTTAGCTGTGAACAACACATTTGATTTTATTGTCTACAGTCATATAAAGTAAGGACAAAACCCTTGGATATGCTTTCTTAAATGCACTAAGTATATGCCTAAACGAACAAAATACCCATTATAAGTCACAACCCAAAAAGGTATTTTAAAAGTAACACTTCACACTTAAAAATGCGAACTCCCTGAATGACTTTATGGCAAAATAAAGGGCTTATAAAGGTATTTACTCAGATTTTCACAGAATATAATTTTGAAATATTTAGTGAAGACTCTACTACAACTATTTCTTGATAAGCATTTTATTAAATTCCTCTTCCACCTGCATTTTTAGATCACGTTTAACAGGTATATAATTTACCCTCCTGCCCTTCTCATGATGCAACTCAGGATCTAGCTGCAACAGAACTGTCTGATTCTTACATCTACAGCAATATTCTGTTACTGTTTTCAAAAATAAGACAAGTTGTCATTGTCAATTTAGTTGATTCAAGGTATTCATCCTCTTCACAGAATCACTCCTGTCCCCTAGGGATGAAACCTACAGCTTTGTATTGATATTACACTGTAAATGTGCACAGAAGGGTCTGGTACACACTGCAGCAAGGCAGTTTGAGAGACAGGAATGAACTCCTCTTACTAACTTCGGAACAAACACCTGGAGTGAACGGGGTTGTGCGTGTACATGTGGCAGAGATGCTCCAGCAGTGACACAAGCAGCAGCTGGTTTTGGATGGTCGAGGTGAACTTCACGAATTTTTGCGACCCGTTTGCAACTCGCAGCTCGGCCGGCACATCCGATTCTGGAAGAGAGCAGTCAAGACAAATGAACTTAGGTCTCAGTAAACACCCATTTACCTAAACATCAAAACAACGCACAACCACACAGCTTCAACACAACCCCGGCTCACAGAGGCAGCACCCGAGCTGCCATTAAGGGAATAGTTTAAGACGCTAATTAGGAACCTAATTAATTTTTTTAAGTGCACGCGGAAAGCAGCTACCCGGGGAGACCGAGGCGCCCCGTGCCCGAGGCAGGGGGAGCTCCCACGGCGGCCTCAGGGCAGGGCGCCGCCGAGGGCCTGCCCGCGCTTGCATCACCCCCGCGGCCGCCGCTACCTCAGAGCGATGGGCAAGGACGGGAAGAGGAAGGCGGCGGTTCTACCTTCCTTCCCTCCCTGCCAGCCGGGGGAAAGGGGCGACTTCCCCGCTCGCCCACACGGCTGCCCTGCTTACCGTCAAAGCGCGGCTCCGGGCTCTCCTCAGGGTACTCGATGGCGGGCGGCGGCGCTCGCAGGGCCGCAGCCCTCCCGCCCCACCACATGCCGGGTACCGGGAGCCCGCGTCCCCTCCGCTGCGGCCGGCGGGGCCCGCCCGCCTCCCCGGGGGCGGTCCGGGGGCCGGGCCAGCGTTTATGGCCGCTCTTTGAGCGCGGAGCGATAAAACATGAACCGGAGGGATAAACCCGAGAGGGGAACCTTCGGCCCGGGAGGCGGGGACGAGCAGGCAGCAGCTCGTAGCGAAGGTCTGCGGAGGGGAGCGGAGCGTCTCCTCCCCTCCGCACGGGGACCGGCGCCGCCCGCAGCCCGCGTGAGCCCCGCGCCCGGACCGGGGGTCGCCGAGCCCCCTCTAGCGGCTCCCGGCCGCGGCACAGGGGCGGTGCCGGTCCCCGTGTGACCCGGAGGCGCTCGCTGCTCCCCCCGCCGCCGCCGCCGCCT
>VZTH01008756.1:17259-68340 GCA_013397815.1 Aleadryas rufinucha
CCCTTCGCCTGCGTGTCGGTTTTGTTTTGTGTGTGTTTGGGCTCTTGCCGCGCTGAGCGCGGACATGTTGCTCGAGGTGCCCGTCCCTGCCCCTGCCAGCGGCCTTTTACTGCCGGTGTCAGAACGTTTTCGGGAACCGGGACCCCTCGGAAAGGCAGAGCGGGGGAAAGCCGGGTCGGTGCTGAGGGCTTGGCGCTGGCGGTACCGGGGCGGTTCGGTTGTGAGCGGGGTCCGGGGCCTCGGGGCCGCCCGGAGCGAGGCGCTCGCGGGCGCTCGCGGCGCCGGGCTCGGTCCCGCCACAACCAACGGCCCCGGGACACGGAGTTCGGAGCTGTCCCGCGCCGGGCGCTCCCTGCTGAGCGGGGGTAAACTCATTAATTACTTTCGCCTCTCGCTGCCTTTCATTTTGTAACGAAAGCAAAAGCAGCGCGGGGCGTGTGTTTGTGTTCGGCGCTGCCCCGGGTTGTTTTTGCTGCCGGCGGCGTGTGCGGTGCGGTGCGGTCGGGGATGCAGCGAGGTGACTCTGCCTGGGCTTCTGCTGGAGTAGTTTCCTCCTGCTTCTTGTTTGTGCCTCGGTGTTGCCGTGTGCCGCTCTTGTTTTTGTACGCTCGCTGCTGGAATTGTTTGGTTTGTACCGAGATAAAGGCGCAGTCATACTCCCTGGCTGAACGCGGTCCTGCGAACGGGATCTTGTATAAAACCCTCCTGGGCTGTGATTTATTGTATGCAGAGCGGAGACCAAACATAAATATTTAGATCCAAGTCGTAACTGATGCGCGTTGTGATGAGACTGCGAAAAAAGGAGTCTAAACAACCCTGATGCAACACTCCAAATGGGAGGGAAGCAACTGTTTGTTCTGTTATACTCGTCAATATCATACCGGGAGAAGTCTGCTATGGGAATAGCACAGGGAACAAACGCTCCATGCACATGGCAATGTGCATTTCTGTTCGGCAGTGGGACAGGAACAGAACCTGTATGTGCACTGAACAGTGCGAGAGGAAAAATATCCGTGTTTGTAATTCCTGTGCTACTTCATCAAAGAGGTGTTACATCCAAATTCATTATATTGACTTTTTTTTAAGTGGTGGATCGGAGTTATTCTTGACATCCGTTGATACTTGCAGGTGTCTTGCTGTTTGATATCTGGTAATGTGCTAGTCGGTTGTCAAAAATAAGTTTAAAAATACCTGAGGCATCCCTCATTGGTCAGTCTAAGGCCAAAGCTTTTTTGTGATAATATCCTTCTGTTTGCTTTTCACTGCAGTCTTGATTCTGGTTTTTGTCCTGCAAATAAGTTTCATATGTGATGTTGAAACCCCTTCCCTTTCTATCGGGAAAAGGAAATGTCACCAGTATCTGCAATTGGAAGTCTGGATCTTAGCTGGAAATCACTAAGCCCAAGAACTGTCATCTTAGTCTTTCAAATGGACAAGGATGTCCTATTTTTTCAGTGAAATGAGTGAATTTTCCATTTTTTGTGTATTATCATCTCTAAAATGGAAAGTGTGTACAGAGTAGATTTAAAATTGAAAATTTAGAGGAGAAAATATCTAATTAAAGGCTTTGCGCGTAATTTGTCTTTTGTGGGAGTAGAAGTTCTCCGATTTACTGTGCTTTCTTTAATCTACTCAAAGTTTTATCATTAGCAATCCAGTTGTGCCATGAATCTGAAAGTGCTTCATGCTTTGTTCTCTCAGTTGTTTCAGGATTACAAGCAGGTTATACTTTAAACCCTCAGTTAAGTTTATAGTTTCCCTAAACTTACAAAGGCCCTACATGATACAGTGTGATAGTAGTAAAAATTTACATGTAGGAGTTGATAATTGATCATGTAATTATTCAGCAGCTTACTATGCACACACAACTACACATATTTTAAAAGGTACTATCCTGAAACATAATCAGCATTTTTTAAAGGACTTAATATCAGTTGTTGCTTTTATTCTTGAGGGCTGAGGATTTGTTTTGCTTTCTTTTGCCTTCACCATTTTCTTTCTGTAGTTTACATTCCTCTTTTGTTTCTCCCTGGCGAAACAACTTTACATAAGTAGAACTGAAAAAGATGCCTTTTAATTCGACTTCTTGGTTCATAAGTAAGCACTGTAAATGTGATGGGTGCAAAACACTGCAAGGAGTGCTGCCAAATTTATATCCAAACAAATTCTTCTTGGAAGGGCAGAAGAAACCCAGGTGGAAATAAATTTGCGAGTGTTTTCTTGCTCTCCTTTCCCATGATTTCTCAGAGCTGTATCCCATCCTCTGTGTCATCAGGGGTGTGTGGTTCCCAGGAGCAAGAACATGTTAGCCAGACAATTCCTCCTGGATCTCAACAGGCCAGCATTTGGTCATGCCACTGCTCTCAGCTTCTTTTGGGAAGGAGATCTTGGTAACTACAGTGGTTTAAAATCCCATGAAAGTGTAAGAAATGTCATCAATCGTTAGCTCAGCAGAAGTTAAAAGCAGTATTGATACAGTTTTGATGGAAAATTCTATTTTGTGTGTTTAGTTGTGTGTTGGGTGGAATTTTTTTTTAGTTTTGGGTGTTTGTTCCTTTGTTTGTCATCACTCTTAGCCGTTGAGCTCTTCAAGTTCTTTGAGGCTAAGTGACAAGATCTCTCTTAGCCTTTCCTTTCTGGAATATTTGGGACGTTCTTATGCCAAACAGAACTTTTGCCTATGTTACAGATATGAACAATGACCATAGTTAACAAGCCAAAATCTTCAAAGTCTAAAAAATCTTCCTCGAGACGCTCTGACAAATCTATGAAACCCCGTACTAAAAAAATGACGTCCCGCACCGCAAGCTTGGGCCGGGTACCTCCTGCAGAAGATCCAAACAAAGTCTCTGTGGACAAAGGTCCTGGGGGGCATATTTATTGTAGATCATCTCAAAAATCAAAGCCTTTTGCCCAAAGAGATCTAGGTAAGTGTCTTTTGTCCTCCCTCTTTTTTATTAAAACTCAAGTAGAAGCAGATTTTCGTTGTTGCATTGCTGTAAAATGGGACTACAACAAATCAAGAGTTCGGCCATAGACTTCAGTTTTGTGCATCCCCTAAGGCAGCTGCAGGGATGGATGTTGCAGAACTTAGTTTTATCTGTTTACAATTGATTTGTAAAGTATTTTTTATTTATGTATAATCAGATAAGGGCAGCTTTTCATAATGCATAGATGTACCTAGGTCTCTTCTGGAGAGAAAAGTACATTTTACCATGTCTATTCATGGCTTCCATTATTCACAAGTCTTTGAATAATAACACTGCCCAGGAAGAGATCTGATATCCATAGGGTTATTTGCTGTGCTGCTTACTTGTTTGTCCATCTGAGTTCTCCTTACTGCATAACCACAAGTGTAAGTTTGTGGTTTAAGTTACAATAAGGAAAAACCCAGAAATTTAATGAATAAAGAGATTAAAGGATATAGATATAAAAAAAACCTGGGTGCTAAAATTAGGCTGGTAGTTTGTCTTGCATTAGAAGAATTAAAACAGATTAATAAATTGTTGTCCCAAGCAGTGTGTTGACCAGCAAATTCACGTGGCAGTGTTAAAACTGTGCATCATGTGTTGCTGTGTTTCGGAGCAGAGCTGGTTCTTCAGGCTGCTCCTGCACAATCCTACTTTTTAAAATACCTCCTTTAAAACAAAACCAATACAACCCTTTCTAAGAGACAATTTTCTTGCAGTTGTTAATGATGGGATCGCTCCGCCACAAAGAATTCTTTTTCCGCCCGAGAAAATCTGCATGGATTGGCAGCAAACACAAAGTGTTGGAGTTGGGCTGCAGAACCTCGGCAACACGTGTTTCCTTAATTCTACTCTCCAGTGTTTGACCTACACACCTCCTCTTGCCAATTACATGCTTTCACTTGAGCACACCAAATCATGTGAGTACTTCCTAACACCGTCAATCTGTTGGACAGCTCCGGAGGTGAAAGAAAAACCAACAGTGGTTCTGTGAAGAGCATTCTTAGTTGTCCTATTTTGCCTCTAGAAGCAGGTTTTCAACGTGATCTTAAAGGTCTTTTCCAGCCTGCATGGTTCTGTGATTCTGCTCACAGGAGGCTCAGAATTACAGAGGCATATAAAGTGAATTTGTTAATTTAATGTGCCACGGTAAAACTTAAAGAAAAGATCATTTCTTGCTTCGTGTGAATAATAAAGTGCATTGTAAAGTAAGGCATTTGATGAACATTTGGCATTTGGGTTTCCTGCTGGTAGAAAGGTGATAAAATTTAGGATGTTGGCGTTGAAGAGCCTCAGTCTTCACAGCTGAGATGCTGCAGTGCACTAATGCTGTGATAAGTTACATGTTCAATGTTGACCCATTAAAAAACCCAAACGTTCTAGAAAGCCCTACAAACTAATCTCTTATGAACCCAAATAGAAACTGGGGGGGACTGTATTAAAATTTAGGCTGATTTTAATCTAAATAATTAAGTCTGTATTTTTTAAACCCTGGAATTTGTGTTCTTTGAATTTTGTTGTTCTACTTGAATTTATTTAAGCCTAAGGGAACTTCTTTTTATATCCATAAAGGTGTTTTTTTCCTAGGGCACCTGTGTGTTTTCTAGTCTGGTGTCTCAATGTGTATTCCTAGAAGTTTGATCGTGTTTTGTTCCCATATAAAAATTATTTCAGTTCAGAATCATAGAATGGTTTGGGCTGGAAGGAACCTGCAGAATGATTTAGTTCCAATCCCCTGCCATGGGCAGGGACACCTTCCCCTGGGAGTGCTCCAGGCCAGGCTGGATGAGGCTTGGAGCAACCTGGTCTGTGATTCTGTGAGTTTTATCCTGTACAGTTCTGCATGATAAAATGCCCCAAAACTGTTGGGATTTTGACACCTTAGGAGAAGGGAATGTAGCACAGGGAGTGGGCATTGCACCCACAACTTAGATTATTATTATTATTTGGGGTTTGGGGTTTTTTAAGCAATGTGTATTTGACTAGAATGGGTGGCTTTCTTCTTTCACTAGGTCATGTAGAAGGATTCTGTATGATGTGCACGATGGAAAGTCACATCAACCAGGTCCTGTGTTGCTCTAATAATGCCATCAAACCTACGTCTGTTATCAATGGCCTTAAAAGTAAGTAGTTTGATATAGGTTTATTTCTAATTTTTTCAGTTTTTCAAAGAGTTTTTTGATGCATATAAATAATTGTGATACTTTAAAGAAGAGGTATTTTAGAAATGTGTGTTTTCTTTCATTCTATAAGAAATAAATGTATAATAACCTTCTTTTTTATTAGGAATAGGAAAACATTTCCATTTTGGCAGTCAAGAGGATGCACATGAATTCTTATGCTTCACTGTTGATGCTTTACAGAAAGCTTGCTTGAATGGAAGCACCAAGTAAGCATAAACTAAATTCAAATGTCTCCTAGCCCCTCTGACTCCTCTATTTACTATCATGAATTAAAGTCGATGTCCTTGGTTTTCATAAAACCAAAAAATTGTTTGAGGAGTTAACTCTGTGCTTTCAGTCTTCTGAGGTCTGTCTCTAATTTATTTCCAGGTTAGACAGATCTTCTCAAGCCACCACACTTATTTATCAAATATTTGGAGGATATCTAAGATCTCGAGGTACTTTTTTTAAAAAATTACTGTCTTCTGAACTGATCTGTGTCTTTTTGTCTGTCTGTAGCAAGGGAGTTTGTAGTTTGACTGAAGTAATGTGCATTAATAATTTAAATTCATGCAGTTAATCTCATTCACTTGATGTTAAGCATTTGTGTTTTGATTCCAGTAAAGTGCTTGAACTGCAAAGCAGTGTCAGATACCTACGAGCCATTTCTCGACGTTACTTTGGATATTAAGGTAAGATGTTTTGTGAGCAGGGGTTGGGGTGTGTAAAGGCCTGTAGAACTTCATAAAATAAAGTCATTTTGCTTAAAAACATGCCTTGTTGAAACAAAAGAACTTGGTGGTGGATGGGGGTGGATTGGGCTCTGTTGTTCTGTGGGAGCCATGGAAATGCTCTCCGTGTTTGGATTGGATTTAAGCTGGAAAAATAATAATTATGTCTACACAAACAACGATACAATCATACTTCTCAATTATTCTACTTCAATATCCATCTATTGTCAGACTGATGGCTTTGATTGTTCTCATTATTGATGCCAAAGCACACCACAGATACTGCCTGGCACTGCAAAATTTATTTATTCTGAAGTAGAATCATTTTCAGATGAGGGAAATGCTCAGTGAACTCTGTTTCTGTCTCCTTCACAGTGTTTGCTGTTCACATTTGGTCACTTAAATATGAAGTAGCAAGGTTCTCTTGTGTAGTGCTTGTCAGTGCTTGGAATTTTGCATTTCTTGTGACTTAGTGCTCTGCTTTCTTACTCATCCAGGCAGTTACCTCTGTCACCAGAGCTCTGGAACAATTTGTGAAACCGGAACAACTGGACGGTGAAAACAGCTATAAGTGTAGCAAGTAAGATCATTATTAATTACACCTTAATACAAGATCCATGTTTATTGCAGGGCATGACTTGGAGGATGTTATCTCTTGACTTAGTTTAGCAATAAGACAGACATGGCTTGCTGTTTCATTTAGTTTTGTTTACACAACTGATACACTGAAATCATTCAAAGCTTGGGAAATAATGCACTTGTTTCTACGTGAGTAACTTGTATGGTTCTGTTGGAATATTTGGAAATGCATTACAAGAATTGTGTTGCTCACATTGTACTTTTATTCCTAATATTGTCTGTTCTGGGGCCTGTCAGCCTTCCTGAGTGTGAAGTTGCACACTGAAATACTCATGGCCAGAAGTTGAAAGGCATGTCTGATAAGAAGTGGTGAGCTGGAGCACAGGGATATGGACAAGGATTTGGGGTGGGAGGCAGCACCAGCTCAGTCACACATAAACCCAGAAGTTTTAGTCTTTTTGTGAATTTGAAAAGAAAGGTTTGGTGTATGTACAGTGTCATTTCCACTCATATTGCTTTTCAGTTTCCTTTTTGTTTTCTACCATTACTTTCCCAATAAAGACTACTGCCTGAAAATTTTGTCTCTAAATACAAGTTTCAGAATTTTATAAACCACTTCTTTGGGTTTCTTTGTATTCTGGGTGGATCTCTTTTTTTTTTCCATTGGCTCTCACCATCAGTTTGGAATTCTGTGCCTTGTATTTTGACATCAGTTTGAAAAGAGGCTGTTGAATTCTTTCTGCTTGTTAGCTCGCAGCAGTACTTTTCTTGACAAGGTAAAGTGACATGTTTCAGTCTTTGTGCTGATGGTTGCATTTCAGGACTTAGTCTGTACCTCCTTTGAGTGTGCAGTGCAACAAACAAAATTAACAACTTTGTTTGAAGGACTGCAGAGGATTTCAGTGTCTTTCCAGCCAACCTCAGTACAAGAAAACTCAATATTGTCCAATGTCTGCATCTTTGCAGAATGGCTGTTCCCTTCCAGTGATTTTTTTTTTTACATTTTTTACAGCCTTACCTTTTTGACATAAGAAAGATACATGTTCAGACATTTATTTGGCTATCAAGCGATAAAGTCCTTAATCCTTTATTCTTTGTTCTGTAGAGCTGTCCCTAATATCCTGCTGTCTTCTATTAACAAAGCTGAAACACAGTTTATGGATTTAAGAAAAGATCTAACATATTCCACAAACAAATATCATTCAAATAGCATCAGCATGTGTGAGAGATGAAAACTTGTTTGACTTCTGGGTGAGAGAAGAATAAACTGTTAAAAATATGTCTGTGCTTGTTTCTAAGGTGTAAAAAGATGGTTCCAGCATCGAAGAGATACACGATACACCGCTCTTCCAATGTTCTCACCATATCACTGAAAAGATTTGCAAATTTTACAGGTGGAAAGATCAACAAGGTATGCTTGCAGCTGGAATGCTGCTTTATCTTCTCAGAATGGGACACTTCCCAAAGAGGAATACTCATTTTAAAGTTGCTCACATTTTCAGGCAGTACCTATAGTGTAAGAGAAGTTGATATAACGACTTAGCAGCAGTGGCTGCTTCTTTCTTTTTTAATAATGATAAAGTTCCTGTGTGACCATAAGAACATTCCTTACCCTTAAAGAGCTAATTCTGTAGAAAACTGCTCCCTGCAGCTTAAGCTATTAAATGTTGTTTATGAGAATAGGCATTTTTAAGTGAATTGAAAAATGTGTAAGTCCTACTCTGTGCTTGTAGAAATGGTTTTTTCAGGCTGTTCCATGAAGTATTTCAGGATAACATTGGAATCTTTGTCTGTGTTTAGGATGTAAAATACCCTGAATATCTGGATCTTCGAGCATATATGTCCCAATCCATTGGAGAACCCCTCATCTATGCTTTATATGCAGTTCTTGTACATAGTGGCTTCAACTGTAATGCTGGACACTATCTCTGCTTCATAAAGGTAGGTATCAGCTCAGCTTCTACCAGGGGGAAATCTCTGCTGGCAAAGAAATCAAAATGTTACTGGTAACCACTGGTTTTAGGGGAAAACATTGCATCATGTGCTTTGTTTGCTTTGTTTTGGTATGCTTTGTTGTGTGGTGCTCTGTCTGTGATGTCCTTTGGAACACATGCAGTTCATCTGAAGATATTCTGCCTTTGTTTGCAGGCTGGTAATGGACTTTGGTACCGAATGAACGATGCCTCAGTAGAGCTTTCTGATATCAAAACAGTTCTCAATCAGCAGGCTTATGTACTTTTTTATATCAGGTAATAACAAACACTACATGTGCTCAGGATGTTTTTACTCTGAAGTTGCTGATACTTTTCTTGTTTTCAAGTCTTTTTCTTTTTGCCCTCAGAAAACATTCCTAGTTGTATTTTTCTGCCAAAGTGGAAATTCCCCTTGTCATTTATTATCTTCCATTGCTTGACCTTATACTTTTGCTGTTGGGTACCCTGCTTTATATCTGCTGTCTGTAGCTGGCCACTTTAGAAAAGAGGAGAAATCATGGCCATAGATGGTGCGAGGCTGAAGCGTTACTCTGGAAAGTCGTTGTAGGAAGACCTTTATCTAATCTTCAGATTGTACCCTTGGCTAAATCTTCCACGTGTGTCATATACACCGTTCCTATGAGATTGTGGGGTGGGGTTTGATGCAGGAATAGGGTGAAGGAAGAGCTCAGAGCTCAGGTGTCCCTCTCTTCCCAAGGCGCTACGATTTGACGCTGGGCGAGCGAGCCTTTTACCTGCCCGCGCCGTCCTACCCCCGCTCCTTCCTGGGCCAGCGCGGAGCCAACAGCAAGCAGGCTGCATTCATGGGACCACGGCTGCCTCCTCACATGATTAAGGTAATTGGAGCAGGGCAGATAACAGCACCAGATTATGCTGGGGTTTGGTGTGGGGTGGGGTTTTTTTTGAGTTGTCTTATCCCTTCCACGCTGCAGTTTCTTCCCAGCCCTCGTGCTGGATGCAGAGTTATTCAAATAGTGGCTAATCTGAAATTGTGCAGCCATGCCACTTTGTTAATTTACCCTTCCAGCTTGACTTTCTGAGACCTATGCTCTTGAGACAATTTAAGTCGTCTATTAATGCCTAAATAATTTAAATTTAAAAATATGTGCCCCATCCCTATCACTGTCACTTTAGTTGCGACAGTGATAGGAAACAAATTGTCTTGTTCCTGAGAACGAGCAGAATTATTCCAGTGTTGTCAGGGAATGTTTAAAAAGGAAAAGAAATATTTTTTGGAATAGCTTTAGTCAGTGTTGTTGTTTGGGTGGGTGTCAAAACTGGTGCTCATTTGATACCAAAGGCAGGATTTACACACACTTGTTGGACTTGCATTTATATTGGAAGGGAGGTGAGGTTTCTTCTTAGGTGTTGAGGCAGTCTAGTATGAGAATTTAATGTAAAACTTGCAGTGTTGTGTGTTTGAACACATCCATCTTCCAATCTCTTTAAATCCAGAGCTCCAGTCGTTTAAATGGGAACGGACCCTTAAAAGAGGATCCCAGTAGTGTTGGTGTTGCTGTCAAAAGGCCTTCTTCAGCTCCACCAACAGCTTGTGTCCAAAACTGGGCCATTTCCAGGCCTTCAATGGCAGACCCTTCGAAAACGCAGAAGATCACGATCAGCATTCACAACAAGCTGCCCACGCGCCAGGCGGTGCCGCAGGCGGAGTGTCCGAGCAGCGCTGGGGAGGAGGAGGATCTGAAGCCCGTTCCTTCAGCCACGGTCACAAACCCTTCCACAGCAGAGCCTACCTCAAACCTAGCCACAGTGTCAGTTGCTACTAATGCCTCCAAGCAGGAGGTTCCTGATGAAATCTTCGTGGAGCCAGCAGTGAATGGAAACCCCAAGCTCTGTTCTGATAACGCGGTCCCTTACGGCGCAGAGCCTCCGGGAAAATCCGAGGAGTCCAAGGGCTTGTTTAAAAGGAGTTGCAACGTCCTATCTTCCAATGGAATTCTGATTGGGAAGGTGGTCCGTACGTTGCATAATTCCCATTCATCCTGTCAGAATGCTGAAGAGAGATCCCAGCATGAGCTGCCAAAAATGGATTCCTTAAATGGTGCTATTAGTTTAGATAATGAATATAAAGAAAATGGACTGAAACTTGATGATTCCACTTGCCAAGTCCAACCCGTGAAACCTCCTGAGATTTTCTTCTCTAAAGCAAATGGAGTGCTTGAAACGGTGAGTTACATCTGTTCACCTGGGCTTCCTCACCTGTGATAAATTCAATATCCATGGGCACTACAAGGTAGAATACCAAGGAGACACAGCACAGATTTCATTCTAACCCTTTGTGCTCTTATCCTCTTGAATTTGCAGAGCTGAGCTGACATTTGTCAACATAAGAGAAATTCAGGGAGATAATACCTCTTAAATTTCATAAAATACATTTTTGGGAGCAGGGGGGATGATGTGTAAAGTGGGAATAGTGCAGGTAACTCAGTGGGATCTTGTTTAACATCTAATGTCAGAAGTTTGTCAACAACAGTAGTTTTCTACTAAAAGCAGCCTTCTCTTTCTGTTTGTTAACTTCTGTGTTTTAATTGTAGATGCCTAAAGCTTTGTCACCAGATCCTCAAGGTATCTTAGAATCTCTTACATACAGCCAGCTGAACAGCTTGTCAGAGGAGAAAAGGTAAAATGAATACACTCATTAAAACAAGATTTCATACAAGTTTATTACTGTTTTACCCATCTACTAATGCTGCTTAAGAGATTTCCATCAGTACAGAGAATTCCACACTGTACCTCTGGTATGGCAAACACCAGCACTGGGCACACATTATTGTGGTACTAAATACAGGCAGACCCCTCCTGTAAAACTTTCACAGGATGTTTTTACATTTTCCTTCCATTATCTGGAATACTTTTTCTGTTCCTCTTTCCCTTTTTTGCATCCTGGGATGAGTGAATGTGAATTCCCACAATCTGCTCTCCCCTTGGGGAGAGAGTGGGAAATCTGTGTGTTCACCTTTTTGTAAGTGGGGGGAGAGCAAATAGAGTTGTTCTGGCTGTTGATGTGATTGAGAGCTGCAAGTGGAAGGAGATGGATGTGTTGGGGGTGGGTTTTTTAAGGCAAGACTTGCAGAACTGAGAGAAGAAGAACTCTCCATGGAAGCTGAGGGAGGGGTAAGAACAGTTTTCTAAAGGCAATGTCTTTCAGAGTTTCACATTAGCCACGTTTTTTTTTCACTTTAGGAGATTTTACTCCTAACATCTTTTAGATGGACTTTTTCAAGTTAAAAATATGTTTTTATTTTTGTGCAGTGTCTCTGGGTCTCAGAAATCTTCTGACAACGATGGTCTTATGGAAACTGTAGTGATGGAAGCACTGTTTGCCTACAAAGAATCCAGGAAGGTTCCTTCCAACTTTAGCTGTGAGGTTGAGAAACTTTTTACTCAATCAGATTCTGAAACCATTTTTACCAAAGAAGAAGTTGCTGAAAGTATTATAACAAAAGCTGATAATGCACATCTCAATATCAATGGTCAGCACAAGGTTAGGAAAAAATCCTTGGATACTGAAGGTGAATTCCTTGGGCAGTGCGAGTCTGAAGACATCAGAGATAAAGACAAACTAAGAAGATCAAAAGAACCTGAACTCATTTCAAAAGAAAATCCTTTGTACATCAAAGGGTCTCCTGAGAGCAAAGAGAAATTAGGGCAAACTTCCTCTATAAAGCCTGACATTGAATGTAGTTCTAAAAAACTTGCATCTCTAGATATTACAGATAAATGCCAAGATACAAAGGACATTTCTGATAACTATGTAGAGGTACCACCCGTTAATGACTCTTCTATTACAAAGCTGGATAAAGTATTGGAAAGTCAATTTTCTAGAGCAGATGAGGGACTGAGTAATAAAATGTGTGAAGAAGATGATAAACATCTGAAAAGAAATAAGAAAAAAATCCATGACTCTAAAAGAACCGACAAAGAGCACTACCGCAGGAAGAGAGAGAACTCGGACACCGAGGAGAAGGAGAGGCAAACCAGAAACAAAGCAGATGATCATTCCCACAGGAGGAGGAGCTCTCACAGCGTGGAAACAAACAAGCAAAGCCGTCACAAGCAGGAGTATTGCAGCGAGAGCAAGTACAGATCCTCCCACAACGAGAGAAACAGTCCCAGCAACGGCAGGAGCTCAGGGAAATATTCTCGTTACAGATCCCGAAGCAGAGAAAGGACAGATCCAGACAGGAGCAGGTATTATTATTCCAAAGGAGACAGACCTTGGATCAGAGAAAGATACTATCAGGATGAACCACGGAGATGGGAAAAGTGCAGATACTACAACGATTATTATTCCTCCCATGGAACGAGGGACGGCAGGGAGAGGAAGTCCTCTCATTGTGACAAAGACTATGACAAACTGAGCCAAGCTTACAGCAGGTCACACAAGGATTACCATTGCAAAAGCAGATGGGCTCACAGCACACTCTCCAGAGAGGAGGATGTGCATCACTTCAGCAGCCACAGAGCAAACTTCCACCACTGTTCAGTACCTCAGCAGCACTCGGAGAAATACTCCCGCGAAAGGCACGCACTTCCAGGCTCGGCTCACTCGCATTTTGAGGACTCTTCCCGGGAAAATGAGAAAGAAAAACTAAGAAATAGCAAAAGAAGATACTCCCACCAAGAAGAAAGTGGAAGTGACACAGAAAAGAAATGCAGAAAGATAGATGACCAAAGAATCAAAAAGTATAAGAAGGTCAAGAAGAAAAAGAAGTCCAAAGATAAACATCGAGAGAAGGATTACAAGTAAGCAAGGATTCCAGCATAATCAGCAAGTTTTTCCTAATTATTTTCTGGGTATTTCTCATGTCTGCCTTTTTTTCATTGTTTCTAAGTAACTTATCTGTCATAATGTGACGGGATCATGTCATTAGGTTGGCCAAGTGAAGATAGGAAAGATGTTGCTGAATTGTGTTAGAACACTAGAGCTGGACAATGTAGTCAGAATAACATCTGCACACCGTTCTTGGTTAGGTTCCAATTCTAATTATTTTTTTTTTTAATTCCCCATATGCCTGTTAATGATTTGTGTACAAACCAGGACCTCCTGTCCTTCGTTCTGAGGGCTTAAGGTTGCTGCATCTAAATTAAGTTAGAGGTGCAGAAATTACCACAAAGTAGCAGACACTCTGCAAGTCGTCACCTGTGGTAAATAAATAACATTTCATGTGTACATCAAGTGCCACATCTGTTTTTTCTATTTTTAACTTGCATGTTTCCTTCAGACTTTATGATTTGGATTGCTCTGTGCTCCACTTTGACAATGACAATCGCAAACATAAGAAAAAGAAGAAAAAGAAGAAGCACGACAGGAAACTGAAAGACTTATTGGAATATTTAGATCCTCGTTTCCAGAAGAAAACATGGGAGAAGAAGGAAGAATCCCGTCCTCCAGATGATCATTTATGTGAGCAATACAGAAACCAGGGCACTAAACAACCCTACAAGGAAGAGAAGCCTTCTGGTGCAGGTGACAGCAAGAAGTGCAGCTCCATGGCATCCAATGAGTATGGGAGAGGTAAGGGGCCCTGGGATGCTGGCAGGACTCCTGCTTATAAATAACCATCTTTAAATGCTTGTGTGATGAAATCTCTGGGTTTTATCCTGGCTTCCAAGCACTGTCGTGGCAGGGGGTTGGAAATAGGTGATCTTTAAGATCCCTTCCAGCCCAAAGCATTCTGTAATTTAAATAAAATACTGCATTCAGCTGTTCATAGCACAGAAATGGTGCTGGTGGCTCACTCAGAGCAACAGGAGTTGGTGATGATACTGAAATATTGGTGGTCCAGGTGTAGCTCTGCCTTCTTCTAAGCACAAACCTCCAGAGGACCCTTCACAATGAAACATCTGGAGAGGGTTAAATTCCTGCTATTGTTTTATTCAGCTGTGGGGTTTCTCTGTTAGCACAGGTTTAACAATGCATAGAAGTGGGCTGAGGAAACAGCTCTGCCCCCATTTTTAATGTTTAGAAAAGTCTGTTTGGTGCTTCTTACAAAAAACCTGAATATGAATTTGTGTGCCTGACCAAATTTACACCCAGCTCTCAGCTGTTGCTTGTCATAATCTCAACTTGGGCTCGCAGTAGATAAATTAATTAGTTTAAATTAATTAGCTCTAAAATTATGCAATGAAGATGATTGCACACTGCAACAAATTCAACGTCTAAAATCAAACTTGACAACATTTCCCATGAAATTTTTGCTGAACAGAATTGTTTATTATAGAAATAAAACCTTATTAAATGCCCATTATGTGACGTAAACCAGTTCCAGTTACTCATCCATTTTAATAAAAAACCAAAACAATCCCCAGCTATCTATTTTACTCAAAGATAAGTGAAGTAATCCCTGAAGAAGACAGCTCACTATCCAAAAGCAAGCTTTATTGTCAAATTTTCTACATTTTATACCTACCCATGGTTTAGGAATTGGGTTAATGGTCAGGAGGGAAAGCTGATTATTCACCCATTATTCTTTAACAAGGAAAATTTAAGAAGAACTGAGTTGAGGCCTTTCAAATCCCAATGTTGTAAAAAGAGATTTCTTTTCTAATACTCATGTCCAAAACCACCCTTATTGCACTAAAAGGGTCTGTTCCAGCTGCTAAATCAGGAACTAAACAGAATAAAGAGCTTGTGCTCAGTAGTGCTTTGGCCTTAGCGATTCTGTGGCCAGCAGATGGCAAACTCGGGTTGTTCCAAACCATTCAGGTTTAGGAGGAATTAAATGTCCCTGCATGTCCTTGCTGGGGTCAGGGCCCTGGGTGTGCAGGGGAAGGAGCTGCTTGGGCATTGCTGAACTCACCCCTCACAACTCGAGGGGAGACGAGGGCTGGCAAAGGGAATTTGTTCAAGTCTTGAGAATTTGAGTATTTCCTCAAGTCCATGGATGTTAATTAGCTCCATTTTTTTTTTTTAGAAATGGGTCTCTTAATAGTGAAAGCTCTTTCAAAAGAGGCCACTTTGGCTGTGTTTTTAGGGAGTGTTGAACCTCTCAAACAGGGTAGGGACAGGTGAGGAACCACTGGGGAATTGTGAGGTTGTGCCTTTTTACCCAACTCCTGTTACTTTGAATGAATCAATGAGGATGAAAACATCTAGTGCTAAGTTACAGCTAGTGATGGGTTGTGACTTAAGAAAAATCCAAACAGGAGGGGGAAGGAGCAGCTTTGAAGCAGTTCTTTCCTGCATTCCTGCATGTTCTCTCCAGCACATTGCTGAAGGCTCTGCCTTTGTGGCTGAGACTCGGGCAGCCTGACCACAAGATTGTTGCTAAAACGATGCTGTTTGGGCAAACCTGCCATTAAATTTGATTCAGCCAAGCTCCAGCACTTGCTGTTAAAGCAGGTGGCTGTGTCCTGAGGCTCTGTCCAGTTCACAGCCTTAGCCCAGCACTGGGCTGCAGTTGGTGTGTGAGGAGGTTGGATCCTGGCCTGAGGGAGCAGATGGAGCTGGGGCAGCTCTGAGCTTTGTCTTTCAGAAATCAAACCCGGGACAGTTTTATGGTTATTGGCTCAGCAAGGCCTGACCTCGCTTCCTTTTGCCTTTCAGACGTGGAGCTGACTGATGAAAGCCTTCAATACTCAGACTGAACCCACCACCACCCCCAACAACCCTTCACCTTCAACAACTCTTCATCATCAAAACCAACGACTTCGTCCCTTCAACAGCTCCTTACCTTCCAACCTGACATTACCAATATTGACCATCAAAACTTAAAATTTATTATCAATTACCATCAAGACAAAAATCCAGTCATAAGTGGTGCTTAACATTTCTGTACAGAATTTTACCATATAAGAACTTTTTTTTAGTTTTTAACTTGAGACTTTCTTTTTTAAAATATACTTCTAATCCAAAAGGGTGAAAACTTTTTACAACTGCTGAACATTGTAAATTACCACATAAATATCTCACTGAGCTGAGATAATGCCCTGGAATAGACCATCTCAAATGCTGCTTAATTACAGACTCAGGTTGACTTTATGTTATTCATGTAATGTTACTCCAAGTTAAGACATCTGGTGCAAGAGCGACCAGGAATTATAAAAGTTGCAACTGACAGTCTGTATATTTAATTTAAAGACTTATTTAAAACTTCACAAGTTTTGCAAGAGCTTCATTTTTTTTTTTTTCTGTGGTCTGACACTAGAAACTAATTTACTTCACATTTGAGTTATATTCAAGATCTGAAGAAAATCTTCTGGTTTTCGACATTGTGAAACAACGAATATGCAGTTCTGAATGTATCTCTCAAGACTATTTGTATATTGTTCCATATGTTTTTATTACATTTTCTTAATATACTGTCATTTGTCTTAAGTCTCAGTTGTCTGTTTTGTCTCTCTAAAGTGTCTAGTTACAGACAAATTCATACTGTGATTTTTATTTTTATTATTAAATGCTATCAAACTGTGATGCACTTATTATTCACTGGTCCTGCATCAGGAGATGAGTGGGGAACCTGTATTAAATACAGTTCATCTGAATAATCTGTCTGGTTTATACAAGCTGTGTTGTTCAGAGATGTCTAAAGTTTGATCTTTGTTTTTTTAAAGATAAAAAGCACTTGCCCCACTGTAAATAATATAGCATGTAAAATTTATATAGTATATAAATACAGCAAAGTTAAAATGGATTTTTACTTGAGTTTTACTTGAGTTATTTAACATGCACCATGTCATGGGAGCTGACAGCTGTCAGAGCGTGTTTGACACTCCAGAAGTCACATCTTCCTCTCAGTGTAGGGGAGAAGATGCTGTCGGTGTGAGCCACAGAAGATCAGGCACCCAGGACTGCAGCTGCCCAGACCAGGATGCAGAAGGCTTCTCCTTTGAACTTAAAGCTTCCCCAGCCAGGCACCAGGCTGGGAGCTCAGCAGGAGCTCGGTATTGTGTGTGACAAAATAAAAACAAACAAACAAAAACAAAGCAGCAGAAAAGAGCAAGGTTAATGTTTCACTAAATACTTCCAAGTAATATTTGGGTCCATGGAGAACACAGCAAAGCCAAACCATAATGTACCTGCATAATGTTCCTATGGCAACAGTGATGTGAGTTACATAAAGTAACGTGGCAAAGCAACCAACGTTCCTGTCCTGTATCTGGCTTTTTATTGCTCTTCTGTCCCCTGGCTCCAGGATTTGGTGTCTTGTCCTTTGTCTGAGGAGTGACTGCAGCACAAATGGCTGGAAGGAGTTGGTTGTGCCTCCCTCGAGAGCCCCACGTGGCTCTGGAGCAGGGAGGGCACTCGGTGACGCTGCCCCAGAGCTGTGGAGCAGCAGCACCTGTTTCTAAGTGCTAATTGAGGAAACTAATTAATCTACTCCAGGAGCAGAGATCCGTTTCCCCCCCCCTCACATCTGACTGAAACTCCTGGCAGGGAACTGACAAAATAAAATGCCTCAATTTAGGGTGGCTCTCAAGGGAAACGAGCTCTTCCTGGAGTCACACTCATGTGGTAACACCCTTTACTGAAACGTTTTGCAGTTGAAGGATTTCTTTCTCTGAAAAATTAAACCTGATAATTCAAATTACTGTGCCTAAAAGGTAGGGAAAAGAGGGCTTTTACTTACAAGAGCAGTTGTAAAATTAAACTCCAACCTCTTAAGAATCAGCAACTCCCATCTATTCCTGGTAAATGAGGAGATACATGACAGTACGGTTTCACACTTTATTTTTGAGAAAAATGACAGATTTAAGCAACAGGTCTTGTAATGATAAATGAGAACATTAATATTGCTGTGGCTTTACATAAGAACATCACCGTTTTAACAATGATTGGTACAGAATATTTTGTCATGCAAATAATCACTTGTGTACACCAAGTAATACTCATATCAATACATACCTGTACAGTATTTACATTTTATATTTAAACTCTAGCTAGAAACATTTTCCAAGAAAATATAGAAATGAAACTGGTAAGCCACAAGTCTTAATTTGTAGCATCTGGTCTACAACAGACCGAGCTTTTCCAGCAAGCATATCTACATAGATATGTAATAAATCTTAAAAATATGCAGGTTTTTTTTAATATAGGAAGCATTATAAATGCTGCTCAGTTTATAAAGGTTCAGTTTTGTACCAGTTTAAAACGGTTCAAAATGTTCAGTGACACGGAGCTTATTTTGTCAGAATATTGTAAGATTTAAGTCAGTCCAGCTGAGCTTAAGTTTTTTGTGTACAGCTCCCTCCCAGCTGCACTGGCTCCGTGGCTCTCACTGCCCCTGCAGCTGGAAAGGGCAGAGGGAGAAGCAAAGAGCTCAAGAATGACTCAAGTTTCAGTGCAACAGGAAGGGAGAATCTCTTGTCCCCAGAGGACTTTTCCTCAGCATGGCCAAACTGTAACAGATCCTGCTTTAGGCCACTGAGCAGCCACTTTCAGTAGCCACCCCTGGACTTGAAGCCCAATACAAAAGGGAAAGGTTGAGAGATTTTTCTTCACCCTCGTGGATAGTACCTGATAAGGCCAAAACTTTCACAGGCCACTTTGTGTTACTGGCCTCGTGGCCAGTGGAAATTTTGGGCCAGTTTCACTCCCTGTTAATACTGTTACAAAGAACATCTGAAATCAAATATTAACACACACAAAAACGCTATTCCATTAGCTTTGGTAAATTAAATAGATACATTGAGCACCACAAGTAGCTGTTTAAGATGTTGCATTTCAATGCTAAGAAATAATGTATTTCCTGCTATAATATCCTCAGTTACATGTTACTCTAAATAATTATTTCTGCCGGATATAAGAACTTCAAACTAAATACAGCAAATGAACTCTCAAGGCATTTCCTTCATGCTTACAGGCAGACATCCTCAGCTGGTTAAATAAATAGATTTCCTCAAAGGTGGTATTTCAGAAGAGAAGAATTGATACAAAAGTGCTTCATGGCTTATTAATGCTTTTGCATTCTCCCATTTCTCCAGAAATAACTGTATTTGCTGCCTTCCACCTTTATGCTCACTAGTACCACTGATTTGGCTTGTCACTATTTGCATTACAAATCTACTTGTCCAAAGCTAAGACTGATGTAGGCAGTGCTTGAAAACAAAATGTCACTGCAGAACAGAAGACTCAAAACAAGTGCTGGCAGCAGCTCCATCATTGTGCTGCTTTGCAAACACAGGACACACAACTTAATTCATTTCTATAAAGAGTTTAAATGTGTTCCATTAAGCAAAGATATCCCCACACTGCCACTTACTCGAGGATTCTATCTCCTCTGGCTGAGTTTATTCCTTTGGAAGCACTCGGATTTCAACATTCACCCAAGCAATTCCACACACCCTGGGGAAAATCTAAAATGTAGGGAAGTTCTCTTTGTTCTTTTCCTCTCAGCCTCTTTTGCAAACATGCAATAAAGCAAAAACACTCCCAAGGCTGACACTCCATGCAAAACAAGGCAAATCAGTAAGACAGAACAGTGAAACAGACTCTCCCTTACAGTTCAAAGGAGATTTCAAACACATCAACTTGCTAAGTCTGTGGCTTTGCCAGTGCAGCACATCTCCCTACAGCAGAGCCAGAGATGCTCCTGTAACCAACAAGCAAAGCTGCTTTAACATTTTGGGTCTCCAAAGCATCCACTGGCACAGTAGGCACGGCTCAGGTTCAACAAGCTTGGGAAAAACTGAGGAGTAACAGAAGCAGGAGAGTCAAAACCTCCCACTTTTTGCACCCACTGTGGAATTCAGGGCTTTACCTTAAGAACAAGATGTGTGCTATCAACAGGAAAGCACTGCAGGAAAATCTGCTGCAGCAGTGGGTGTGTTCCTGAAAGACCCACGAGTGGGACCCCAGAAAGATCTGCCCCAAGTCTCACAAACAGAGACATGTGCCTGTGGGGAGGCCTGGCTGCACCAGGCAACCACTGTGTAATACTTCATTTTTTAGTAAAAATGTCTTTATTTTTTTTCAATTTCAACTGCTGAAGCACAAACCTGAAAATCACCTTCAAGAATGCAACAAAAACACTGACCCTGTATGAACTTGCATGAACTCTGTATGTCCACAGTTTGTTATCAAGCAAAGGAACGAATCCTGCTTGTTTAACTCTCTGGGGCTGCATCTCACAGAGACAGTTCTCCTTCCTGGCTTTTCCCTTTAAAAACACTGAATGCATGTGAAATTATTTAGGGGTGTTTTCACATGCAAGGCCTAAAATCACACAAGCCCTGTCACCTCTCTCCTTCAGTAGTAACTTAGTGTCAATCAAACTACAACATCTCAAATGTAAGAAGGATGTTACTGGATAAAAAGCAGATTAAAGCAGTCATTAAAGCAGTCATCCCTCCCAGGTGTTTGATGTGAGTGTATGAGCACACAGGAGTGAGTTTTAGCCAACCAGAGCACATCTGTACTTGGTGCCATGGCCACAGCTCACACCTCTGCTGCTGGGCCCTGCCTGTATTCAGTGCACACTGACAAACCCTTTGGCACCACGGGGTACCTACTGAGCTGCCAGTCACTGTGTTTCTGGAGAAAAGCTACTTCCATGAAGGCAGGAGAGGAATCCTGAATGAAAGCTGCACTCAGCTGTTACTCTGAAACACACTCAACTTGAAAACTGACATTGGGATGGTGAGGTTTCTGCTTACAGGAAAATGCAGTGGCAGACCCTGCCGTGCTCCGCTGTTGGTGCTGCACTTTAGTGAGAACTCAAAGTCTTATAATCACTCCTTTTATGGGAAATGTGCTCAGGTAACAGGCAGAGAACACTTCAGTGTTAGCCCTGAACTCCTTCCCTCCCAGCCCAAGTAAACTGGAGTTGTCACTGATGTAAGTGAAAACAAGGCTTCCATGTGTTCAGTTGATTAAGTTCCAATAAAATAATTCTCTGGGATTTGAAGCTTACTTCAAATTATATGCCAGTAACTATTTACCCTGAAAAGTTTTGCCAAGTTTTTATGCCATAATAAAATGTATATATATGTATATATATATATATAAAATTTACAGTTGTCTTCATTTAGTTTGTCCAATTTCTTCTCTCTCTCCACTGTACACTCAGTTAGAGGTTGATGCAGGCCTACAAGTTGCTGGTCATGTTCTATTTCTTATTTGCAATTCTTCGTTTCCTTGTTGCCAGCATATCATAAAAGGGATCCCTGCTGATACTTGCTCTGGAAGAGAAGAAAGGAATCATCAGTTTGGTTAACAAATGCCTGCTTTTGAAAACTGAAACTTTTGTTCTCCCATCCTCGTGGATGACTACACATTCTTAGTGAGATGGATGGCTGACTTCTAAGCACCACAAGTATTTCTTTAGCCAAAGATGCTGTTCAGCTCTGATTTGTTGAGTTCACACCTTCACATCTTGACTATTATTTATTTCTTTTAAGTGTGGGTTTGTTTACAAACCTTCCAAGATAAAGTCAGGCTGTGGAAGTTTAAAGCTGCCTGTGAACATGCTTAAGATCCATGTCACTGAAGTTAATTATGAGGTGAAGGAAGAACCCAATAAAATTAGATTTAAAGACAATTCACACAAGGTTTTACATTTGCATAAAACAACAAATCCCTATTTTCCTCATTTCAGTTAGCAATATTTCCTTAGGACCACACAGTAACAGGAGATTTGCATCTTGATCCATCAACCCCCCAGAGCTCGTTGTTAATCCTCCAGGACATTGCCACATCAGAGCTCTTCAAACAAGTTACAACAAATTCTCTTAGTATCACACTCTGAAAGAAGCTTACACTTCATTTCTGAAAGACATTTAAGACTCACTTGATAGATTTAATCCATTCTTCCTTTTCTTCTGGGGTGGGAGCAGATATTCTGTACACTACATGGTTGCCTTCCACCACTCTACCATCAGCTTCAGTTTTACACGCTTTAATTACTTGACCTTTATGACTGGGGTTGTAGAGCTCAAAGCAGTTCTGGAGGGTAGAAATGAAGTAATAAATTTAAAAGAACAAAACAAAACTGACAAATAAATTCATTTAACAGTACAATTAAGTTCCCTATGGTTTCCTTATCTTCATTTAGAAAATAAATGTGAAACTGTCTTACTGGTTTTCTAGGGTCTTCGACTTCTCTTATGCTAAGATTTTCTAATGGAATAATTCCTCTAGGTTCTTTGTCCTAAAAAATTAGGAAAATACCACATTATTAGCTTGGTTACAAAGATATATAATGTATCTTGATTACAAAGAAAATTCGCCATGATTTATACTCACTGTTGTGTATTCAAAGTAATACAGGCAATTATCAGTCAGAATAAACCATCTCCGTTTCCATGTTTTTACTCTTCCCCCTACAAACAAAAGGTATTCCAGAATTAAACGTGTGCTGCTGTCAGGGCTTCAACAACAGGCAAGGAAATAATTAAGTTTTGCTTATTTCTCGAAGTATGGTTTAATTGCTTAAAATGGTAAATGGATCAGGCACAGATGAGTGAGGTTAAAGGAAAATGTTACTGCAGCTTGTCCTGAGGCAGCATCAGCTACGGAGGTGCCATCAGCCACGAGAGCCGTGGGCAGCAGCGAGTGGCCAGAGCTGCTTCCTCTGTCCAAGCCCTCCCACGTGTTCATGGCACCAAAAACACCAGCTCTGGACAGTGCTGGACACGGGCAGAGCTGCCAGGGAGCCCCAGAGAGGCCAGCCCTGGGTGCTCTGAGCCGCTCACTCACACCTCACCGGCTGCAGAACCAGCAACTGGGTCCCAGCAACAGGAGCAACCCCCTCAACAGCTTCTCTGGGCCAAGGGAAGGGTCCCATCTATAAAATCAAGGGCATTTTATCACCTTCCTGTCACTCCACTCATGAGCAAACGTGTGATTAAGAGCCTGTCTTTATTTTCAGATTTAACGTCAAGTGAGTAAGGTGCTTACGAACGTCACAGAACAAATGTGATGTCATCAATGAGGAGCAAATCCTATGCCAAAATAACCATATTTAGTCATTTGGCATCTTTCAGTGTTTTCAAAACATCTTCTCTTCGTGGGTTAATATATCATTGAGTACACTTGACAGAGGAAAGAGCTACTGCTCCAAAAATGCCAATTTTTCCTTCATTAACAGTTTAGACAAGAGCAACCACAGAGTTCCTTTTCCTTACACCTGCTAATGTCACCCCATAGGGAACAGTTTCTTTTTAGAAACAGTATTGCTTTGGCCCTCGAGTTGTTTTTCTGCCATTGGCTGCTTCAGAACACACCTGGCTTCCCACATTACATTATTTTAAAACTCATTTCCAAGAAGGACAATTGCAGATAAAGCATTCATGTGTTATTAGTTTAAAGGTTTAGATCCACCATAGCTATCTGACTTCAGGATTATGTCACCACCTGTGCATCATCCATTCAGCAGTGATTTAATTTCATTAAGCCAACATTTCAAAAGAGTTGATGTTGCTATTGAACACCTGTGCATAAAAGAGCACCATTAATACACACAAGACACCCAGTTTCATCCAAGTCATATAATCAAATTTAAGACATAAGCGTAATTTTTTAATCTTTTTGTTCTCCTTAAGATAGCTGGGTTTTTGGTTAATACAGAAATCCAAATCATGTTAAAGTACAATTCTAGGGATATCATGACATTTCTTGATACCAATCTACTGCATATTTGCACTGCAGACCAAGTATGTTACACATTGTACCTTCCTTCTGCTGGGTTTCATGACCTCCACGACAACCCAGTGCTAACACACTGCAACATTCAATGGACTCAATAAACTTCATGTTTCCACCAGATGCACTCTTATCTTAAGAAAAATTTAATCTGCAAGCAGGTGTGGTGAAATAAGTGAAGGCAAAATAGTGCAAGATGCAGAAGCCGTGACACAATGAATGGTTGAGTGAACTGGAGACAGTGAGGGAAGAACTGGTGGCGTTTTAGTACAACCACTGTGACAGATCTTAAATAAACCACTGCAGAGATGTTCAAACTGGCACGTAAGTCACTAGAAAAACTCCCCAGCACCTTGACCGAGAGCTGGTTCAAGTATCAGGAAGTTATTTGGGCTTGGAACGATGAACTCGAGCTTGACTCACTTCCAGAGCAGCGGAAGAGCAGCAGCGAGTCACGGTGACTGCCAGGGCACTCCCTGCCATCACCTCAACGGGACTCCTTTTCACATAACCCACCATCAACTGCCATGGCTTTAAGTCACGTTCTGCTCTCCAAGGTTAGCAGATTAACATCACTTAACGTTTTTATGGCCCTAAAACAACACCATGTTTTTCAGGCTAACAGTTAATAACAGCTATCAGAGGTCATGGCTTGCCCAGTTCTAGTAGAAAACAGTTCAGGAGGAGAGAGAATGAATCAAACAGGGAAGCAGGTTACTATCACAGAGCAGCTCAAACTGAACTAAAGTGTTTCTCATGAACTGTGATATCATGTCAAAACACAATAAAAAAAATCAGTAAGAGCCATACATTTAAAAGAAGACCTGTTTATAATTTGAGAAAGAAACAACACACGCTCCCAGAACAATATGAATTGCCAAGCAGTAAACAGCAGTTGAGCTTGCTGAATGTTTTCCCAACAACATCCCCTCTCTCTAGAAAAGCCAGATTTCTCAAACCTGAAACCTTTTGTAATCATGCTGCAGTTTTGATGAAGCTTTTGCCATGAAACATCTCCCAGCTCCAAGGAAGCCACAAAGGAGATGAAGTATTTGCAACAACATCCCTCTTACTGCTCCCTTCTCCCTAAAACAGCCAGTAGCTCACTGGGTTACAGCACTCATGGGAGTCATGGAAATAGACCTTAAGTCCCTGCTCCACCAAGCTATCAGTTACTCTTCCAAAGAAAAGAAAAATGAAAAAAAAACCAAAAAAGAAAGCAGTTAGTCAGGATTTTTTGATGGGATAAGGAACTACTCTCACATGTAAGTCTCTGTCTCCCCACCCCATTACTGAGTTGCAGCTGTCAACAGCACAGAAACTCTAATAAAGCTCAAAATCTAATCTGTACTAATCAAATTTGCAGGGGTCACCACATAACACACATTTAATATGCCTTTACAATGGGCTGCAGCCCAAGCAGCTGGCTGATAAGGAGCTGTGGCCTGTAAACTCTGCACATGAGATTAAAAGGTAAGAAAATGTGATAACAAAACATTCTTGTCCTTGGCTGAGATTGCTGTAGGCTCACAAAACAACAACAAAGGGTTTAGTACCATACTTCATCTCTTATTCCAGCTCCCAGCCTTTTAAAGATTAAGACTGGGAGGAATTAAGTCAGCAGAAGAGGATCAAGAAAGCCAGAGTATGAATCCATAAACGTTTACAGAAATGGAGAGATAAGTGACACACTTCTGAAAGATCAAGCTGATTACAAAATTCACAGACATCTCGAAATAGAGAAGCACAGTATCTTCCAAGGGATGTGGAAATGGAAGTAAACTACAAGAAAAGGCTACAAGGCAAAATGTACAGAAACAGGAACAGAAACCCTCTTCACCTTTGTAACTCAACACAGGATTATTTTTTTGTAACTCTGGGCAAAGTACAAACTAGGCAACGAGGTAAAAGAAACCCTCTATAATAAAGGGGAAAACAACTGGCAATGACTTAGGAAACATAAATCTCCAAAGTAAAAAAGGCCTTAAGGCTAAAGGCAGCAAGGTATCTGAAGTTAGAAAATTCAACCCAAATCTTCAGCTCATTTATTTAAAAGTTTTAGAGAGCTGAAGGAGATGCACACACCAAGAATGGTTTGGTTTTTTCTCCTGAGTTCATTTAGATATCACCAGAGAGAAAAGACTCAGCAACTGCACAGTTGGATTAAAGTTTGGCTTTCTTTTGAAAAGCCTTTTCCCTTGACCACAGCTCTGCCTGCCTCAACCTGGAAGAGCCTCAGCCACCACAGGAGCCAAGCAGGTAGCGGAAGGCACCGGTTTCCTGATCAAGCAGCACTGTTCTCTCACCCCAGATTAGGGAAGAGAAACAACATCCTCCCAAGGACAGATGTGCTGGAATAAGCACCACTGGCGGGACAGGCCCGGATGTGAAGCTTTTGGACCATCTCCAAGCGCTCCGTAAGCGCCTGACTGGCAGAAGAAACGCACACACTCATGTGTCTGGCTGGAATCATTTCCTCTCCAGTTCGGGGGAATAATGTCACAGTTTCCCTCGAACTAGAATATTACACCAACCAAGCAATTTGCCAAGAGAAGCTGTTTAAGGCAAGGAAACACCTCCCTGTGCAGAACAGTTCTAACTTGGGCATCAGCAAAGATTTCAAAATACCTCAGAGCGGGTGGCAGAAAGTTTCCTGGTACCAACACCACTCATGATGCAGAAAAGTCTGAAAGCTCATCATGTGTCAAGCTGCTCCAAGCAGGACTCACTAGCACTCAGCAGCTTTCAGTTTTGAACTTGCTGCATTCATTTTGATTGCACCATGCTTCAAACGATGCAGAACTGAACGATAATTCAGGCCTACCAAGATAAAGATGTCTATTTAAAGGCACTGGGTATGTCTAGATAGATAAAACCAGGATTGCTGTCTGGCTGCCAGGTTTGGCACTCAGACTCAACACGGTCACCTCTGAACAATTCAGAGCAGCAAACTCTCCAAAAGCCTTCTGCACCCTCCCAGCCTTCTAAAACCCAGAGTGCTCTTTTGGACAGATGAATTTTACAATATGTGAAAGTTTCACGATATCCATCCTCTGCCCAAAGAAAAATCAATACAGTGAGAGATGGAATACTAAAAAAGGGGCACAACTACATAAATGGGAAGAGCTGACTGTGAGAAACACCAGATACAAAATGCTGTCTTGATATACTCAGAGCCTGCAAGTAGTTTTTAGTCATGTTTATAGTTTTATTTAAAACTCTCTATTTCAGCTTGCATGTTTTATCACAACTGAGCACTTAAACCCTCAGAGAGGATTTTGTCTCCTTACCATTTCAACAATACACAAATTTTTAATATCAGAATCTTCTAGAACTGAAGGAAGCCCTACCCATTTCACAAGAAGTGCTTCCCAACAAAGGGCTGGAAAAATGCAAATGATGTGGATTGGGACAGCACTCTCAACATACAGTTTAAGACTCCTAGCAAATAGGAAACTTGAGGGAGAAGAAAGAAATAAAAGAGAAAGAAGAAAAACCCCAAACCTGTCAGGTTTATTTCTGGTCATTGCATCTAAACCAGCAGTGTATTAGTCTGTACCAGTGTGTGTCTGTGGAAAAAATGCAGCCTTTCATGGAAGCACAGCTCCAGGCATTCCCAGGCTGATTCACCGGAGGCTTCTGGACACGTTTCATTTCTTTATTCAAATAACCCTCACACTGTGGGAGTGTTATGTGTAACACTCTTCTGCTTCACACACCCTTTTACTACTGGGTTTTCTGTGCCCTGTGTCTCATCTGCATCCTACACAGCAAAGACTCAGGCAGAGTTTTCAGTCCCCTGACCTCTGGTTTATTGACTCTGCACCAGAGCCAGCCTGTGCAGAAGTACCTGGCAGCTCTCACTCGCTTTCGGTCAGCGCTTCCTCCATTTCTTTGTTCCTCTATTTTTTATTAGATCTATTTTATGGGCAGTTTCTTCCACAGAGGATGTTGTCACTCCTCTACACACACTCACACTTGCCTGCACTCTCATTGTGAGCAGAAGTCGATGAGGGAGCGTTGGCAACAGCAAAGGCACAGCACAGCCTCGTACTCAGCCTCTTCTCCAAGAAGCACATTCCACCTACACCAACTTGAAAGGCTTTTCTGTCAGCCATCATCTCATGCTACCAAATGGAGAAAAGCTGCAAAGTCATGTTTGGAATTGTGCCAGCTGAGCCAACACAGCTCAAAAAGCAAGAGCTTTGCTGTTTTGTAGTTAGAAAAGGAGCTCCACAGCATCTGTAGCACAGAGGTCAGAATACGACACTGGAGAGCACGTGAATGAATTCCAAATGCTTCCTTTCCACATCCATTTCCTTCCAAGCATGACCACCAAGTTCCAGGTGCAATCAGCAGAGTGGGCCCAGGGCTCTATCCAGGCTCTCCTTTCACCATCCTCCCCATGTGCATCCCCAGCACACATCCCTTTCCACACACTCCTGGAGTCACCATTCTCCAAGTGCAAAGTTCTTCCACTTTTAACACATTAAAGTGGCCAACAACTGACTCTACTGAAGTGTGTGCTGGTGTTTAAATTTTAAAAATTTATTGTTTTGAAAAACAACTGTTAAAACAAAGTGTCAGTCTCCTTTATATAGAAAAAAAATTCCCTAAGGCCAAGTGAAAAAGTGAATCCCATCAACTTTACAAGAGTCTGTAAAAACAAAGGCATCTTGCAGTGCCAGGAGACTGAACTACATGAGGTTTCTGCAACCCTAAATTTGAAGCTCATTTAACTCTTTTAAGTAAGCTAAATGTATTATTTTAAAAGGAAAATAAGCAGGAAAAAGAACAGCTTTTACAAATACATAGTTCCAATGTGATCAATCTTTCAATAATCTATTATCATTGACAAAGAAGTAACAAAACCACTCTGAAACGTCAGGACAGAGTAAGACATGTTGTTTACTCTCAGCAGAGATTATTCTTTCCTTGTTATGTTCTTCCATGAATGAGAAAAGTGTGCTGAAGCCATCTTTATTTTCCTGCTTTACATGTAAACGCTTTCTTCTTTTGCAGAACACGCTTGCATGTGAGTCAGACACTGACATGCCAGTCCCTCAGAGCACCACTGATGACACTGTTAGTGACACTGAGTGAAAAAGCAAAATGCTACAACGAATCTGATTTAAAAAAAAAAAAGAAAGAAAAAAGAAAAAACCAGGAGGAAGGAGGAAGAAAATAAAAGAATGAGCAACTGAAGAAGTGGGGACTGGAAAGCAATCAGATACGTACCTCCTAATGCAGAATAAGCAGAGACAGCCAGTCACAGAACAGAAAGGTGATAGGTCATAGGCCATAAGGAAAACAAGAAGGCACATTTAAACCACTCATCAAAAAATCATAGCCAAAACCAAACCAAGAGAAACTCACAAATAATATGGGAAAATAAAGACATACAAAAATAACTATTTGAAGAGAAATCCTTTTTTTTTTGTACCCAGAAAACCGTGTTGAAATATCCCACACGGTTTTCTGACGTGACCTTATGGAGACTTAGTTGTTATTTATCAGTCCCAGCATGTGGTAAATACCATGTGGTGTTTCCTTTTTGCCGCCGAGTTTTTATTTCTCAGATGTCAGAAATAAAACTCCGAAGTTTGAAACAAGATTGCTAATTTGGGTATGCAAAACAAGAAGCAACAGCCTTCGAGACGCAAAGGAGCTACTTCTTTTGGTTCATACATTTTTAAACACAAAGTTAAACCTGTTACCTTGACAAGAAAGCAGGGAGACACGGAGCAGCAAACATGCTAACAATGAACAGACACGCAGCAGCAGAGCTGCCCTTGTGACTAACCTAATTTCAGCAGCCAACCTTCTCTATCTGGATTAAAAAATGTATGCGTTAGATCATTTCCATCATCCTCTGGAATTTTAAATGGCTCATTCTTAATACTTTCATATAAATTCTAGAAAAATAAAAAGAGGAAGAAGACCTCATTAATAAATGTCTTAACAGAAAATGCAACCAGGATAGCTTACTGCTTTTCACAGACCATTTGTATAAAAAGCACAGGAAATATTGTCCATAAAATTCTGGACCACCCCTTGTCAGCCTTTGTTTTCTGCTTGGATCATGATTGATTTTAAACTACTTCATCTATAAGCAAGTCTCTCTCTTCAGTACAAATTTCTTAAGCACTCCCAGCAATGCCAATTTTATTTTATATCTTCAGCATTTAGTATTTCCAAGGTTTCAGGATCAGTCTCATTCAGTACAAGTTTTGCCAAATGAATCTGGGTTTTCAGAAAATGGTGTAGCCCTTCACGCTGTCTTATAGCAGTAGACATTTTTACTGATTTCTCAAGGAGGGAGCTCCCCAAGACACATGAAAAAAGTGAGGGGCAATAAGGAAAAAAAAATTTTTACTCTTATTTCTGACTTATCCAGAAATACTTCTTTTCATAAGAAGCCAATTCTACAAGAGTTTTGCCATAAGCAAACCAGAGAGAGATACACAGAGCATTTACTCTGAAACAGCTTGTTCTCAGCACAAGGTTGGATATAGGGAGAACAAGCTCAAAGTAGCTGTGAATATCAGAATATGCTTCTTTCAGCTACTCAAATGGTTACACACACTAGAAAATGTTCTCTTGCCTTCCCTTGACAAATCTGCCTGAGAACTGTTGTACACACTTTAAATCTGCTATTAAAAACACAAAGCCAGGCTTTGTCCTACCCAGCCTAACTCACCCTTAGCAATTCCTCTGGAAGGTCTCCACCTTCGTTAATCCCACGATTCATGGAGATAAACCTCTCCACCGTGGGCTTATCTCGCACGTTGTGGTTGTGCAGGCTGGTATTCAACATGATGATGGCAAAGGAAAGCACGTAACAGGTATCTGAAAGCAGATTTGGAAAATGGTTTACCTTCCCATGTGTTGTGTGTGCAAACCTGTAAAATGAGGATATACCTCATCCTGATAAAGAAACAGTCAGAAAATCCTGAATGCTGTACATAAAAGTCTAAAATCTTTAAGCTGTTGAAGTAAGCCCAAGGGGAAAAAAAAAGTCACAATTCAAATAAAAAACAAGTATAAGAAAAATTGTATGAGAAGCCAAAAAAGAATTTAAACTCTTATGAAATCATTGCTATCACCCTAAATTAACGTTTCACTTCAAACGCTGAAGTGTTGGGCAAAATGTTCTCTGCACAGATTTTGCCTAAATCATAGTGCTGGATGCTATAATAAACCTGGTCCATCAGCCTCCTCCTACTCAAAGTACTTCCAAAGCTCTCTCCCAAAAGAGAAAGAATGGTCCCTTCAAAATAATATTTTGATTGCATTTAAGACTGAAAATGACATTGACTCGATTTAGTGGCATACAGGAGGCAGCGAGCACTGCTGGATAATATCACAAGATGACAAAGGAAATCTTATCACTCCTCTTGCCATGGTTATGATTATAGTAAATTCTCAGAGAATTCAAGATTCTGTGTAAGAAAAAGCAGGATGAAAACCTGCTACAGAGAGGAAAAATGTGCCTGCATCTTCAGCAGTTTGTTTTCAGTAGCTGTTTTCCTCTCTAGCTTTACACCAACCTTTTCCCATCCTATCTAATCCTCAAATTAAGTGATCAAGAGCAAACTATCTGTGTATATAACCAAACAGACCAACAGTGCCTGGGCATTCTGTGCAGTTCTGTGAAGTTTTAGAAATGAAAATGCACTCTGACCATGAGCTTGCACCTCCTGGATTAGACAGTCACCAAGTTCTAAGGTATTTCTCATTTCACACATTATTTTATCCTCAACTTCCGAACTGGCCATTATCTCCTTGCATCAGATGTAGAAGAACATACACATATATACATATATAAAATTATATTTGGATCATTTAAGTAGTCAAGAACTCCTGTTTCCTGTGACTGACCTGTAGACTGGAAGACTCCTGGGTTACAAAGGCAATAACGTGAAGCAAAAGCTTCCATCATACGGTCAATTTTTTGAGCCTCTCCTGGGAGTCTGAAGCTCCACAGAAACTGCCTACAGAAGGGAAGAATAGTTGTTAGACCCATTCCAATATTTATATATTAAGTATTTATTACAAATAATCCGAAATAAACGGAAAAAGAAAAAAAAAAATCAGCAATGTCTCTATAGAATGTCCTAGAAATATGTTCTCAATCTCTCAACACACAAGTCAGGAGCTATTATAAAGCAACATGCACAGATGGCTAGCCCAGTAACTCAGCCAGCAACACTGCATGCTATCAGGCAAGATAATATGGCAGTTCATATTTTGAGGCTCTCTCTTTTTTCCAGACTAGTAAACAATTTTCTGTATGCATCCCATTTTTGCCATGAGAATGCTATGGGGGGGAAAAAATGAGTTCAATCCTCCCTGGGTTTCCTGGCTACAAAAAGCAATGAACAGTCAGCTAGACTTTATTCACAATGTAAAAAAGACACAATACACAAAATACTTCTGGTGTGAGGAGAGAGAAACAAGGAATACAGAAAGATTTAACATATTTATTTAAATTCATACAAAACCTTTTAAAAATGGTAATAACAACAAGAAAACCCCACTGCTTAGAGAAGTGCTGCCTGTCTGCTGTAAGCTCACCCTACAAGAATCAGACCTAGGCCTTAAAAAGAGCAACTCATGCCATCATTTCAGTAATTTTGTAAGACATGCAGCAGATCTTGCTGCTGCTTAGCAGCATAAACTGGAAGAGTTGACTTTTGTAACTCACTATTTCTACATAGAGGTACACTGGAATGCATACAGGACAGAAGTCTCCACAAATTTATTTTGGCACACCGTGGCACTAAAATGTTCCAACGAATTTCATCATTTATTCTTTTATCTCTTAGCAAAAGAATTATCTGAATTAAACCAGGATCTAAACCAGCAAAGTTACATGCTCTGCCATGCAAAACAAGTTCTCACTATTCCCTGTACACTGGATGCCAGTATAACAACCATTTGTTCCTGTCTCCATCAGTTTCCATCTCAGGACATCATATTCAAGTGTCACAGGCCATCTTTAGTTTGTCAGCTCTACAGACTGTCTTTACTCACCTCGTGCAAGGTTCCAACCCAGATCACGAATTTTGTAAGCTACCAAAATACAAACATTTAATAGTAGCAGCTGCTAAGGAAGAAGAAAGTCAAACCTAACATCAAACTGGGTAAAAGAGACAGGAATACGAAGCTTCCCAGACAAGCTTCAGCAGCCACAGAAAAGGCTTCTCTGGCTCAAGCCTCAGGCAGCTCAAGTTATCATGGCCACGTCACTCAACCATAGCAAAGCTGTTCTGACTCCACATCACAAGGCACTGCACCAGAAACAAAGATCACACGGACATTTCCATTTATCTGGTGTCAGGAGGGAGTCACTTGCGGCAAAAAAACCCAGGCAGAACTGTCTAAGCCAACTTCATTTGCTCAATCTGTTACGGATTTTCACCGAGATGAGAAGGGGTCTCACGAGGTCACTGTATGCAAGCATCCCAGATAAATCAAGGGAGCTGTTCACGTAGCAAGGGAAAAAAATGAACTAAGATATCACATTTTCTTTCACATGACAAGTGGGAAACTGAGGGAAGTAGAAGGAAATCGCTCATTTCAAAGTTTACCTCTCTGTGATTGAACACAATCAGCGACTACAGTCAGTGGATTTCTCCCTCTCCCTGCCCAGAAGGACAAGTTGAGGTGGAATAAAAGGAGGAAGAAAATTACTTAAGTAAAGAGTTTGTTTCTTTTTTAACCTATCTCTGTGCTTAAGATATAAAACAGATCTTCAAATGTCCACATATGGCAGGCACACCAAGGAGTAACAGCTGTTTTAGTGCTTTGTATTTGTCTGAAATAATCAGGAGTTTTCAGCCCCAAAGGCAGCACACACACAAGCCATCAGAAGGGTTAAACAGAGCTGTCTCTGCTCACTTGCACAGTAATTTGTACAGTTGTGCTGAGCTGTAGAGCAGCTTTCTGACAAATAAATCAACACAGTGACTCATATAAACATGCAATTTGATAAAGGAAGCCCAGGTCAAAAGACAGAAAGAATTTACTCACCTTAAGGCTTGTACAAGATTGAGATCAGCGAACTCATGGAGTTCAACAAAAGCCTGAAGAACTTTAATATTAAATTCATCTCTGTGAAAGACAAAAATGAAACAGACAATTACAATTCTGGCCTTTAAAGACTTGTTAGTTATCTCGATCTGCTTCTGAAAATAAATAAGGAAATAAACAATCATACTGATCAAATCAAGTCATCAAAAATAATCTACACATTTATTTGAGAGGTATTTTAATATTTAACACTTGTACTTTGCCCATTTTTGCTGGTAGGTTAGCAGAAGCCAGTACATTTGAACTGATTTTAGAACTGCTTATTTAAATGACCTAAAAATGGCCTTGCCTTCTTTGCTTCACATTTATTATTAATGCCCCTGCCTTGACAGAGGAGGATACCTGAGAAATTTATTCAGTAAGAAGTCTTCTGCAGAAATTGTTACTTATTCTTAAAACAACGGTTAATGTAAGACTGATTTCTTTAGCCATACAACATGTGACAATCTTTTTTCCACTCTAAGAACAGAAAATATTAAAGCAGTATCTTAATTTATGCACAAAGATAAGAAAGAAAAATGCTTCTATTGATTCTCTCCAAGAACAAGAACAGCTTTTGAAAAGAGCTGCTTAGCATGTACTGTACTCTTACTCCATTCTCAGAAACTGGTACTACAAAGTTTAGTAAAATCAGAGAAGGTTTTGAATGGGCTTCCTCTCACCCAAATCTTACACTGGTACCTAAATCATGAGCCAAATCATGCTTTGTCTGAAACAAGGGTGCTTAAATGCAAAAGTAACATTTAAACATTAATGAACACAGAACTCTGTGGATGGACAGAACTTGGCCTAACCCATCACTGAGCTCTTGTGCCAGAAGAATAAAGGTTTATAATCCTTAGGGTGTGCTTTAAATACATCACCAAGACAGAATGTCGTGTATCAGCCTCCACCCAAAAACAGAAAGGTGTGCACCCACCAGGAATTCTCTGTTGCTCTGCTGACTAACTGCAGAGTCAGACTAACCTCTAACACTCAGGAGTAAACACCTTAAAACCAACTGTTCATTCATTAGCATGTTCCCACACTGTTTACAGGAAAACACACCACTTCTGTCAGCAAATCCAAGCAATTCTCAGCAAATTTAGCAATGCACAATTCAACTGGGCAACTGCTTCTCAGTGAAGTGGCATGACAGTGTAATAAAAGAGAGCACTTGAGAGTGGTGTGTTTTTACTCAAAGCAAATTATTGATTTTGTTTATAGGCATGCAGTACTGGTGCTGGGTACACCTCCAAAGACACAAGGCCAAATAACACAAATGCTCCAGGAAGCCACTTTAAAAAAAGAAGTGAAGATTTACTCACATAGGAAAAAATCTTAACTCTTTTTTTAGGATGTAATTCATCCCTCATTTTTTATAATTTTTGCTATATTTTTAAGTGTTCTCTCATTCCATTTTTACATTCACTTTTTTCAGTCTGTTGAGTGCTGTAAAAGTCAGTAATTTGGAATACATCTCTTTATGGCAGAATGTTATATCAATATTTCATTCTGTTGACTAACCTGGTCTTATCTTCAACTATATTTAGCTAGAATACAGAAGTAATTTATGATGGGCCCCAGAGAGGGGGTGGCAAAGCAAGAGAGAATGTCCTCAGACATAATTCTGTTGTATAAAAACTGTTTACATGTCTCCATATTCTGCACAGAGACTTCATAACAAAGATCTATTTTCAAAACCCTCATATTACAGTAAAAACTTTCACTGAAAGTGAAAGCCAAGAGGAAACTGCTGAGCAAAAACCATGCTGTTGATGCAGGAACCAGACTGAAGAGTGTCTCAAAAGGGACCTGCCACAAGCCATCAGCACAGGAGCACATCCTAAATGAGTCACCTTCGAGAGCTCCCTGAGTGGCACTGGAGCATGTGCCAGCACATCCATGCACACACTCCCACCCACTGCACTGCTGCCTCTCTCAGCTGCCTCTTTAAAATCAATTCCTGGGTTGCACAGCAATGCAAGTCATTTGCATTGTGAGTGTGCTTTGTAACAGTGTCCATAAATATGCACATGGCATGTTTATTGTACCAGCACTGATAAGGACAGGGCGCAGCTGCCCTTGGAGACGCCTTCTGAGCAATGGGACTGCTGCGTGCAGGGAAGTGACAACACCAAAACCTGCCTGTGACCACTGTCCCAGCAAGTACCTGTCTGAGTAAGTAATTTCTTTACTGTCAATTAGTACTGACTGTAAATCACTCCTGCTCTGGACACAGTACTGAGAGTTACCAGCAGTGGTGCGACACAACTCTCACACGTTCCAGCAGCTCATGGGATTAAATTCTGCACTACAGACAAATGTTTTGAGTTACAGTTAGTTAAATATCAAAGTAGTAAATTACAGTTCATTAAATATCATTCCACAAGGTAACCATTTAAAAATAACAAGCTAACAGGAAGAAAACCTATCACAATAGTTTAGCAGTTTTACATCCCCACTGGAACTTTTCTGCAGCTCTCTCCTGCAGCCTGTGAAGGGGAACTACCCAAAACCTGTAAATGTGCTTTGCAAGCTCAAGAGCAAAGTTCCAATATTTTTACTTTACCTTTCACCGAGGTAATCTCCAATTACCGTTTTATTTAATCCTTCTCCTTTATAAAGGAACTGTGCAATGTCTTCTGCAGTGTTGTGCAGGAGGTCATTCTCTATCAGAAACTGTATTCCCTAGGAAGAACAATTCCAGAGGACAAGGAATGTTATGTGTCTCCTTCCACAAGCATTTATGTAAATACCACTCATAACCTTTGGTATTAATATACTGACACAGACAGATACATAGCACATTAAGAACTACATTAACCTACAGATTTTTATTTCTTTTAATAAAATGGTAAACAAATGTTTTTCAGTTAGATGAGCAATATTTAGTCCTGGTTTGAAGATGAAAATGAGAACACATTTTTAAGGCTAGAAGTACTAGGTGGCAGTTTGAATCCCTCAACCATAAAGAAATCAAATATTAACTGAATAATGACTGCATGCTGCTCTTTGGAGCTAATGTGTGAGCTGGCCTGGTCCCAACATTGCATAAATGTCTGCAGAGCCGTAATCTGCAAAATCATATAATGAAGAGGTACGTAGAAACAACTTAATTACCACCATGACACAAAATAAAGCATCTGTATAATCTACAAACTGCAACCCAACACATCAAGCCACTACTTGCAGTAGGAAGTCACAACTGAAGATACTGAAACCGGTTTAAAGGAGTTTATGCTGACACTGGGATTATCAGTGAATTCTGGCTGTGCTGGAACTAAACTATTCACAAAGGACTGGAGCTACACTACTCACAAAGGGCTGCTCAGTCAGGCTGCTACCAAAGGCACGTGGAGAGTCTTACCCTGGCCCTCAGAGGGTACTTGATCAAGCCCCAGGACTCCTATTGATCCATAAATTACTGCCCTACAACTGGCACACTCTAGGGAAGCCCAGAGACCTCTCTGCAAAGCAGCAAAGAAAGGAGACTAAGAGTTATACAGAGATTATGGAAAGGACGGAAGGGATGTTGCTCTGACACTGAGCAGGTCATGAAGAGAGAACCATCCTCTTTACAGCCCACACACCCCAGCAAAGATGTTGCTACTCCTGCTGATTTCTTCACACTGTAACAACATGCTGGGGAAAAGCAGAAATGGAAACTCTAAGTAACTTTAATGTCTTGGATTCCATGTACAAAAGTGGTTAATAAATTATTACTAATATGCTCTACTAGAATATTTCAGAATTTCAGAAATATTAGTTTTTCAATTTCTGCAAGTGGAGTATTATTTATTTCATTACAACTGAAAAAAATCAAATTATTTTTTTGATATAGCACAGATAGCCCTCTAGCAATATTGAAAAAAGTGATTATCCTTCTGTTAGGTTAATTCTAGTTTTTAATAATGAAATGGTTACCTCTCTGAGAAAAAAAAAGTCAGTTTTCTGACCTAATTGAACAAAGAAAGTGAACTGTGATGTTATAAAGCTTGAAGCTTTCTTCAGAAAGTCTGGAATGCAATTCTCTCAAAACAATTTTATCATCATCTGAAAACTTTCAGTGCCAGGCTGGTACTCTGACAACTTAATATTTTGGTAAGTTATTTCACAACAGACATGATTTCTTTACAAAGAACATATCCATTATATCTTGAAGCAGAAACTGCTGAGCTTTCCTCAAAACTGATCCCTTCAAAGCTTATTTGTACAGTATTTGACTACAAAACACAGTGCTTTTTCCCATCCCAAGTTATCCAAAAAGTTCTCATCTCTGACAATCAAAAGAGAATCTTTCCTCTGGTATCAGAAACAGCAGATTCCCTTGTTCAACACCTGGACCATATTATTCATGCTTAGTATAAACAGATTGATCTGAACAGGTTTTTTGAAAGTTACTGATCATGGACATGACCAGAAGTATGGAAAACAAATTTCTGTGCACAGAAGCAGACACTTCACCGTACTACAAAAATCAATTTAATTTTCCTTTTCCTGGATTTTTTTTTTTTAAATTATTCCTAAGATGTTAAAGAACCACAAGTCAAACAGACAAGGAAAAGGAATTTGTCTGGGACAACAACTTCAGCGTCTGGAATAAACGGCAAAATAGGCCAAGCAAACCCCCATCACCTCCCACGCTATCTTTTGTCTGGATGCAAATTTTCTTTCTGTAGACTGACAGGAGACACATGACAGCTGTACTAGTTTAACTTCCCCACACAGAACTCATGGCTACAGACACGTTCAATACTCACTACAAACGCCGCATGGATTTGTTTTTACGTCACTGCAGCGAAATCTGCTTTGAATTTCATCGCTTTTACAGGAGCTCAATTACAAATTTTGCAGTTATTTAAAGCCTGCCTTTGTCACAGAGAACTCATTTCCTGGGCCCAACACAGGCAGTACCAACTTGAGCACTGCAGATTTCAAGCACTACTTTGTGCACGGGGATTTTTGAAGTGTTTTACAAAGTTTACCATTACAGCCCTTCCCACGAGCTCACCAAACCCACATCCCCAGGTACCCAGTATGACATCATGGAAGTACATAAACCACACCTATTTTCAGAGGGAGTAAGGCAGAATTGCTCTACACACACACAAAAATGTGTGAAGACCTTCAGACAGAACTGATGAAAGAAAACTACTTCACTGTGTTCCTGCTAATACGAAAACATGAGACCTCCATTACCTGGTTTTAAAGGAGGAAACTTGGTAGGTTCAACCCAAGTATTATTACCCCAGTTCTTTGGCATTCCTAAATCCAGAGATCATCTTCCCTCCTGTTTATGAATGAAAAAAAACTCCTTTTCCCCATGAACCCGAGGTAGCTTTTCCCAGCACCAGAAGGATGGATACCTGAGCTGTCTGTAACTTAACGTAGCTGTACACAACATCATGACCCAGCTTGAGAGCAGCTACTGCAGCCACCACTGATCACAGGCACTATTAAGAAATTACTACTCTGTTTACCACATTTAAATTATGTTACAGTAGCAATGTGGCCACAGCATCTATTTATAGAAATAATTTCATCCAGCAAGAACCGTAACACAGAATAGTTAATGCTGGAATGAAAGCATCTGACATCATCCTGTGACTTTGCCACAAACTCCTAAGACTTGAAAGAGCTAGAGGACAACAGAAAACTACCAGGATATTTGGGGGTTTTCTGCCCTCAAAAGAACAGAAGTTAAGCAGTCACCAAAAAGGAAAATAAAAATAAAAGACATGGCCAGCAGTTTAGAAAGGGTTCTTGTACTTGAGAACTTCTGGCAAACTGAAAACAGTCTGAAGAACAGAAGCCATCCCTGTACTTGGAACAGTTCAGAAAAGCCACCAAAATGTAAATGAATTCAATATAATTGGAAAGAAAACATGTCAAGAACACAGAGAAACAAATGCCTAACGATTTCCAAAAAGACCTTAAAGAATACTCCTCACAATTTCAAAATGGGATCTCAATTACAAACAATAGAAGACAGTCAAACAAAGCAAGGAAGATGAAAAATGAAAAGCAAAGGCTAAAGGTCAATTATGGCAAAGAAACTCTTTTATTGCAGGGGAAGTCTGTAAGAGAATGTACAGGTCCCTGAATTTTCCAGAAAATTAACAACTATTTAAGAAACAGAGGCACTCCAGAAAGAAGAACTGCATTACTTCTTGGCTAAATGTAGAGCAGATTTCTTGAAACTGGTAACCAAGCTTGCATAAACCAGATGAGTGCACATCTATATGTATATATGTATACACACATCTATATGTATATACACATCTATATGTATATATGTACACAGACACACAGATGTTCACACGTGCCTTTTCCACAAACAGACTTTAGATACCCAAATATAAAAGTCTGCATGAGAACAAATTAAAAGACATGGTAAAGGTTTTTTGAAAGATAAAAATAGGAGAGCATTAAAGAACAAGAAGTCTGGCCTCACTAATAACCACACATCAAACATTTTTTTTAATGATATTTGATGTATCAACACAGAACACCTCCATCAGGTACAAAGCAAGCCAGGTCAATCAATACCTGGCATATTTGATTGTTGATAAGTAACCTCCATTATCAAAGGTTTGCTTAAGTGAAAGAAGCACACAACTGGCACATGACCCGATCTCTGCTTCCAATTTAACTCTCTGCTCTGTGTGCTACAGGACATGCAAATAAGGCCTGAAAACTTAAATTATCAGAAAGGTTTCTTAAGAAAAACATGGAAGTATTTGTCATAGATCATACTACAAGCAGAAACGTGATTCCTGACAAGCACAAAAAAATTCTCTACCTTCTTAGGGTCCATGTTGAATTTCTTCCTTCCCATGGCTATTTGCTTATTTCTTTGTGTAGTTTTGCTACAGATGGAGACAAAGAACAAACAACAAGCACTTACCAGTTGCTCTTTTACAAAAACAACAACTTCTGGATGAGCTTTTAATTTGCATTTTGGCTACTTTGTATGTTCTATTACCAAACTAAGACATTCACTTTTTATAATGGAGAAAATTATGACACTATTTTCAACTCCTTCAAGCAACTGCAGCTTCAGAGACCCATATCTTTATCAACTGGACAGTAAAATATCACACACTATCCAACATATTCTCTATCCAAACAAATGACACACCTGCATGGGATAAAGTCAGGCTTTAGAGACTTTATAACAGACTAAATAAAGGTGGATCCATTGTTTGTTTAGCATGGGAAAGGTATTTTTACTTGCTGTTCCTGGAAGACCAAGGTCTTACTGAATCATGTCCATATGTTGGCAGTACTTACCTTTCTTCTACACTAGTCAGGTTATCAATCTCAGTCATAACCTCAGCAATTTCAAATTTTAATCTCTGTCAAAAGAAGGAAGGACAACACATTAACCTACACTAGGACACCCTTTGAAATCATCTATCATATAATATGATAATTAGGTTTTATTTTCTAACATTTGTTATTTACCTGAAGAAAAGTGAACAGTCTTAGGGCTTTCTTAAGTATTTAAAGATTTTATCACAACTGAATGACTGTTAAACACATGAACCAAGCAGAGCACCAAGACCAAACCTGCATTATCCATTAAAAAGATGTCTTTAACCACATTTCTCACGTGCTCCTACCCTGGATGCAAATCTGCTGTTGAATGAGTTTTTGATTACACAAATCAAATGTGGACATCTGCACATATTGCATTACATAAATTCAGAAGTTAATATTTTTAAAAGCACATATATGATACATAAATCCTGTTCATAATTAGGAGTATTTAGCTTAAGTCATTTATATGCTTTTAAAACCATTACCTGAAATTCATATCTAGATCTGCAGCTTACTGTAACTTAATCTACTGAAGCAGTTTTCTAAGGATCTTCACAGTAAATCAATTACCTCAATATCATCAATCAGTTCCTTTTTCCTGCGACGAATATTTAAAAGCTCTTCTCTTTCTTCCATGGAGAGGTCATCAGGCACTAGAATAGAGCAAAATGTACCATTTTTTAGCATTTGCAAACACACCTCATCATCACAGAAAACTCAATAAACTGATTAGGAAAAATAACCTTACATGAAACTTAAGGACATTTCTTTTACATTATTTTCAGGAAAAAAACCCCAAACAAATCAAAACAACACAAATTAAACCTAAATCTCATGCATTTGTAATCTCCTTTATAAAAGCCCTAAGTAAGGTCATTGAATGAATGACTATGGACAGAATCTATCTTTCAAAAGAAAAACAGACAATGAAAGGAATCTTGTTATCACACAATGTGGCAAGATTTGGCTCTACAGTTTAATTGCTAAACTCAAGTTTGGTATAATTCCTATTATATCAGTAACACACTAAAATTTTCCATGTCAATTAATTATGATTCAGAAGATATGACCATCTTCCAGAGAAAAAAGCCAAAGAATAGCCAGTGATGTGTATCCTGGTGCTGACTTCAGACATCCCTTACCCCAGCAGTGCCCCTGCTTTGGAGAGAGAGGTGCAGGCAGGTACAACCCAACAAACACCCGGAACACCAAACACCTCCCAGGAGCAGGACACACAAATACAGCAGCAGAATCAGTTATCTAACACCAACATGGGCTTTGCATAACATCGTTTAGGCAAGTCTGTAGTATTTAAGTCAATTTTAGGTCTCTCCTTGGCCATGCTAAACCAAATATATGCCCCTGCTGATAAAAATCAGTTGCTACTGAGGATGCAAGAGTGTGTGTGTCACTCACCCTACCCTCACCCTGTCTCTCTGTCTCACAACCAGCAAAAACCAAAAATTATTTGCACAAAACCTTTGCTTTTCTTGAACAATCAAACGTTCCCCAGCAAGAAACTTCTTTGGACAGAGATCACTTCTGCTCATTTGTACAGCACTAGACACCAACCACAAATATTCACCTCCTGTGCAATGATCCTGTAATAACAGTTCTAATGCTGCCCACTTTCTTGGAAATAGCTCCTCAATTACAGAACAGCTTTTCCTTCCAGCTCAGTAAAATGGAACAACAAAAATAATTAATAAGGTATGTAAGAGCAACACACAACAAATGCAGTCATTTGAGACAGCCAAGGCCGCTGCTTTATGTCCTATACACATATAACAGACTGTAGCAACAGGATTACAAAAAGAAGTTCAGCTTGAGAGGAGAGTTTAAAACACACATTTGGAACAGAGCTTCTGCTCAAATCCTAATAATGAAATATATTGATTATTTCAACATCCACTGGTTAAGCTCCTTTCCTTTTAGGATCCTCATCATAACAAAATCCAAATGGCGACAGACCTTGTTAGACATGAAGTAATTATGGCAAATGATTTCATTTAACTATTCCAGATACAAACATGATTAAATTACTTTCAGTTTAGGAAATGACAGTCTTCTGTTGAACAAATACCAGACTTCAGTATGTTTACCTGCTTATTCTCTTCATCTCATCAGGAAGCCACCCACTCCTAAAAACTTCTTGCATGTGAATAGTGGTAGGATTCTTTTTACATCAAACCTTTTAAATACAAGTGCCTACATCACATCTTTGTCTTACATGTTTACTCTGAGATCCTAAACCCAAGAAAATTAATGGCTAGACACAAACTATGTACAATCCACACACCACAAATATTCCAACTAGTTAACTGAAGACTGACAATTAAAAAAATAATAATACAGCTAACCAATGTTGATTATAAAAAAGGCAAACCACATATAATCACTGTTAGCTAGGAAGCACATTCTGATATCCTCAAAGCATTTCTGCAGTATTGTAGATGAAATTACACAGTGGTTTTACAGTAGCAGTATTACTTGATTATGCTGAATTTTTAACCTTTTGCAGCAGCAAGACATTTTGGTAACTCTCACCTTTGCTGGCAACTGGAAACACTAACCAAACCTCCATCAGAAAATCATCTTTAAGCATTAAATATTCAGAATTCATAGGTGGTGTTGCTTTTTCTTCAAGCTAAGTTACCAAACCTCTGGATTAGCCACTGCCACAAGCCCTTCCCAAATCTGCACACAGTGAGTGGTACCAGAGTTTCTTCACCCTTACTCTACTGTGCAGTGAAGGCTCCTTGGGACAGGTTTGGAATATCTGGAACAAGTGACATTGCTTTCTTGGAATCAACACGAATTGTACCAGTTTTCTATGCACAAGCAACCCACAAAAAAAGAGAAATCAAACACCTCAGTGTTTTCCTACAGCACCCAAATACTGTCTGCTGTGTTCTCCTCTCCTCTGATCACAGCCACAGCAGAGACAAGCCTCACAGTATAATTAATGATGCTGTTAGACAAAGGAAAAAAGCTAAATGGAGTCAGACTACCTTTTGCATTAGGAAATAACATCAAGTACTTATCTGCCATATACAAGACAAGCAGTCTGCTGGAAAAGAAGATTCTGCACGTGGAGAGGACTTAGATAAAACTGGACATTAATGCAACATCTTTAAATAACGGTATTTAAATATCAGAGCCAAAATATTTCAGTATCTTTTGACAAGAATAAAAGAGTCAGGATATTACTGAGTGGGAGTTACAGTACTGCTCAACTTCTAGAAACTCTTGGTATAGACAGTATTTTCCTTCCCCTCACACTACCAGCCAAAGTCTAAAGCAATCTCACTTGACACCTTCAACTCACTTCAGAGTTCAGTCTCTAAAGAGAACACAGTAAAATATCCACAACCAGCAGAAAGCAAACATCTAACACAGACAAACACTCATTCTGTAACCCCACTTACGAAGCAGTACAACACCCTGACTCTCATTGCTCTGCTAACTTCTTGGTTTCATAAACATTTTCCTTCTTCTGTGTCAGTTCCAAATTAGTGGTCTTCAGTATTTGCATTCCAAGCAGAGAACAATTAGATGGAATTGAATTTTGCTGCAGTTGAAACATCTTGCAAGTGTAAAGATATTTACACAATGCAAGGCTTAAAACTAAACAAACCTTTCCTCACCCATACACAAAATGGGTAGACATGTTTCTTCTGGCCTTTAAAATAATATACATTCATCTCTGAGAACAAATCTGATTGTCTCAGGACATTTGCCTCAACGGATATTCTCAGGCTGTTCTCTCTTCCTTTCCCCCTACATGTTCCCTTTTTTAAAAAACTTGATTACAGGAACATTTTCCAGCTTTCAGACAAGATGTATAAACAGTGCTCCAACTACTTGTGGCTATTAAAAATTCCATACAAGTTTTCGTAGGAGGACATCCTTCTGAATAGATTCACTTCACAGTGCAGAAACAAACTGTATCTACATTCAATTCAAGCAGTAAAACCAGCTGGATTTAGCTGCTTCCTTAACTACCTTACTATGTGAATCTGCTTTTTAGTCACTGCTGGGCACGTTCCAGCATAGGAGCAATGGCACTTGCATGAAGAGGGGAAATAATCCCGTACACAATATCCTTTCACACACAAAATAATCACCACTTGGTGGTATGAGGAATCTAGGACAGAATCCATGGCTTGCAGAGTTATTTTGAGTTTTCAGTCACAAGGGATTCTGTGGCCAAAAATCACATTAGTGGCCAAACCCAGAGGAGAACCTCCAACGCACATCCATCATTCCCATTGTTTAGCTGCTGGAAATCACACCACTACAAGATGTTCCTGAAAACATTTTTTTTCTCTAGGATAAGGACATACTTTGCAGGAAAGTTACAGTTAAGATATTATCATTTTGTGCTTCTAATAATAGGAGGGGGGAACCCTAAAAGTATTAATATTATTACCACATAAAAATACATTTTCAGGAATTTAGAGGAAATAGTTTCCCTCTGACCTGTTACACCTTCACAATTTTTTTCCTTTTACTTCCACTGCAAAGCAGGTTTATTGTATCAGTGATACACATTTGTGTAGGGTTTTTTTTAAAACAGAGAAAAGCATTAAAAATTGGAAATATGAAATACATTTTTTATTCTATATAGAAAAGGTCCAGTAGGGTGACTGTACCATCAAGTGTGAAATCATCTCTTGTAAAAAACAAACAGTATTTCTTATAATCCATAAGGATTACTTAAATAAGGCAAGATTATGTTTTTGTTCTGGTCAGAAACAGCCCTCCATAATGTGTTCATGTGTTAGCATCTCTCATCAAGCAGAAAGTAGGCAGCTGCAAAATTGTGCAAAATCAGGGTCCGGATAACGCTGATTTGGAGGGAAGGAAAATTTTACCTGCTTTCCAAAACCCATCTGCTTTCAGATGTCACAACTGTACCTGCAAATGTTTCTGTCTATGGAGTACAGAAGGAAAAGGAGCCAGCAGCAGCAGATGTGCGTTTGCAAACCGCGTGTGCAGAGAACAGAGCACCAACAGCTGTGCAGGGAGCAGGGACCGTAAAGGCTTCCCAGAGCTCTCGCATGAGCTGCTAATCCTGCCCGGGAGCCACGAGCTGCCCTTCTTCACGGCACCAAAACACAAAGAGGTGCTTCACAGCAACTTCCACATCTTCACCTTCCTATACAGATACACCCACAGAAACCGGACAGGCACCTCCCTCGTTTTTCAGCTCCTAATTAGGCCTCTGACACAGATACTGGCCATTAGAAAGCAGGGTGTGTTTAAGATAATGCCTATTTCTTTTTTACTGTGCATGCTCTTATTTTCATGGTCACGTTTCCATTATACTTACCTGCTTTAATTCAATAGTATGCCTTATTTCAATGGTTTTATGTATTTCCGTTAGGAAACCAAGTGTTTTGCAACAACTAAATAAAAGAGCCACTTTCAATCAAATAAAGGAGCATCACTTCGGGAGAAAGAAGGAAGTTCTGAGGAAGATTTCACAGGTAATGAGTTGGTACCTGCTCCTTTATGGTCCTGCATTGCTTTGCCACTTGATGCCTGCACCCTGTTTTTTCTGGGTTTGTTTTTTCCCCCCCCAGTTTAGCAGGACAAATGCACCAAGGGACCACAGAATTGCCCAAGACAACAAAATGGGCACAGCAGAAACCCCTGGCAGCATAAATGTACAGGAGACAGCAACCCCCTGGAGGTCAGCCAGCCCTAAAACCAGCTTAGCTCGGCCCCAAAACCCCACCCTTAGAGGCTGTATTCTCTAAATACTAAAAGTAGTTCAACCTGATATTAATAATAGATAAGCATGGATTTCCTTTCAGAAGCATTTTTCTTTTGAAGTCGCTCTACTCTTGCTTCAAGATCAGAAGATGCTTCTAGGCCAACTTTTCTTTCTAAAATATGTAAATACAAATTACTGAATATGAAAAGAAAGCTGAGTTTAACTCAACGTTCTAAGTCTCTTACCCAAATACATTAATACTTGCATTAATAATATAAAGTGTTAAAATATGCATATCCATGCATATTTAAGAAGTGCAGAAAAATTTTATGCCAGCTAATGTGGAAATTTAAAAGGGAGATGTTGGCCACACTGTAGTGGTGTGTGTTTCAGACAGGGCTATGAACAGATTAGCACAGATACAGGAAATATTATCCAGTATAACAAGTGCCTTCACCAGCATCAGTTACCAATTACTATTCAGGAATTCTGGTGAATCACCATTCTGATTTCAGTGCTACAGCTACACAGTGTCATACTATCACATCTCAACATCACAGTCCTCTTCCAGCATGGAAAACAGTAACATCGNAGGCCTTTGACACAGATACTGGCCATTAGAAAGCAGGGCGCGTTTAAGCTAATGCCTATTTCTTTTTTTACTGTGCATGCTCTTATTTTCATGGTCATGTTTCCATTATACTTACCTGCTTTAATTCAATAGTATGCCTTATTTCAATGGTTTTATGTATTTCCGTTAGGAAACCAAGTGTTTTGCAACAACTAAATAAAAGAGCCACTTTCAATCAAATAAAGGAGCATCACTTCGGGAGAAAGAAGGAAGGTCTGAGGAAGATTTCACAGGTAATGAGTTGGTACCTGCTCCTTTATGGTCCTGCATTGCTTTGCCACTTGATGCCTGCACCCTGTTTTTTCTGGGTTTGTTTTTTTTCCCCCCCCAGTTTAGCAGGACAAATGCACCAAGGGACCACAGAATTGCCCAAGACAACAAAATGGGCACAGCAGAAACCCCTGGCAGCATAAATGTACAGGAGACAGCAACCCCCTGGAGGTCAGCCAGCCCTAAAACCAGCTTAGCTCGGCCCCAAAACCCCACCCTTAGAGGCTGTATTCTCTAAATACTAAAAGTAGTTCAACCTGATATTAATAATAGATAAGCATGGATTTCCTTTCAGAAGCATTTTTCTTTTGAAGTCACTCTACTCTTGCTTCAAGATCAGAAGATGCTTCTAGGCCAACTTTTCTTTCTAAAATATGTAAATACAAATTACTGAATATGAAAAGAAAGCTGAGTTTAACTCAACGTTCTAAGTCTCTTACCCAAATACATTAATACTTGCATTAATAATATAAAGTGTTAAAATATGCATATCCATGCATATTTAAGAAGTGCAGAAAAATTTTATGCCAGCTAATGTGGAAATTTAAAAGGGAGATGTTGGCCACACTGTAGTGGTGTGTGTTTCAGAGAGGGCTATGAACAGATTAGCACAGATACAGGAAATATTATCCAGTATAACAAGTGCCTTCACCAGCATCAGTTACCAATTACTATTCAGGAATTCTGGTGAATCACCATTCTGATTTCAGTGCTACAGCTACACACTGTCACACTATCACATCTCAACATCACAGTCCTCTTCCAGCATGGAAAACAGTAACATCGAAGTAATGTGGGACAAATGCAACACTGAGCAGTGCCAAGCACTGTAAGTAAAAATGCACAGTCCTGTATTGTCCTGCTGGCTTAGGGATAGTGGGGCATTTATATTGCCTTAAAATTCTCTTACTCTGCTTTCAGCTTGGTAAAAAAACGATTGCATCTGAGCTCTTTTCTGCACAGCAAATAATGAGGAAGGGTGATCATCTTTGTGCAGTAATACCACCATTATAAATACAGATATCACTCTTCCAAAAGAAAGGTTTCAAGACTTTTCTTTACACTGCATCAAACCAACAAAATACTGTCAAACAGAAACAAATTATTTTTTCCCCTCCTCATTACGTATGCTGCAAGGCAGAGTCTCACAGATAAATAATTTGGGGAAAGCTCAGTAATAATTTTCTCTCTGTGGAGCACTTGTATGTGCAAAAGTGGAGAAACAAACGGGGAACTTATGTAGTGCCATACTGAAATCCAACAAATTTTCTCTGCTGTTTGCATTTGAAAGCCTTAGCTTAGAGTACATTATATTATAGTATGCATTAACACAAATTTAGTCTTTACAGAGTGAAAGTCTGCAAATTCAGAATTTCTTTTGTACACTTCCGTGGCAAGATCCAGGTCACAAAAAATTTTAGCACCCCCTGAGCAAGAGAATGATCCTGCAGTAACACCAGGGGAGACCACGGGTAACAGCTGATAGCACATTATGTATCCACTTGCCATGCAGAATAACAGCCACATTTCAAGTGGGAGTCTTGGGAAGGAAATCAGGGCTCCCCCTCAACACTATCCAGGAGGTGAAAGGAACAGATCACCATGCCAACTATGCACAGCATAGCTAAGTGGCACATTAGAGATATCATGTCTTTAACTGAAACCCTTCATTCACGACAGAGCAAAGAAAGGGCAGCAAAAGAGCAGTGCATTTTGCTTGCCTGCAGCGAAAAGAGAAAATTCTGAAATTAAAATGTGCAGATGCAATAGCTTTCCACAAGTAAGATCTTTTAAGCCACACAATAGAAGCAGGATGTACCTTTTAACTTGAGGCATTTATGATTTTGCCCAACATAACTGTAGTGTATTACTAGACAGAATTATACAAAGAATTGGATGGAAAGGGACTGGATGGTCCCATGAGTGATTTCTGTGNTGTATTGTCCTGCTGGCTTAGGGATAGTGGGGCATTTATATTGCCTTAAAATTCTCTTACTCTGCTTTCAGCTTTGTAAGAAAACGATTGCATCTGAGTTCTTTTCTGCACAGCAAATAATGAGGAAGGGTGATCATCTTTGTGCAGTAATACCACCATTATAAATACAGATATCACTCTTCCAAAAGAAAGGTTTCAAGACTTTTCTTTACACTGCATCAAACCAACAAAATACTGTCAAACAGAAACAAATTATTTTTTCCCCTCCTCATTACGTATGCTGCAAGGCAGAGTCTCACAGATAAATAATTTGGGGAAAGCTCACTAGTAATTTTCTCTCTGTGGAACACTTGTGTGTGCAAAACTGGAGAAACAAGTGGGGAACTTATGTAGTGCCACAGCTGAAATCAAACAAATTTTCTCTGCTGTTTGCATTTGAAAGCCTTAGCTTAGAGTACATTATATTATAGTATGCATTAACACAAATTTAGTCTTTACAGAGTGAAAGTCTGCAAATTCTGAATTTCTTTTGTACACTTCCGTGGCAAGATCCAGGTCACAAAAAATTTTAGCACCCCCTGAGCAAGAGAATGATCCTGCAGTAACACCAGGGGAGACCACGGGTAACAGCTGATAGCACATTATGTATCCACTTGCCATGCAGAATAACAGCCACATTTCAAGTGGGAGTCTTGGGAAGGAAATCAGGGCTCCCCCTCAACACTATCCAGGAGGTGAAAGGAACAGATCACCATGCCAACTATGCACAGCATAGCTAAGTGGCACATTAGAGATATCATGTCTTTAACTGAAACCCTCCATTCACGACAGAGCAAAGAAAGGGCAGCAAAAGAGCAGTGCATTTTGCTTGCCTGCAGCGAAAAGAGAAAATTCTGAAATTAAAATGTGCAGATGCAATAGCTTTCCACAAGTAAGATCTTTTAAGCCACACAATAGAAGCAGGATGTACCTTTTAACTTGAGGCATTTATGATTTTGCCCAACATAACTGTAGTGTATTACTAGACAGAATTATACAAAGAATTGGATGGAAAGGGACTGGATGGTCCCATGAGTGATTTCTGTG